>JAPPVO010000032.1:5382796-5718716 GCA_030407325.1 Camellia japonica | reverse complement strand
TTATTCTAATA
The DNA here is from genome assembly GCA_030407325.1 of Camellia japonica. NCBI lineage: Eukaryota > Viridiplantae > Streptophyta > Magnoliopsida > Ericales > Theaceae > Camellia > Camellia japonica. The sequence continues at coordinate 5,718,705 of JAPPVO010000032.1, read as the reverse complement.
TCAAAGTTAATATTTTTTTATTAAAATTATTAATTTTATTGAATTTATATTAAAAATAATACATGATATAGCGGTTTGTTTGATTTTTTTAATTATTTTTTGATTTTTTTGAAAAAATAGAAATTAATTTGACAAAAATAAATTGTTTGGTTTGATTTTTCAAAAATTGTTTTAAAGGTATTTTCATTTATTTTATTGGATTTTTTTTTTTTGTATTTTACTCATTTTTTTGTACTTTTTAAATGCACCTAATCTAAATATATTTGAAAAGTAAAACAAATTGACTAAAATATTAAAAAATTCTAACAATAAAAAAAATTCAAACAAAAATCTGTGCATTTTTATTTGGATTTTTTTTTTTTAATGAATTTTTTTTCGTATTTTACTTTTTAAATGCATCTAATTTTGATATATCTAAAAAGTACCCCCAAAAAAATGACTAAATATGGAGAAAAAAAATTGAGTAATAACAAACGAAAACTAGTCTAAAAATAATTTCTGAAAAATTAGACCAAACAAATGTATTTTCAACACCCATTTCAAAAACTATTTCAAAATCATAAAAAAATCAACACTCATTTTCCATTAAGGAATTAAATCCATTTCATAAATCAAACTAAAATCAAAACCCATTTTATGAAGATCAAATATTATTTCAGATCCAAAACTTTTTAAAAAATTAAATCCAAACCCAACATTAAAAAAAAATCTATATAAATAAAGAACAAACAGAATTTAAAAAATAAATAAATAAATAAATAACAAAAAAAAAAAACACATCTTGAGGTTAGAAACACACAACCCAAAAAGCCTTTGATGTCACTCATTCTCTCTCACCAAAAGCCATCATCATCATCAAAAAAAACCTCCAAATACATCTGCCTCGTCGTCGTCATTAAGATTTATTATGTTTGTACGTACTTGCAATTGCTGCTGCTTCCTCGTCCTCAAGAGTTGCAGCAAAACCGTTGATATCTCGAGAGTAAGAGTAAAATATTGCCTCTTTGACCTTCTCACTATTGCACCAACATTATAAGAGGATGTTTAGTTTAGTATTAAATTTATTTAAATTTTTATTAAAAAATTAAATGTTAGTATTTTATGATGAAATGTCTTCAAATTATTCTAATATCAAAGTTAATATTTTTTATTAAAATTATTAATTTTATTGAATTTATATTAAAAATAATACATGATATAACGGTTTGGTTTGATTTTTTAAATTATTTTTTGATTTTTAAAAAAAATAGAAATTAATTTGACAAAAATAAATTGTTTGGTTTGATTTTTCAAAAATTGTTTTAAAGGTATTTTCATTTATTTTATTGGATTTTTTTTTTTTTTGGTATTTTACTCATTTTTTTGTACTTTTTAAATGCACCTAATCTAAATATATTTGAAAAGTAAAACAAATTGACTAAAATATTAAAAAATTCTAACAATAAAAAAAATTCAAACAAAAATCTGTGCATTTTTATTTGGATTTTTTTTTTAATGAATTTTTTTCGTATTTTACTTTTTAAATGCATCTAATTTTGATATATCTAAAAAGTACCCCCAAAAAATGACTAAAATATGGAGGGTCAATCTAGTTGTCAAACTAATTTTCAATTTTTCATTTGACTTTTCATCTAAATAAATTCGGTGGTCCTACATACATCAATTAATATATAAGTTAGTATATCAACTAGTGTTATATCATTATTACTGACTCTACCTATTATACAAATTATAAAGGGCAAATTACACAAATAGTCCCTATAGTTTGAGGCTTGTATCACTTTGGTCCCTGACTTTTCAATTGTGACACATTTGATCCTGAATTTTGAATCTTGTTCCAAATAAGGACAATTAAATATATAATTAGATTTTTCAAGGGTAAAATTGTCAATTTGATAAAATATAAACTAATTTGACAAAAATAAATTCAAACAAATATTTTTGAATTTTAAAAAATTATTTCTACTTACTAAAAATAAAATTATGTAAAATTGATAAATCTTTTAGACATTTATTTATTTATTTTACCAAATTAATTTTTATTATGTATTTGGATGATGATCATGTAAAATTAATTTTAAAAAATTAATCATGTAATTTTTATTAATTTTACATAATTTTATCATTGGTGGATAAAAATAATTTTAAAAATATTAAAAATATTTTTAAAAATATTAAAAATATTTTTTTGACATTTATTTTTGTCAAATTAGTTTATATTTTATCAAATTGACGATTTTACCCTTGAAAAATCTAATGATATTTTCAATTGTCCTTATTTGGAACAAAATTCAAAATTTAGGGTCAAATGTGTCACAATTGAAAAGTCAGGGATCAAAGTGACACAAGTCCCAAACTATAGGGACTATTAGTGTAATTAACCCAATTATAAATACTCAAATCCTTTAAAATTATGTTACATTATCTGTTAGTATACTAGTTAGTATATTAATGAATACATATAACATTATTCAAATAAATTTCATTCTCATGGTACCCACCTTTTAGGGCCCAACAAGTATTAATTTCTTTGGTTGGTACAAATTTGTATTTATAATAGTTGTTTGGGATATGATATATAAGTGTACTTTTTGACTTTTTAATTAAAAAAATAAAGAAAAAAAGATGATGTTTGAGATAATTTTTTGATTTTTTATAAAAATATGTGTAATAAAATATTGTAATAAAATCAAAATGACCATATTACCCTTTTGACTTTTTAACTTTTTAGATAGTGAATTCAAATGACAAAATAATAATTTTGCCCTAGTGACTTCCTCCACAAGCTACCTTGAATATAGACTTTTTAGTTTTTTTAGTAATTTTTTAATTTTTAATTTATTCCAAACAACCCCTAAATTATTCACAGAAGATCATATTATATTATTTATTGGATATTTTTAAAAAATAAAAAAATTGTAATACATGTTAAGTAAATAATAATAATAATTTTGAAACAATGTTCAATATCATTTGTTAATTAGCATTTTTATATTGTGTTTTAAAATTTTAATCCTAATAACAAGTGTTCCAAGGATACAAAAATAAACAAAAAATAAAAATAAAAATAAAAATAAAACTCAAAACACTTTCTTCTAAACTTTATTTATTTAAAAAAATATTTAATATTTTTTTTTAACCTTCGTTTGGTAATGACTTTTTTAGTTGACTTTTTTAACTTTTTTAACCTGAGACTTTTTTTCATTTGATATTCTTGATTGACTTTTTTAGTTTTTTAGCTTTGAAATAGTGGCCTTTTTTTTTTTTTTTATCTTTTTATGATTTTTGACTTTTTGTAATTTTTTAACCTTTTTTTTATCTTTTTGTGATTATTTACCCTCCGTTTGGGAAGTGGGCTGACTTTTTGGCTTTTTGATTTTTTTGGCTATTTTAGCCTGGGCTAAAAAGCTTGGTTTGGAAATGACTTTTTGACTTTTTGATTTTTTTGACTTTTTTTGTGAGAGAAAAATGTAATAATTATGGATTGGATGTGATTTTTGTTTGTTGTGACTAAAATAGTCTGTTTTACTTTTGTGACTATTTTAGCCACAAATCAGCACCACCTTAGCCAAACATGATAACCAAACTATAAACATCAAAGAATATCATGACTTAGGAGACACTTGATAATGTTTGATTATTTAAGGGTCGTTTGGAATGACCTAAATAAATGTATTTTTTTATCTTTTTATAAAAATATATACAAAAAATAGAAAGATGATATGATGAAAAAAAGATAAAAAGATGAATTATTGCCAAACTTGACCTTAGGATTGGTTTGAGATGTTCTAAAAAAATGCACTTTTTGACTTATTGACTTATATGAGTTTGGTTTGGGTTGGGTTTGATGTGATGTGTTAGAGAGGTGATGTGATTTAAATAAAATAATGTGAGTTAAATAGAATAATAACTTTTTAATTTTTTATATTATTTAATTTATGCCAAACCAACCCTTAATAATTGATCAACAATGGAGATTAGAGAAGTAATTTCCTACCATGTTTTGGAGGCGCACGCGCGATAAATGAGCTCGTGCTCTGTCATGCCTTTGGTTTGAAAACGTCAAATCACTTTTTCCTGACGCTTTTTCGAGAAGCCACGTTTTTTTTGTGTGTTTCACTTGTAAATTTTATCTAAAAGGCATAGAAATTTTATCTAAAGTGTCATCCTTAATATAAATTAATATATTAAATTCATTGCAAGTATACTTTAAATTTACATCAAAAAAATTATTTTTGATTTAATTTTTAATTTTTTTTATTTTTCGTAAGCATATCATCTTTTTTTTAAAAAAAAGAACTATTAAAACATGGGTAATTATATTAATTTTGGAACACTATCTTGCTTTTTGGATAAATTTGAAGTAATTGATTTCGTTTGGATGTGACATTTTTTAGCTTATAGCTAAAATGTTTATTTTTTCTTTTTGTGATTATTTTAGTCCTAACTCACCCCAATCCATCATACCAAACCAATACATAGTGGTTAACGATCAATTTAGTTTTTAACATGAATGATCTGCTCGATACAAAATGCATAAGTTTGATTAATGAGATGGTTCCAAAATGATCTATCAATAGGCCAAACTGGACAATCCAATTAACTCAATCCATTCAATCTTTTGAAAAAAAAAAAAATTAAAAGTATATATATATATAAGAAGGAAAAATTACCCATAAATCCTAAATGGAGGAAAGTTAAACCATTTGGTCCTGAGAGTTTTTTTATACACCAATTAGTCCTATTTTTTTGGTATGTTTTATTTGGATGAGTTTGATTTTATTTTGATTTTACATGTGTACCCTTGGTGTGATTGTGTTTTCCTAATTGACTGTTTCAGTATTGAATGGGGATAAGGAAATGTTATCATGGGGAATCTGTTTTGAATTGGTTTACATTGATCTCATTTGTTTAGTGGTGAGAGAGAGTGTAGTGATATTGTCTGGTGGAGTGGACCATTTTTCCCGCGGCGACCGTTTTCATTCTTTTTGTGTTTCATTTCTGGTGGTGTTTTGCTGTGTTTTAGCATAAAAAACAGAGGAATTATTAACAAATTAACATAACCATTAATTTGTAAATCCCCTCATATGTAAATACCTCCATATGGACAAACCCCCAATACATAACCAACTAACAAAAGACAACAATTACACAGAGGAATCCAAAACAACATTAACACATTCATGCGCGAATAAATTGGGAAAAAGATGTTTGCACCCAAACCCCATTACATTCAACCCACATTTCACTGTCCCGACCATCAACATTACTCAACAACACCATCACTTTCCACATTTCAACAAACTACAATATACTTCAAACCACTTCCACAATTCAATCTGAACAACACCATCTATATCATTTAGTTCACATACACAATTGAACAACTTACCCGACATCATTTGTTGATGTCACAATCACCATCGGTAATGACTGGAGGTTGTTTCTTTTCGCACCACCACACAACGTCGCGACGGACTCTCTAAATTCACAACGTAAACGTATTGCCCCAGTAGCGGCTTCGTATGTTTCTAGGGTTTACGAAGAAAAAGAATGTTCAAATTAATGTACCAATCCATATTGAATCAACGTGTACCCATTACAGATAGATCACCAATACACCAACCAATATCCCATTAACATCGGATAGAAAGCACAAATTTCCATTTACGTCTCTTCCGTTCCGATTACTTTGAAGGGAAACCAAAATACCCCACAAGGAATATTTGGGACATAGACGTAAAATCAACATCAACAAAACCCACAATTACCCTTACTTTGTGTGATAAAACATGGGCAACTTGGTCTTTAACACTAGGATGAGACTTATTGGTTTATAAGATTAAAGTTAGGACTAAATAGATCAAAATATTAAAATTTGGGATTTATTGGTGTATCTCTCAAAAAAGAAATATTAAAGATTCACAATTTTTATTTTTTAAATTCACTCATCATAATGATGTGATAAAAAAACATTAAGCTATATTAAGACATCGTTTGTCAATTATATATTTTAGTCAAAAAGTCATTATAAGTTATTACATCACTTTCTCTATTTTTTTACATATTTTTTCGTAAAAAATCAAAAAATTATTAAAATAACATGTTTTAAAACCATGCATAAATATAGGATAAGTAAAAAATTATCATCTATCAGATTACATTATTATGATCAAATTTCAAAATTTGTTTATTTGTTATTTTTAGTTACATAAAGGATAGTACAATAGTAAAAATTACTTATTAATGCTAATTTTTAAAAATTATTACATTTTTATGTAAAAATTTATAATTTTAGTATTAACGTTTATAACATTTATCATACTAACGGACAGAATGCTTCCCGCCATAAGGAAGGATATGGTGAGGAAGTTTGGGCATTTTAAATAGTTTATTAAATAATAACCACTCACCACATTATTATTATTTAAATATATAATAAAAATTAATTTTATAAAATAAATAAATAAATAAACATGTAAAATATTTATTAATTTTACATAATTTTAGTTTTGATAAGTAAAAATAATTTTTAAAAATTTAAAAATATTTTTTTAATATTTATTTTTATTAAATTAGTTTATATTTTATTAAATTAACGATTTTATTCTTAAAATTAAATAATAATATTTTTAATTATCATTGTTTAGAATAATATTTATAATTTATAATTAAATACGTCACAATTAAAAAGGAATCAAAATGATATAAATCTTAAATTATAAAATGTGTTTGTTAGTGTAATTCACTTTAAATTATTTGAGATTTGTGGAATTTTTCATTTGACAAGGACAGGTGCCTGCGTTCATGCATGCATGTGTTTCACGAACTTCAAAGTTTACTGCCAACCCACATGACTCTTGTGTAACGGAAGTGGTCCCTGAAGACTAATTTATAATATGTGAGCTTTAGTTGGTTTGGCAAGGGTTCTTTGCAGTTTTTTTTGGCTCTTTGAGTCACAAAAGATAGGATAGGCTCTTTGAGTCATAATAGATAAAACATCACATTCAACCTATAATTATTACACTCTTTTCTCACAAGAAAAGTTAAAAAAATTAAAAAGTCAAAAAACTCTTCTCAAACTAAGTTTTTGAGCCCATGCTTATATAGCTAAGAAAGCTAAAAAGCCAAAAAGCCAACCCACCTACAAAACAGAGGCTTAGTTATTTAAAGTTTGGTTGCTGTGAGCTTTATGATATGTGAAAGAATATAATTTATGATTTTGTAAGATTTAGAGGTTACTCTGGCCATGTGTGGCGTGGATTTTTTTTAGTTATTTTAATTATAAAAAAATATATATATTAAAAAATTAATAACATAAAATGTCATATTAAATAAAATAAAATGTTATATTTAAATTATAATTATTTTATTTTATCTCTTATCAAAAAATTAAAAAATTTATCCCAAATAAAATTTTTTAGCCTTAAATTAAAATAACCAAAAAATTGAAAAGCCAAAAAAGTGACCCACGTTCCAAATGATGGTGTTGTGTGGTTAGATCTTTTATGATTTTGTATTGAAGGAAGAAGAATTTAAATTATGTTTTATTTTGGGAATGATTTATTTTTAATTTTTATACTTATTATAAAAAAAATATTAAAAAAATAATGTGATATAAATAAGTTAATAAATCAATAAATTATTTATTTTTTTGTGTACCCAAAACAATGGGACAAATGAGACATGGGGTTAGAGATGGCTATGGGGCGAATGGTATGTACAATTTGCCTAGTGCAACTTGATAGTTTTTGGGAAGTAGGTTGAGATTAATTTAACTCATTAAAAGATAAAATAAGTTAAAAAGTTAATAAAATAAAATATTACATGTAAAAAATATTTAATTCATAGAATTAGATTGGACTAAAATTTTTAATTTTTTGATTAGACTTGGGGCTCGGTTGCATATAAATTAGGGCTAAATTAGCCCATTAAAAAAAATTAAATTAGTAAATAAGATAAAATGTCATATTCAAATTATAATTATTTAATTTTTTCTCTTATAATCATCAATTCAATTACAAATCAAATGTTTATCCCAAGAGGAATTGAAATAAAAAGTTTTAACTTAGTCCAATTCAACCAGTCCATTTATAAAATATTTATTTTAATTTTTACATTATTTAGTTATAAAATAAATTAAAAAATATATATTTATAAATATATATACTTTTTTCCAAAGATTAAATTAAAATGCTTCTTAAAAGATTATATTTATTTTTTAAATTTAAATAATTATTAAAATAATCTAAATAATTCAGTAATTTTCGAAATGAGAAAAAATTATATTTACTAAATTAAGGAGACGAATTTGAAATTTAAATATTATTAAAATCGAATTTGAAATTGACAATATTAGATGTGATGTTTGGCAAATCCAACTTAAAATAATACATATATCTTTAGAGAGTTTGTGTTTGGTAGGTTGATTTTGAAATTGATTTTTGTGATCTGAATCGTTTATCTTTTTAGATTCATTAAATAAAATATTTATGCAAACAAATAAGATGATTGGACATTAATAGATAAAGGCATGTTTGGTTTGTCTCTCAAAATATATTTTTAGAGAAAAAATTGCAAAAACATGTTTGGTTGAATTTTAAAAAAAATTTCAAAATCATTTTTTTTTGTACTACACATCAATCAACTATTTTTTTTTCTCTCTCTTCTCTCTTTCTAAATTATTTTTTCTCTCACATCTATCTATTCAACTACAAAAAAAAAAAAAAAAATCAAATCATTCCAAATTTTAAAACTCCAAGACTATTTTCAAAATATACAACCAAACAAATTTTTAAAATTTCTAAACTCTCACTAGAAAATTACTTTTGAAATAATATTTTAAAACACAAACCAAACATGGCCTATATGTTTGAATCATATCTGTTTAAAAAAAATAGATGACAGATATAATTTTAAAAATAATTATTTATTTTTTATAATATAAATTTAATTTAAATATATAATTATTAATATTTAATCTTCTAAATTTTTTATATATATATTTTACTCAACAAATTTTTAAAAATAAACCATTCAAATCATTTACAAGGCCTCAAATTATCTCATATAGTGAAATGTGAACCTGATAAAAGACTAATCTTATACATAGAGAGGCATTTTGACAAATTGATAAAAAATTAATTTTTAAACTTTTAACTTTTTTGAGTTACAATACATCTCTCTCCGTATTTACAAAAAAATAAAAAACAAAAAAAGAAAACAACAAGGCAACAAATACTTGTCCAGCCGAAGCCCAACCTATCCCCGTGTTTGGCCGTGAGCAAAATTTTCGTTTATGTCATCATTCCTACTACTATAAATACAATACAAATACCCCGCAACGCAACCATCTTCTATTCTATATTGTAGTATTCTATTTGGTCTCTCCCACTTCCCTCCGTGTCTGGTTTACTTGCAAGTTCTGCCATTGTTGTTGAGCATTCGAGCTCTCCAAAAAGACAACAAAAATGACAGTAGGTTCAGGCATAACAGTTGCCGACGGTAACCTCAATGTCCTCGGAAACCGCGTTCTCACCGATGTCCCCAACAACATTGTTCTCACTCCGCCCGCCGGCCACGCCTTCACCACCGGCGCTTTCCTCGGCGTCCAATCCGATCAGGTTGGAAGCCACCGCGTCTTCCCCTTCGGAAAACTCGAGTACGTCAATTTATTTATTTATATATATTTTTGTTGTTGCTGCTGTAGATTGATTTATTAGTATTAAAATTGTGTTTAAATTTGATGATATTCGATGGATTGCAGGGGATTGAGGTTCATGTGTGTGTTTCGTTTCAAGATGTGGTGGATGACGCAGAGGATGGGAAGTTGCGGCAAGGATATACCCGTCGAGACTCAATTTTTGATGGTGGAGACGCACGAGGGTTCGCAGTTTGGGGAGGAGAGCGAAGATCAATCCGCATTGTACACCGTCTTTTTGCCTATCCTGGAGGGTGATTTCCGGGCTGTTCTTCAGGGAAACGCCAATAACGAGTTGGAGATTTGTCTCGAGAGTGGTATGCTAATTACAATAGATTCTGTCTTTTTTTTTTTTTTTTTTTAAATAAGTTCATAACAACTATATTTGAGAAATTTGTTTAAATATGACTTGGGTTTGGTAAATAACTTCAACGGGTGTGTTTTGATATATTATTTTAAAAATAATTTTTTTGGAGAGAGTTTAAAAAAATTTGAAAATTTATTTGGTTGTATATTTTGTAAATAATTTTGGAGTTTTTGAGTTTTTGATGATTTGATTTTTTTTTTATAATTGAATAGATGGGTGTAAAAGAAAAAGTAATTAATTGATGTGTAATAGAGAAAAAATGTGATTTTAAATTTTTTTTAACCAAACATATTTTTAGAATTTTTCCTCCAAAAACGTGCTTTGAGAGAAATCAAACCAAAAATGCATATGTATCTGTATTGGTTTGTGTGTATGATGATGACAATCTTCGTTTCGTTTTGATTGCAGGGGATCCTGCTGTGGATGGATTTGAGGGGAGTCATTTGGTTTATGTGGGAGCAGGATCAGACCCGTTTGATGTCATCACAAATGCAGTGAAGTAAGTCCAATTCATTCCTCAGATGCAGATTGTATGTCCTCAATCATGAATTTGGATATGAAATTAATATTCACTTCAAATTGGCAAATCTAGAGTTTATTACATTATGTTTGGATCTGAATTTATTGAGGGAAAGAAAGTAGTTGGAATCAATTGTATTTATTCATGTTGTATATGGATAGTACCCAAAAAAAAAAAATGTTTGAGGCTTCTAAAAAAAAAAATCTTATAATTTAATATGTGTCAAATTTTGATTTGTCACAACTTTTAAATTTTGAATTTGGGAATTAAATTATGAGTCTTAATAAGGAAATAAAGTGATTTGTTTGATAAATGTCTATTCATTTTTCTTCTCATTTTTCCTTACCAAACTAAACAAATGCAATGGTTAAAAATAAAAATAAAAAAAATAAAAAAAACTAAACTAAACTAAACAAAATCAACAAATTTTGCTTCTCTAATTTCATCTTCATTTTCTTTCTTTTCCCCTAAAGCATTACTGAAAAAAATTAAAATGGAAATGCATTCGCATAATGATTTGTGTATGTTGCCTATTTTGTTATGTTCAATACAATTTTATTTTATTTTTAAATGTTACATATTCCTTCAACATCTTAACTATTTGCTTTTACCAGTTAGAGAAAATAAAAACTGAGTCTTGTGTGGTGTTATTTGGTCTGAAGACGGTCAAACTTCTTTTTTAAGCATGAAAATTAGAGCTAGGATATTAACTTGATGACACTATTTCTTTATCCATCTGTTTTAAGGATCGATTGTTGATTGTAGTTTCTAAATTTATACAGGACTGTTGAGAGACATTTGCAGACATTTTGTCATCGTGATAGAAAAAAGGTAGTATATTTGTTCTTAAAAGATATCCAGTTACTGCAATGTAGTTTTGTGTAAGTTGCTTTTTAATCCATTTAAATTTTGATCTCTTTGTGCTTCAACATGGTTCAGATGCCAGACATGTTGAACTGGTTTGGCTGGTGCACCTGGGATGCTTTCTATACTGATGTTACCGCAGAGGGTGTGAAGCAAGGATTAGAAAGGTCTGGCACTTAACTATGTAGACATAGTATCAATTTACATGATCCTAGTGCCAGTGAAATGTTTATGGAAATGATAAAGCCACGCATGGGAGTCACGGACTTTTCTCTTCACGGGTATTGTGTTACACTCCCGCGAGAAGGAAATCTGTGGCACCAACATAATATCCAATGTATTAACTACTAGTTATTTTCTTCAGCTTTGAGAAAGGAGGGATTATCCCTAAGTTTGTTATCATTGACGATGGTTGGCAATCCGTTGGCATGGATCCTGTCGGCATTGAATCTAAAGCTGATAATACTGCCAAGTGAGCACCTAAACAAAAATAGTTTTCTTTATGCTGTCCCATGAATTCTTTTGCTGTCTAACAATTCTACTCCATTCTTTTTGTTGTCATTCCAGTTTTGCAAATAGATTAACTCATATCAAAGAGAACCACAAATTTCAGAAGGATGGAAAAGAGGGTCACAGGATAGAAGATCCAGCAATGGGACTGCGACACCTTGTTTCTGAAATCAAAGACCATAATGCCATGAAGTACAATTCCTTACTTGGTCCACATAAACTGGTTTTTAGATACAATTTTCGATAAGCCTCTCATGGTTACATTGTCCCCCTGAATTTGTAGGTACGTTTATGTGTGGCATGCAATAACAGGGTACTGGGGTGGTGTTAGACCTGGTGTTACTGAAATGGAACACTACGAATCTAAGTTAGCCTACCCTGTTTCATCTCCTGGAGTTGAGTCAAATGAACCTTGTGATGCTTTGAATAGCATTACCAAGAATGGGCTTGGCCTTGTGAACCCTGAGAAAGTGTTTAACTTCTACAATGAACTTCACTCTTATCTTGCCTCAGCTGGTATTGATGGGGTCAAAGTAGATGTTCAGAACATCCTTGAAACTCTTGGGGCAGGCCATGGTGGAAGAGTGAAACTTGCTAGGAAATATCATCAGGCATTGGAGGCTTCCATTTCTCGAAATTTCCCTGATAATGGAATTATTTCTTGTATGAGTCATAATACAGATGGTTTGTACAGGTATACTTTCTCTTTCATAGCAAATCTATGATGATTTAGCTATATAGGTCATGTTGTATTATAATGACTGGAGTTCTGAGGAATCTTGATCCATTATATATTTTTGCAGCTCAAAGCGGTCAGCTGTGGTAAGAGCATCAGATGATTTCTGGCCCAGAGATCCAGCATCACACACAATTCATATTGCATCAGTTGCATACAACACCATTTTCCTCGGAGAGTTCATGCAGCCTGATTGGGATATGTTTCATGTAAGCTAATCACAATTCAACAAGTGATTAACTTTGAATTTTTTTTTTTCTTTTTCTTTTGTCGGTCATTGACTTGGAAAACTATTTTATGACAGAGCTTACACCCAATGGCTGAATACCATGGAGCTGCTCGTGCAGTGGGAGGCTGTGCTATTTATGTCAGGTACAGTCAACAATCATGCATTTCTATTAGTTACGGTTATAATAGTATTCAATTCAATAATCACTTTCTCATGTTGGGTAATGTACATTATGCAGCGACAAGCCTGGGCAGCACGATTTTAATCTACTGAAGAAACTAGTACTTCCTGACGGTTCAATTTTGAGGGCCAAACTTCCCGGAAGACCAACAAGGGATTGCTTGTTCTCTGATCCCGCCAGAGATGGAAAGAGGTATTATATAGAACAAAAATTGCGTAAATTATTGGTGGTCTTTAAAAGGCTGTGTTTGCTTATTCTACTGTTGATGGTCCAACAGTCTTCTTAAGATTTGGAATCTGAACGATTTCAATGGAGTTGTTGGGGTCTTCAACTGCCAAGGAGCTGGATGGTGTAAAGTTGGAAAGAAGAATCTGATCCACGATGAACAGCCTGGCACAGTCACTGGAATCATCCGAGCTAAAGATGTTGACTATTTGCCCAAAATTGTCGATGATGGATGGACAGGAGACTGTGTCCTGTATTCCCATCTTGGTGGTATGTCCCACTTTCCTTTTTGGCCATATATGTTTGCCCAACTCCACAAAAATATCCATTATGTTCAAGAAAATTCCCAAAGCAGTTTTTACTAATTTCTTGCGATGCCCATTGCAGGTGAGGTGGTGTATCTTCCAAAGAACGCGTCTCTGCCAATTACCCTGAAGTCGCGAGAATATGAAGTTTTCACAGTGGTTCCTGTCAAGAAATTGTCCAATGGTGCTACTTTTGCTCCTATAGGTCTTGTCAAGATGTTCAATTCCGGAGGAGCCATCAAGGAACTAGAATATGAATCCGGGAGGAGTGCTAGTATTAGCATGAAAGTGCGTGGGTGCGGCATATTTGGGGCATATTCATCATTTCGACCCAAGCGGATAACAGTTGAACTGGAGGAAATGGAGTTCGAATACGAAGAAGGATCTGGATTGGTCACTATTGCTTTGAGAATTCCAGAGCAAGAGTTGTACCTTTGGGACATGGTCATTGAATTGTAAAGCATTTGATCATCTTCTGGTAGTAGTCAGATGATTCAAATTCACTGGATTCAAATCCTTCATAAAGACCTGTAAGAGAAATTTTCAGATCTTTGCTGTGCTAAGGATTAATAACTGGGAATATCATTGTTGGTGTATTGTTGTTGTTAGTGCATGGAATTTCAGAAAGAAATTGCTTAGTTGTTTGCAGTGGTAGAGTACCACTTCACTCCGTGTAACAAAATTCTGCAGATGAAATGGTAGTTTTTTATTCTAGTTCACAATGAATCTTCATGTAGTCATCTTTTTTAATCATAAATTTTCAGCTAATGGGTGATAACATGCTTTCTCTGCTGTGATATTTGCTTGTATATGGGAAGCTTTTGCAACAATATGATGAGTTGCAGTGTGATATAGCTTCCAACCAGGTTGAGAATTTTAGTGCCAATTAATATCCTAGTTTTACTTGCCAATTTAGGTGCAGCGGTGAGCCCAAAATTCTCAAATCACAAAGCAGTAAAAAACGTGTCTCGTCCACTCTTTGGTCTCGGGGACCACAAATCACAGAAAAATATGTTCTGCCTTTGTTATCATTGTGTCAAAATTGGCATCAGCCTAGTAAAAAAGGAAGAAAAAAAACCAAAGTTTCAAAACTCAAATAATTGAAGAGGTTCTAGAGGCTATGATCTCTTTTGCATAAAGAAAACTCGTGATTCATAAAATTATAAACAGATCATAATCCAATTATGCATCAAGTCTGACGGTGATCTCTACTGGATAAAATAGATCATGACATTACGAACAGATTAGCTGAAACAAATAATTTCGTAGAAAGCTCATTTAAGTCATGAGATGGAAGGCCACTTTGATAACAAGGCCAAAGAATATAAGAGAAGCACTTCCAATATATAAGAAACAGTGCTAACAGTAAAATGAAAAAGTTGGTTGTAATGCCATCTTTTGGGTCTGGCAATCATTAACAAACACTCCCTACAAACGTACTGATTTCACATAGCCAGGTGCTCCAATGAATAAAACCAGAGCGACTCGATTATCGGCCACCACGTCCACGTCCGCGGCCACGACCCGGCCCCGACCACGGCCCAAAGGCTTCCCTGAAATTAAAAGAAATGAAAAGATTGAAACCAATAAACACAATGCACCAAAGGCCAGTAACTGTGCTATGTGCAATACCTGCAGTGGGCTTTTTGGGTTTGACTCGGGGTGTCTCTTCCACCAGCAAAGTCTCGAGATTCAAGCTATCAGGTAGAATGTAGTAGCGGATGTTGTTACCCCTCACGCTTAGGTGATCAAGAGTAACTGGATTTTTCCCCTTCACTGTCAATTTCACCGTCTTCAAATGTGTGTTCATGCTAATATCCACACCTACAGCAAACCATCCAAACCATCAGTGCTTATATATGTGTTTGCACTTCTCAAGTGTTTCCAAAAAAGCACCTTCTCACTCTTCCTCATGGTTTTGACACAACATTTGAAGGCCCCCTGAAATTTCTAAAAATTTCTAAAATTCGAAAGGCTTTTGTTAGTTACATTACATGGTGTATCTTTAATGTGAAAATTCTTTGTGCTCACCCTGAAATTTTGATGAAAATTTGGGTAAAAGGGAGGAAAAGATGGCTTAGTCTAAATGTCTGATAGTTTTCAAAACCAGCAAAAGTCCATATATGTAATCCGGTCTTTTGGCAGCTACTGATATCTTGTGTCATAAGCACTCCAAATGAAAATATGAAAACGACCAACATATTAACGAAACTGACCAAGTAACTGTGCGTTTTTTATGGCCATTGGATGATCAAATAGAAAATATATACGAGTGAAAATTATGCGAGGCACCTAACAAAACCTCCAAGAAGTAAACTTATTGTCAGGTAACAATGAAATGATTATACAACTGTCCACCAATGACTTGGCCTTATGAAGCACGGATACTCCGAAATGGCCACCGTACGCGTATCGGATACGGATTCACGTTCAACACGGCAGAATACATATCAGATATGGCAAAGAAATATCCCAATTTTTTTTAAAATTTTTTTGAATTTCGGATACGTTTCGGATACGCGAGGATACTTCAAGGATACACTTGGGATACTTTCGGGATACGGAGGGACGAAAAAATAATTTAAAAAACTTGTAATGGGATCAAAGTGTAAAATAACAAAAGCTATTTAAAAAAAACAAAAAAATCAAACAAACCCTAACCTCTATCGCGAACAGTAGCAACAACTTTGAGTCGTCGTCGTCGTCTCTATTGCGATTCGCGACCAGTAGCAACTCTAAGTCATCGTCGTCGATCAAGGTTCGTCCTCTCTCGCTCTCAATCTCACTCTCTCTCTCCCTCTCTCTGTACTAACCCCTTTGAATTTCTTTTATTTTTTTTTCTTTTTTTTTTTTTGCAGCTAAGCTAAGCTAAGCTACTAGTACTCACTTTTTACTTCCTCAAAAGACAACATCAAGGAGCCTTGTAAGGTATTTTTTTTTATCATTGAAAGGGTAAATTCCCCCCCCCCCCTCCCCAAAAAAAAAAAAATGAATTGCATTATGGTTGTTATAGGTGATACTATATTGTTGGGATTGCTGAAATTTAATTGAATTGCTGAATTTTTTTTTTTTGATGTTCATGCCAAAAGATAAGTACATTAATGTTTTGTTTTATTTCTTTACCAAATTTATAAATTTTAGGAAATAAGTTCGGGTACGGGAAATTTAGGTTCAACAAGTGGTACACCAATGGAAGAAGATGATCATGCTCCTCTTTTGTGTTATGTTACAAAAATAGAAAAAATGGGAGGAGGAGGTGGTAATACCAAGTTTAAATGCAATTACTGTCAAAATGAGTACAAGGAGTCATACTTTAGGGTCAAAACACATTTGTTAAAACTTTCTGGCCATGGAAATCTTTCTTTTTTATCAAGTTGTCTTTTGTTTTAGATTTTATTTTTATACATACTATATTACTAAAAATTATAAAAATAATATTTTTTACGAACGCATCTCCGCCGTACCCGTATCCTAATTTTTCAAATTTTGCCGTATCGCCGTATCCATATCATACCCTACCCATATCCGTGCTTTCTAGGGCCTTAGGATAGTTCAATAAAAAATAAATACATAATACCAAGTAATTTAACAATTTTTTCATCCTAGTAGCGATAAACTTATTGAAGTACTCAACAAGCGTCAGCCCAAATTACTCGAGATCAGGCTATGTAGTGAACCATTTATTATAACAATTTCATGTCTCAAACTCCTCAAGAAGTTGTGATCTTTGACTGGGAGGGAAAAGCAGGCAAAGTGGGACAGAGGATTTGGGTTAGTAAAACCAAAAGAGCTCAAATTCCCAACACAAGTCAATTTGTTCTTGCAATCCCAAACCAAACTAAACCGTGTTCGTCATTAACAGTGAAACAAAATCGAAAAATTACAGTATCCAATCAAAGTTTAAACAAACAATGCATGATTCAGTGCTTTCATGTTAAGTTTGATTGCTTAGTTTGTGCCAAACCACACAGAGTTACGAATTAACAAAACCGTAGGGTTTAACAAAACCCTAATGCGATATGAAATCGTTTCGAAAGAATGAAGAAATAGTCGAGAGAAAGACCTGTGATAGTTCCGTGAACAACAGTGCCGTTTTTGAGCTCGATTGAAACGGTCTCATTGTTCAACTTCATCAAAAATCTACAGAAGACGAACCAGGAATCAAATTACTGAAGCGTTCCAGAAAACAAAGAAATTAAAGAGATTTGTACATACAAATGAATGAAATCAAGGTAGAAATGAAAGGATTGAGAGACCTAACGAGCTTCATCGTCGATTGCAGGAGAAGCTGAGAGAGGATCAACTTTACTTCACTACTACTTTGCTTTCCAGCTTTTTTAGGGTTTCAAAATGGAAGATAGGTCGGTCAAGAAGCGGGATAACCACAAATTATACATTTTTATATAGGTATGACACGTAGATTTTATGCGACTCCACAAATTATGTGAGAGTTTTAATAAAAAATTTAATAAATTTTTTAAAATTTTTAATATTATTTATTTTATTAGTAAAAATTATTTAATAGAGATTTCTGATGTGAGGTACGTATAATACAATTTTTTTTTTTTGTTTTATTATAATGCTTAAATTTTATGATATTTTTTGGTAATTGTCCCTAACTTACTTCACTAACTACTTTCAAAAATTGTTTGGAAAAAAAATAATTTAACAATAAATTACATGGATCTCTTTTGAAATCATAATTTTAGTATAATTATATAGGTTTTTTAGAATTTTAATTTATAAAATAGTTCGCTCATTTTTTTGTAAATAATAATTTGTTAATTACGTGGATGACAAAATAATATTGTCATTTTTTTTACAGTAAAATTTATATTTTATTTATTTGTTCTTATAATTTCATATCATTTGTGTTAGTTCCATTCTGGTTAACCTTATTAGAAAGAATATTAGTATAATTATTTTAAAATTGTGAAATTTGTTATATTTCTTAAAACTCTAAAAGTGGTTAATGTAATTTTCCTCCAAAACAATTGCATGGTATAACAACCAAATTCGAACCCAAACATTATATCATGTCTATTAAGGGAGTGTCGCACTTATCAAATTAACTCTTTAATTTTTTTGAAAATAATTTATTTTATGAAATTTAAAATGAAAAACCATTTTCACTTATAAATAAAAATGATGTGCTTTGATTTTTATTTTTTTTTTGAACGTTTAATAGTCATACTTTTCTTTCCTTTTTTTTTTTTTTTTGGTTTTGTAATACTTTTTCAAATTTTGCTTTGGGTATACCTTCTTCTTTTGGGCTTTTCGGGGTGGGTCTTAAGCCCAATTACAACTGAAGGGAGAGAACCAGGCCTGGGTTGCCCTATCAGTTTCTGACTGTGATACCAATTTCGCACACCCCCAAAAAATTAGCAATTGAATTTTGTTTCTCATTCTTTTATTTTTTTAAATTTTTTTTAGGGGCAATCTTTTTGGGAAATTCGACAACACACCCTCTTTGGGTACGTACCATATATCCTTAATTATAATTTATTATAATGTTAGTTATGATCATTATAGTTTATAATTTATTATAATATTAGTATACTGATTGATGTATATAGTATTATTCTTTTAGTTATGATTAAAAAGATCTTTAATTAAATTTTTTATTATGAATTTTTTTTATAATTATGACTAAAATAGAATTTTTTTTGCTAAGATACTAAAATAGAATTTAATTATCACATTTGTGATAATTAATACCACAAGTTTCATTACTTATATTGCAGTAATCAACCCCAAATAAGGTTTTTTCTATATATATATATATATATATATAATAAAATTAAAAAAAAAAACACACAAGCCGTGTATAATACCATGACACATTTTTTTATAGAGTTTGTTTGAGAATTTATTATTTACATTTTTGAATAACTATCAATAAGTCTTAATAGTTGAAATTAATTTTCAAAAAGTCTTATTAAAAATAAGTCTTAGTTAAATCGTTGTTAACAATAATTTTTTGTAATAATTTTTTATATATGTTGTTACAAATTGACAATTAATGACTTTATTTGTCCCAATTTTTATAATTTGTCCCTAAAATTTACAATTAGTATTTTTTTTTTTTTTGTAACGAATTTTTTAAACTATCGATGAAAATCGAAAATTGGTGATTTTTTTGTAATGATTTTTTTAAACTATTACTAAAACTTATAATTAATGATATTTTTTGTGACAATTTTTAAACTGCCGGTAAAAATTTACAATTAATGATTTTTTTAATATTGTTTAATGAGAAACGTCATTAATTATCATAGAATCTATTGAATAATAAGTCTACTTATTGATATTTATACATAAATTTCTCTTAATTTTTTAAAATTTTTATAATATATATATAGAGAGATAATGACGTAATCAAATATTTAGAATTTTTATTTATTTTATAATATAAAAAATAAATAAAAAACACCCCCCAAACGGTTAATTAATAGATTGTTCCCAAAAAGCAATACGGTGACTGCAGTGTCCCTACCTCCATTGACAAATTTTAAATCTTACAAAAATAGTACAAAAGTTTAACGGCACCGCTAGAGAGCTCGAACAATACTGGCTCGAATACTGGCTCGAATCCAAAACGACGTCGTTTTGGTCAAAACGACGTCGTTTTGACCCTCTTTTTTTTTTTTTTTTTTTTCTTCTCTTTTTCTCGTTGACCCTCCTTCACTATATTTTTTTTTTTTTTGGACAGACGAAGAGGAAGACGCGCAGAAGAAGAAGAAGACGCAGGGGGAGGGGAGGGGAGGGGAGGGGAAGGAGAGAGAGGGGGAGGGGAGGGGAGGGGAGGGGCCGGACTGGAGGGGGCCTAATCATCGGGGGAGGAGGAGGAGGAGGAGGCGGAGGCGGAGGCGCGGCGGTGCGGCTGCTGCGACGAGGGCGACGATCGGAAGGCTGGCTCCGAGCATCGACGAGCTGCGACGAGGGACGGCGAGCTCGCCCCGGCGGCTGGGTGACGACGGCGGTCGGCGAGACGACCGCGGCTGGGCGACGATCGCTGGGCATCGGCGTCTTCTCTCTCTCTCTTCCCGTCTGCCTCTCTCTGTTTCTCCTCTCTCCCTCTCTTTTCTCCTTCTCTCTCTCTTTTTCTTCTTTTCGAGCCAGTATTCGAGCCTCAGAGACTCGAGCTCTGAGGCATTTTCCAAAGTCTAACTTTCATTGACAAGTACAGATATTGACAATGAAGTATGTTGATGAAAAAATTAGAGTAAAATTAAATGGAAAAGACAAAAATTTATAATTAAACACAAAAAAATTATAACTAAATATTGCAAAATAATGTCATAATTAAAAAATTAATCATAATTAACAAAAAAAATAACGTAACTAAAGATATATAATATGTGGGTGTTTATAATAGAATTCTCTAAATTATTCAAATAAGTATTACCTATTATGACTCCGCATTTTTCTTGAAAAAATTATCAATCAATGGTAATTTTTAAAAATTATTACACATTAATAAAAAAAATTATAATTATAATTATTAATATTTATAATGTTTATCACCTTTTGATGATTTTTTTCCCTAACTATTTTTCCATTTTTCTTTTCTTAACATTTCCTTCTTTCTTTTTATTTTTTATAATATAAAAATAAATACTAACTTTTTTTGTTTCCATTTTATTAACCATGCAAGGTAAAAGACAAATTATTCTTTTATTCTCTCTTCCATTCTATTTAGGGGGATTTTTTTTAGAGTCCTTGGTATTAAGTTTTTATAGCATAAAAAGAGCATTCAATATTTTCATAATGTCTAAAGTCCTTCACACATCGATCCAAAGAAATTTCAATTCAGAGAAAATTGAAATTTCTCAAGTTTGCACAAATTTCTCTGGTTTGTACAAATTTCTCTGATTTGCAAATCTCTTCAAACTTTCATTTCAGACACTGAAACTGAAATGTTTTCATTGGAGTTCGATAAAATAGAGCTGATTGTGTGATTGTGTTTCACGGCGGTGGTGACTGTTGGGTTTTCTAGCGGTAGTGGAGATTGTGGTGGTGGTGGTGGTTATGTTGAGAGCATGGACTTGGGTTGTTTTGCATTGTTCGACAAGCTTGAGACGACTGCGGACGGTGGTTCTCATAGGGAGAGTGTGTTGGCGGAGAAGAGTTGAGAATTTTGATCTGGAAAGAGGGGTTGTGGTGAGGGTTCTGATTGATCGGCATTTTGGGTTCAAATTGACATCAATGGAACTATTGGGTTGTGAATGGAATGGAAGGGATGATTGATTAGCTCTCTACTCTAAAAAATCACCATTACAGAGAGAAGAGAGAGAATATGGGTGATGCAGGAGATGGGCTCTCTCTCAACAATGGTGCATGAGGAAACTCCACAATTTCTTCTCTACTCCGGTGGACGAAGGCAACGGCAGAAAAGAATCAGACGGCAGCGAAGGATTAGATGACGGCGGAGGTGGTGGAGCATGCTCTCAACTTCAATGATGGCCAAGTGCAGAACGGAGTTTGATTTGAAGAAATCAAATTTCTCTGTGATATATGCGTGTCAAGGATTGAGGGACCTTAAACATTACAAAATAATATTGTGGATCTCTTCCATTATTAAAAATGAGAGATGGATCTTAAACTAATTTTCCTTCTATTTATTCAAACTTAAGGGAAAAAACACAATTTTTTTTCTCTCTCATAATTTATATAATCATTTATTTTCCTTTTTTTCTCATGAGTTTCATGTTAGGATTCATTTGATTAAAGTGAAAGATAATTTTATTTTGTTATATGCTTAGTTAAAATGAAATATTCAAATAAAGGTCATGGTATTTTTAAATTTTTTTTAATCTTTTCATAGTAAACAAAAATTAGATTTTTTCTTTCTTTCTTTCTCGCATTTTTAATCACCTTCATCATAACCGAACTCTTAAATAAATAACATTAATGCATTTAACTCATTTTTTTTTTTTCATCCCATACATAAATATACATAAGAAGCAGCTTAACATACCCACTGTATATATTTTTTTAGGATAAATTATCATTAGATCATAATAGTTGTACTTAATTCTCATCAAATCTTATTAAAAATAAGTGTTATTACAATCGTCGCTAAAAATAATTTTTTGTGATATTTTTTACATATATTGTTAAAAATTGACAATTAATGACTTTTTTTTGTCACGGTTTTAATAAATTATTACTAAAACGTACAATTAGTGACGTTTTTCTATGATGAATCTTTCAAACTATCGCTAAAATTTGAAAATTAGTAATATTTTTTTGTGATGATTTTTTTAAACTGTCGCTAAAACTTATAATTAATGACATTTTTTGTGACAAAATTTTTAAACTATTATTAAAAATTAACAATTAGTAACATTTTTTAATATTATATAATAAAAAATACCATTAATTATTATAAGATTTATTAGATAATAAATTTATTTAATAAGACCTATACGTGAGCTTTCCTATTTTTTAATCAGCAAAAGTCAATTAAATTATCCTACCCACAGCCACCTAATTCAACTCCCGCATGAGGAGAGTTTCTGCCATTTGGGATTAGACCTTCAAGAGAGTCACAGTATCCACTGTATTTAAGAATTAATAAAATCCATTATTATTATTTTAGTATAATTATTTCTATATATATATAAGATAAAAGAAAGCCTTCCAGTAAAACATAGGAGTCGTTTTCGATAACCTTGAGCTAATAAATTAGATAGGGTTTAGCTTGAGTCCAGTTAGAGATTAAGATTGGACCCGTCTAACCTGTACCGTAGATCTACTTTTGAGTCTCATTTCGATAATTTAAATTATTCATATTTTATGATTCGTTGAGTACATTATTCATGTAAAAAACAAGTCGATCGAATAACGATAACCACGTGTTCAAATTAATTTTGTATTAAAAAAATGAACAATAAGAAAATAAACGGTTCATGTAAAATTGATTTAAACATGTAGTTTCCGTTATCTAATTGATTTAGTTTTTTACATAAATAATGCATTCAACAAATCTTAAAATATAAATAATTTAAATTATCAAAATAGAACTAAAAAATTAATCCACTATGCAAATTAGACGATACAATCTTGATCTCATATATATTAGGACGAAATCTCACCTATCTTTGCAATTGTTAGTTGGGTTGGGGGCAGCAATATCAAGCAAGCAAGGGATGCTTACAAAGACCACCAACTACCTTTCCATTTCCATGCATGTATGGTACTGAGTTGACATGTTGCGTAACAACGACTTTGCGTAACAATCTTGTTTGGGGAAAATTATTTAATAATTTTAAAATACTACGTGATCATATTTTAAGTCAATTATTAATTACTTAACCTTATATTATTTATTCATCTTCAACATAAATTGTGAACCGTTATATCTCTTTACCAATCAAAATTTTATAAAATACCATGTATCTATATTCCGAAAATACTGAATAATCAAT
Organism: Camellia japonica; assembly: GCA_030407325.1. Lineage (NCBI taxonomy): Eukaryota > Viridiplantae > Streptophyta > Magnoliopsida > Ericales > Theaceae > Camellia > Camellia japonica. The sequence continues at coordinate 5,694,635 of JAPPVO010000032.1, read as the reverse complement.
CATTTTTTCGACAAGTTGTTTTCAATGCCTTGTAATCCTCCACCAATTTCGTTATCATTTTAACTCTTCATTTGTCAAAGCGTAGAACTTTGGGTTCAGGATTCGAAGAACACTAGTTGCGTGTTATATTGAAATTATTTGATGCAAGTTATTTGAGTTGTTCATATTTTTTTATTTTTTTATTATAGAGTTTATGTTTAGTATATTTTTTTGAGACTTATGCGTAGGCTTTAATAAATGGATTTGGATTTAACAGGTCCTATAAGAATTAATGACTTTTTTTATCAAACACTATTAAAAAAAAGTCACTAATTGTTAATTTTCCACAAGAGTTTAAAAATTATCACAAAAAATGTCACTAATTATAATTTTTAATAACAGTTTAAAAAGATTGTCACAAAAAAGTCACTAATTTTTAACTTTTAGCGACAGTTTAAAAAATTTGTCACAGAAAAATGTCATTTATTATAAGTTTTAGCGACAATTTATAAAAACTGTGACAAAAAAAAAATCACTAATTGTCAATTTTTAGCGACATATGTAAAAATCGTTCACAAAATATTATTTTTAGCAATAATTTTACGAGAACTTATTTTCAATATGACTTAATAGAAATTAAGTCCAACTATTAGGACCTATTGGTAATTTACCCTTAATATGACTTACTAGATAAAAATATTAGTTTAAATTGATTTCTGAAAACTGAGTGCAAGATATTTTTTATTTTTATTTTTAAATTATCAATTTTTAACTTACAATAAAGATACACTAAATAGCACCACTCTTCTTGTTTTCACCTAAAATTTTTGGTCCAAACTCAGCTAACTTTCCTTGATTTAAAAAGAATTACTGTAATCACTGCGACAATGTCCCAATTTTATGTTTTTTATTTTATTAATTAATTTTGAGTGATTTATCTAATTTTGTACGTCACTTGAACCAAATTGCACTGCAATATTATAAAGTGTATCTTTCATCTTTCATTCAAAGTATCGTGTCAACTAATACAAACGAAGATTGAAAATTGTTCATTGTCACATGCTCTTTGAAATATTGCTGCATAATTTTTTCTTGAAATTATTATTAAGTTTTGTCAAATTTTAATTTAAATAATTAAATCATATTTTATTCAATGAAAATACTATTTTACTCCTTAATTTAAATCACACACACCATCTCATTGGCAAAAATGTCAGCATTTCGGATCCAAAATATAACTTTTAAATGTTAATTTGTATTTTTCTGTATTTTTATCAAATGCCAATGGTGTCTGTTATAGATTAAAAATGTTCATGTTAGAATTTTAAAAAAAAAATACTTTTATTTGTTAAAATTTATTCACATGTGAAGAATAAAATTAAAATAAACATTGGGAAAAAATTATAAAAAATTAGAGTTGGTTAAATTAAAAGTTCACATAACTAGTAATTTAAAAAATTTACTTATCAGCTCTCCCATGTAACACGAAAATAAGATCACGAAGTTTTTTTATTAAAACACAAGTTGAGAAAAACCACCTCATTTAAAAAATAAAAAATACCAAATTCTTTGTCATTAGTATTTCTCTTTACTTATTAAGGCCTTGTTTGGGAAGACTAAATAAGTGTACTTTTTGTCTTTTTTGACTAAAAAAGTGAGGTTGAAAATATGGATGTTTGGGTTAACTTTTTGACTTTTTATGGAAAAATGTGTAATAAAAAATTGTAAAAATTAGTTTTTAGAGGAAAATTTGAATTGGGAGTTGTGCAGCCGTAATTGTTGACTTTTGGTGAATAGTGTTAACTTTTTAACTTTTTGAGTAACTTTTTGGCTTTTTGAATTATTTGGGATATCCCAAACTTAGCCTAAATTTTTTTAAAAATAATTTTCACGAATCAAGAGTTTTTGAAAAAAAAAAATTAATTTATTATAATTAAATGATGATAAAATTTACAAATTTTGTAGCATGGTTCTTTCAGTTAGGAAAGAGAAATTTGGTCACAAACCCTTCCTAATTTCCCTTTCTTGTTAACAGGGGAGGGGGGGGGGAAAGTACTTTTAAAACTCCCTCATAATTATAAATTTCTGTATAAAAGACAAAATTTGTTATTTGAATATTTTATTTGACCATTATACCCTCTCTTTGTTCTATTTTTTTTTTATAGCTCTCTCTTTCTCTCCCTTCACAAACTCGATGGTTGTTCATCGTCTTCACGATTTTCATTGTCTATCAGCATTACTCATCCTCACCATCAACCGGCAACTACCATTTTTTTTGTCAAACCACCACCATCTCAAATTTGATATCTACGAACTTATATTTGAGATCAATAACTTCAAATTTCATATTTAAAAAAAAAAAAACTTAGGCTGTGTTTGGTTAGGTGTTCCAAACACATTTCTGCCCACTGATTTGAGTGTAGTATTTGTTTTGAGTTTTCAAATTATAATTCCACACGCACTTTTGAAAACTCCTTTTCAAGCGGGAAAATTTGGCTAGCCTGGTCGTCCTCCCGGACATCCAGCTGGTTGGCCGGAATAGTGTTTTTTTTTTTAGCACCTGTTATTTTTATATTGTAAATAAAAATATTTTCTAATTTTTTTTAAATTTTTAAATAAGTTTTGAATAGAATTTTGGATTGTGTGTTTGGTTATGAGATGTAAATTTTTGAATCCAAAACTTTCTAATTTCAAAAACTCAAAACTCCCTCCAAAACTCAATTCAAAACTCATGACCAAACAAAATTTCCATACTCAAATCATAATTCTAAAACTCACAAACTCAAAATATAACTCTATTCTCAAATCATATTTAGAAAACTCTAGCAAACGCTACCTTAGATTTGACAAAAAAATGAGAAATCGAGATATTGCAATGAAAAATCAAGAGTTTTTTGTTTGTTTATTCATAGATCTAAAAGTAAAATTTGACACTGGTTCGTCAGTAAAATTTTATTATAATTAACATGTTATTTTACTTAACGACAGTAAAATTTTACTTTGAACCATAATAAATTTTACTTTGATTCAGAGTAAATTTTACTCTTTTGTTTTTTCAGATTACATTTACTATGATTCAAAGAAAATTTTACTGTAAAACAAGTTACAATGATGGTTTTACAAGGGAGTATTGTGTCATAAACAAAAATAAAATTTTACTGTTGGAATAACAAAGCATTGTGAGAAGAAGAAAGAGAGATAGAGAGACAGAGTTCGAAAATACAGGATTAAGAGGAGGGCAATGATGAGAAGAAGAAGAAAGAGAGAGAGAGAGAGATTATGAACCATTAGAACCAAATAGAGAGCAAGAGTGAAGGATTTCAAATTTAAGGTTTGTGAACCGTCGCAAATCATCATTTTTTAGCAACGATGACTGTGAATGATCTCAGATCTGAAGTTGTGAATAAAACAAGTAATGGTGGTGATAAAGACGGTAGAGAAAGAGTTCTATACTGAGTAGCGATGGCGTCGATGGAGGGTGTCGATGAAAAGTAACAGTGATAAGAGCGAAACAGAAAGAAGAGAGATTGATATGAAAGAGAGTGCTTGCAATCTAATACATATATATATATTATATATATATATATATATATATTTTAGGGTATTATAATAAAATAAATAAATTTTAAAATATTAAGAAATTTTGAAAAGTTCTATATAATTTTTTTTTTTTTTTGAAAACAAATTAGACAATGACTGACGGCTCTATAACCAAATCCCCGTTAAGAAACGGCGTGCTACCCGCCATCCACTTTGCAGCTACAATCGTCTACCGCGTGCGAGTGAATAGCATGACAATGCATCGAACAGGTGGCCCAGATTTTTCTCTCACACACACACGCACTTATAATGAGTTGTTTTGATTTCAGAGTGAAATTGAATCCTCAAACATTCACCATAATTCTCTCAACTTAGAGAGAGAGAGAGAGAGAGAGAGAGAGAGAGAGAGTCATGGGGGATGAAGGAGAAGAGCAACAATCTCCATTAATGGGAAGTTTCAATGACCCTGATGAAGAAGAGCCTTTTAAAAAAACTGGTAAAAACTCTTTCTTCAACTTCCCTTGTATTGCATACACAAGTTTTTCAATTTGGTAGCACTTGATTTCATTCTTTTCAATCTTGGTTGAAGTTTTTTAACTATGAGATAATGAATGAAGATGATAATTCTGATTCTGCGAGAAATCCCCTGAAAGACATTGAATTCGAAGGTCGGTAGCAGCTGGGCTATAGTTGGTGGTGGTTCGTTCAATTACCAGACGACGCATGCAAACAGTAGCTTCGTCTGCTCGCCGCCGCACATGGCGGAGAACCACCTTACTAGAACGACCCGTAGCCGCCGTACATGCACTGGTGGTGGTGGTGGTGGTGGAGGAGGTTAGTTGGGCAGAGTGGGGGACAATCGCCTCCACTGACTTTCGTGAAATTACCCCTATAGCCCCCAAATGAAAATTTATATCAATTTTAGCTACGGGTTTTCAAATTTATTTTCAATTTGCTAGTCCCCACTGTTTTTTATTCCTAAATCAGATTACACCACTAATTGTTATATGTATTTGTACTAGTGGTGGGTGTAAATGCAATGCATTTAAAATTGTACATCTAAATTTTTTGAGCGATTTAAGGAATGAGAATTGAATTAAAAAACTATTTAACAGTCACTGCTTAGAGTTTTGGCAACTACCAATTTAGGAGTATTTTGGGTAAAATGCGTGACAAAGTTTTGAGCGGTGTGTATTATATAAAAGAATATAACTTATCTCAATGTGTATATCTTAAAATTATAAATTATGATTTGGGAAGTTTCAAATTTGGACTGAACTTTTGTGAACCCAAATTAGGTTTGAACTCGGTACATTAATAGGATGCAATTTTCATAATATTGTGTGAAAGTATAGAAATTTAGGGTTCAAATCAAAGTATTTATTCTTTTGATTATCAAATTGTAAACTAGTTTGTGTACAATTTAAGGTAAAGTTTTGCTTCAATTGAATAAAAATCTTGGCTCTACTCCTGCACGGTACATCTACACTTCAGTTGCCTTTTCCTATCAGTTGTGGTTCATCAAGTTCATATCATCATAATAGGATCGTGTATGGTATGTATTAATGGCTGCTGATATATAGGACTAGCACTGACATGTTAGTTAACCTTTTCTTTTTTCTTTTTTGGTGAAACAATTAGTTTGTTGCAATTAATTCAGTTTTGTTATATAAACGTGTGTATATGTTCTGCAGGGACGGTATGGACTGCAATGGCGCATATAATAACTGGAGTTATAGGGGCAGGGGTACTGTCCCTTGCATGGAGCACCGCTCAGCTAGGCTGGATTGCCGGTCCTCTAACGATGGTGGTCTTTGCAGCCATCACCATCCTTTCTGCAAACCTTCTCTGTGACTGCTACAGATCTCCTGATCCTGAATATGGGCTCACCATAAACCGATCCTACACGGAAGCTGTTAAGTTGTATTTAGGTCAGTGCCCGCTTTTTCACTGCTTTAGCGTTCAAGATGTGTTTGGATCATGGATTAGTGGAGGGGGAATTGAAAACAAATATCAATGCTTAATTTTCAGGAGAGAACAGCAAACGATTTTGCGTATTGATTTTTCAGGAGAGCTTATATGGGTGTGGAATTGCATACACTATCACAGCTGCTGCCAGTGTGAAGTAAGCATCTAATAGAAATGGAAAAACCACCCCACTTTCTATTATTCAGTGCAAAACAGACTCTTTCATTTTTATTTTATTTTTTTTAGCCAAATGTGACCTTTCTCGAATGCTATCTAACAACATCTAGTTTAGAAATTGAACAACACAACTCTCAACAATTTTATAATACAGGATAACGTGCAAATAATTTTTCAGTTGAGTTCAAATTAATAGATGATTTATGATATTTGGTTATTGTGTAATTGATGCAGAGCAATTGAAAGATCAGATTGTTACCACAAAGAAGGGCACGAGGCTCCATGTGAGTATGGGATACTATGTATATGCTGCTATTCGGAGCTGTTCAGATTGTAGTGTCTCAGATACCAGATTTCCATAACATGGCATGGCTCTCTGTTGTTGCAGCAATCATGTCCTTCTCCTACTCGTTCATTGGATTGGGACTTGGCATTGCAAAAGTTATTGGTATGCCTTAGAATTGTCTTCTTTTTTTCTTTTTTATACACTACGTTTGGATCTTGAATTTGTGAAAGTTGTAAAAGAAAGGGAGTTTTAAAAATAAATAAATAAATAAAGTTGTTTGGTTATCCATAAAAAATTAACAGCCTCCTTAAAATCCAAGATCCAAACATAGTAATGTGGAATTCACAGCCTCCAGTTTACAAGAAACAATGATGCCATTTTGGTTAATTAGAGCAATATCATTATGCCATGGAACAAAAGGTCTTGTTCTACTCCTTCAAAAACTGTACAGAGAACGACAATTTTGACATTTCAACAGAAATGCAGCTGTGTAGACATCAAAAGTTTCTTATTTTTGCAATTGCAGAAAATGGGGAGATTAAAGGGAGCATTGGAGGAGTCTCAGCTGACAGTGCAGTTGACAAACTATGGTTGATCCTTCAGGCACTTGGAGATATAGCTTTTGCCTATCCATATTCAATCATTCTTTTTGAGATACAGGTATGTTTCGAGCAACGTAAATTCTAAATCCAGTCATTGAAAAAAAAAAAGCTGGTAAGAAGAAAGATACATTGAACTTGAATGCAAAAGTAATTGTGATTCCTTTGCTGCAATGAAGGACACTTTGAAGACACCTCCGCCAGAAAACCAGACCATGAAGAAGGCTTCTATTGCTTCTATCTGCATTACCACATGTTTCTACCTCTGCTGTGGATGCTTTGGATATGCAGCCTTTGGGAGTGATACACCGGGGAACCTCTTAACGGGATTTGGATTCTATGAGCCCTATTGGCTCATTGATTTTGCTAATGCTTGCATTATTCTACATCTAGTTGGAGGATATCAGGTACAACTACCTATGCCGTATCAACTTGATTGTGTTATATTTTGCGGAAAACGCTAGGAACCTAGTTGCCGAGATCTATCCACCAAAATTCATATTGAATGTGAAATTGGGTTAAAAACTGAGAAATTTCTCAGTTTTGTGGAACTGAGATTTTTTAGATGAATTTCACAGTTTCATCCCAATTTTCAGTTTTGAGGTAAAAATTCTCAATTCTTCCATGACTTTTTACCAAATCTTTCAACGGAATGATATGACAGTGGGATTTTTGCAATTAAAAAGGCATTTTGATTGATTCATTTGTTTAATATTAAAAGTTTCACGATACAACCACGTCATTCTGTACAAGTTTTTTGTATTTTTTTTGTTGTCTTTTACGAATATTATGACCAATTTCATTTACATTTGTTTGCTAGGTATACAGTCAGCCATTGTTTGGATTTACAGAAAGATGGTTCAGCGAGAAGTTCCCAAACAACGGATTCGTGAATAATTTCTATCCCTTTAAACTCCCATTGTTGCCGGCTTTTCAATTGAATCCTTTTAGGCTATGTTTTCGGACCTTTTACGTTGTATCGACAACTGTGATTGCAATGGCCTTCCCTTACTTCAACCAAGTTTTGGGGGTCTTGGGGGCCTTCAACTTTTGGCCTTTGGCTATATATTTCCCTGTGGAAATGTATTTTGTGCAGAGGAAGATTAGGGCTTGGACAACACAGTGGGTTGTTCTTCAAACTATTAGCTATGCTTGCTTGATTGCCTCAATATTGGCCTTCGTTGGGTCAGTTGAAGGACTTATAGCTGCAAAATGGAGCTAAAACTCTAGTGTATATATAAGTTTTTGCAAAATTTGGAATAGATCAATAAAATTCATACAAAGGTTCTCTTACAATTGAGAGATGGCATTTTTATTGTTTTGGGTTTTGTAAGTGAGTTTTTACTAAAAATACATTTTTTAATTGAATGATACTTATGCTGTTTTTGGTTGGGGGATTTGAGAAGGATTTTGGAAAGGGAAATGGAAAATGTAGGTGAAATGTGAATAAAACATACCTATATTTCACCTAGTTTCACACACATTTTCCTTTTTTCCTTTCCAAATCTCTCTCCAAATTTCCAAACCAAACACAACGTTAGTGTACGCATTATGCATGTGCAATTTTATCATACAGTGATGCTACGTAGCTCGAGAGAGCTCCCCCTAAATTCCCCCCGAATCCAAAACGACGCCGTTTTCGGCTTTTTGAATTTTTTTTTTTTTTTAATCAGAAAATCAGAACCAGACGGAGGAAGAAAGCAGAGAAGAAGAAAGAAAGAAGAAGAAAGAAGAGAAGGCAGACGCGGACGCTCGGCCGGAGCGACGATCGGCGGAGCTCGACGATCGGGCGGAGCTCGACGATCGGACGGAGCTGCGACGATCGGCGGAGCTCGCTCATCGGTGATCTGCGACGATGGCGGAGCTGCGACGATCGGCCGATCGGCCGGAATGCAGGGGCCCATGTGTGTGTGTGTGTCTCCCTCCTTCTCTCTTCTCTCCCTCTCCTTCCCTCTCCGCTCTCCCTCTCCCTCTCCCTGCTGCTCTGTGTGAGCTCGAAAATGTCAAAAATGGAAGAAAAAAAAGAAAAAAAAAAAAGAAAAAAACGAAAAGCCCAAAACGACGTCGTTTTGGGCTTTTCGGGGGATTCGGGGAGAAGGAATTCGAGCTACCAAGCTTTATTCTTTTATCATATTTGAAATTTTTAGTCGACAAAAAAAGAAAGATTAATAACTAATAACTAAAGTAGTTACAAGATAGATACTATTGATTTATTTATTTGTTTTTTCTATTTGCCGCTTGAAATGAGTATTTGAATGGTACTCTTTTTTAAGGATAAATTATAAATACACTCCTTAAAGTTTAATTAAAATACGAATCGCTCTTTGTGATTTTGAAAATAACATTCCACCTCTTGAGATTTCTAATTTTATAATAAATCGTTATTTTTATTAATAAATCATCAAGTTAATTAATAATTTTTAATGATGTTAAAAATATATTTTAATTAATAATTTAAGTAATTTTATTATTGTATAGGAGAATAATTATGAATTTTATTTTTTTAATTAATTTTGTTAAATAAAAAATTTTAAAAGGAATATTTATAATTTTTCAAACTACATAAGATAATTTGTATTTTAAGTAAATTTTAAAAGATATATTTGTAATCTACCTTTTTTTAAATAGGGAAAAAAATGTTACATAGCTTCCCCCTCATTGAAGATATTGTTTGAAAGCTAGTTGGGTTCTAACAATCTGTCATCTTTTGTTTTTTTCCCACCTAATGGTCAACCTAGTATAACCTTCCGTCTTATTGAATTTATATATGTAATTTTTTTTTGATAAAACTGAGAGCTAAAATTAAAAATCATATAGTGACAACAGCAATTTTATAATTAAAAATCATATTCTTGACTCTATTTTTTTTTTTTTTTCTCTTTTTGAGAAATATTGTGATGTTGCTGCCATTCCAACCACCTAATCTGCCTATCCAAAAATAAATAAATACCCCATCTAATCTGATTAATTTAATGGGAAATGTTTGGACCCTTTTGAGATAATTCCCACACTTTAAAAGTGATTTTAACCTTTTATGTATGTGTGAGGTGATGAGTTGTTTTAGGAAATTGGTAAAAAGTTAGTTTTTGACTTTTTACCAAGCTTTTTGACTTTTTTGGAAGTGATTTGGGAAGTTGATAAAAATCTGACTTTTTGCTTTTTAGTTTAATATTTATTTAGGGTGTCAAATCAAATTAAAATGACCAAAATACTCTTACCCAACATAAGAGATTTATTTTTTTATTTTTTTTCATAGGCCATAATTTGTAATTTTACGGCTGCGTTTTTGGCACTTGCCAAATGGCTTTTCTGGCGTTTTTGGCAGCCACGTTTTTGGACCATGTTCCCAAAATGGCACATCATGAGTGATCTAGATTTATGGAGGTCTTGTGAGGGTGGGATCTCGTGGGGTGGGGTCTCAATCATTACTCAAATTGTCTCGTGTGCTTGAAATTTTTTTGTCCTTTTTTTTTTTTTTGGGTTTGCGTCCCAAAGACATGTTAACAAGACTCGGAATATTTTTTGTATACTTTCTTGTGTGCCAGATAAATACTAACTTTGAATTTTAAATTTGTAAAAGAATGTAAAATGTAAAAGAAATGAAATTACACATACATGTATATATATATATTAGTTAATTATGCATAAGACTTATTAACTATTAACAAATATCATGTTATTCTTTTCATTTATAAATTTGTATATTTTGACAATCTCAATTATTTTTGATCATTGACCAGAGACCATATGCGACAATCTCAATGATAAAATAATTTATTATTGTAGTTGGGGGATAAAAAATTTCATGAGTTTGTAAAATGAAAGAGTGAAAAAATCACAAAATATCACACCATGGGTGTGTTTTGTTTTGAAGGATTAGGGAGTGGGATTGAGACTAATAGTCCATTGTTTGTTTCATTTTTTTTTTGTTCCGGACTAATAGTCTCCCCAGACTATTAGTCCCACAAATATGGGACTATCCTATTCCATGGGGGAGGGTGGGATAGAAACCATGGGATTGGTATCCCATGGAATTATTTTGTGAAATGTCTATTTTACCCTCCATGTTATTACTTAGCAAACAATTAGAAAATGATAAAATAGTCTTTTGAACATTTATAAATTATTTTTTAGTGTTGTTAATTTAAAATTATATATTAAATAAAAAATTTTAATTATAAATTATAAATTATAAATGAAATTTAATTAAAAATAATAAATTATAAATTATGGCCTTATAAATTAAATTTTTTAGTGTTGTTAAAAAATTAAATTTACATATTAAATTAAATTATTTTTTTAGTGTTGTTAATTTAAAATTATATATTAAATAAAAAATACAAATTATAAATTAAATTTATTTAAAAATAATAAATTATAAATTATGGCCTTATAAATTAAATTTTTTAGTGTTGTTGAAAATTTAATTTATATATTAAATAAAATTATTTTTTATTGTTGTTAATTTAAAATTATATATTAAATAAAAATATATAAATTATAAATTTAATTTAATTGAAAATAATAAATTAAAATAATTAAATTATTGTGCAAAAAATAAAATAAAATAAATTTTTATTTAATCTAGTTAAAAATAATTAAAATATTAAACCTATGTTTAATATTAGGGGGATGCACCAATAAATCCCAAATTAATAACTTATGCACTATTTAGTCCTAAAAGTTTTCTTATAGACTGAAAGGTCCCATTACAATGTTAATAACATCAGATACAATGTTAATAACATCAGAGTCATGTTATAAATATTAGATTTCAAACATCTAATGTTCATCAAATTTCAATAATGTTTGAAAATATAGGATGAAAAACATCTAATGTTCATCAGATTTCAATAAATTTTAAAATTATAGAATGAAACATCAGATCATTTACATCATTTATATCATGCTGATGTAAAAATGGGACTAAATGGAGCATAAGAAAACTTTTAGGACTAAATGGTTCAACGTTTCAAAAACTAGGACTTATGGGTAAATTTTCCTTAATATTACTATTACTTAGTAAATAATTGAAAATGATAAAATAGTCATTTGAGCATTTATTCTTCTCCATAATGTCCCAAATAAACATTGGATAACTAAAAATAGTTCAATTCAGACATCTAATCCCATGACTAAACAAACATAGGATACAAATTTAGTCCAACCAAATAGTCTTGGGACAATATATCCCAGGACTAATAGTCCAATGAATTACAATCCCCCCTTATCCAGTCCGTCCAAACAAACTCACCCTATATGTAAATTCTGTATTGAAAATTATGTGTTTATACATATCATTACTTAGAGCATCTCCAACGCTTACTCAAATTTTTCACCAAATATGAGTCAAAAAGTATCCATTTCATCAAATTTGATAACAGATGCTCCAACGATTCACCAAATTCTCAAACTTGTCCCGGGACAACCAGGTGGTCGACCGGCCGGTTGACCGGTTTGCCCAAATTTTTTTTTTTTTTTTCTTTTTGAATTTTTTGAACTTTTTGAACTTTTTTCGGGACGACCGGGTGGTCGACCGGCCGGTCGACCGGTTAGGCAAAAAATATTTATTTTTTTTTTTTTTGAATTTTTCGAATTTTTTGCTGAACTGTTTGAACCTTTTACGGGTTGACCGGTTGGTCAACCGGCCGGGCAACCGGTTGGTCGACCGGGTCCTCCTCTCCAACGGTCCGGAACAGTGTTTTGATGAATTCATTATTTCGTCCTCAATCTGATGAAACATTTGCTGAAAACTCAATCTGATATCACGTTTGGTGAACCGTTGGAGCTGTGAACAGTAGCCTTTTCATCAAAATTTAAATTTAATATCAGTTTTGATGAACCATTAGAGATGGTCTTACCCATCTCAAAATTAAGGAGGCAAAATTAAATAGGCTCTGGCTTTGGTCCAGTCCTTAATCGGATTGGATGGTGTTGTTGGACCCGTGGGGACCCACAACGGGTCCCGTTTTAAAAATTTGAACCGTTCAATGTGTAGAACTCGTCGAGTACTATATGGCTGTGAAAAATAACTTTGATCGGATATCGATAGCTATGTGATCAAATCAGTTTTTTATCAACCGTTAATTTATTCACCGTCCATTTTTTTTATACAAAACTGATTTGATCACATAGCTATCGATATCCGATCAACATGATTTTTCACAGGTATATAGTACTCGACAATTTCTACACATTGAACGGTTCAGATTTTCAAAATAGAACCCGTGGTGGGCCCCCACGGGCCCAACAGCACCGTCCAGTCCGATTAAGGACTGGACAAAGCCAGGCCCAATTAAATATATATCAACAAAGGGGTTTAGATTAATTTTATAATAATAATAATAAAATCCACAATAATGAATGGAAATCTAACCGTTGGAGCCAGCAAAATCAAAATCTGACCGTTGCGGGTTTTAAAGATTTAGCAACGACGGTTTAAATACCTGGGAACACCCCTCTATCTCCGCCATCAAAATCAATCAAATCTCACTTGCTCTATCTGCAAATCTTCGCGATCTCAGTTTTCTAATCTATTGTTTCCATACATTGCTCTCTGTTCACAGTACTCACATTCACACACTCGTCTTTTTCCTAATCTTCCATACATAGTCTTCAATGGCCGATTCCAAAGACACCCACATTGTGGAAATCCCAGTCGACGAAGAACACCAACAGAAACTAACATTCTCCGCAATGCAAAACCACCCTCTATCCGAAATCTCCCAATCCCCAGGCCATCTCTTGCTCCTCAAGCTCTGGCAGAGAGAAGAAGATGTCTTCGGCCGCAGAATCGCCATGAAAGAGACCAGACTCGATTCCATCAAAACAGAGACAACCCAACTCTGTTTTTTCTTCTTCATTTTCCATGCTTTTTTCTCCACAATTCTCTTCACCTCTTCAATCAATAACAACAACCCAGAACAAGATCGCAATCTTGTGTGCCATAGTTGGTGGATTCCTTCAATTCTGTCTCTGTTTACTTCGATTGTACTGATTTTTTTGGTGCAGATGAGACTTTGCAGGTACTGGAAGGTGTGGAGAGAGTTGCAGAGAGAGAAGGAGAGTAACAGAGCGGTCGGGAGGTGTGTTCAGGAACTGAGGATGAAAGGGGCGAGCTTTGATTTGGATAAGGAGCCACAGAGTGGGAAGAGAATGAAGAGCTCGAGCGTGGAGATTAAGTGGAAGCCATTGACATGGTGTTCTCGGTATCTAATTACTGTTTGTTTGGTTTGTTTTACAGGTTTGGTCTTCCCTGCTTCCAAATTAATACTTTGCGTTTAACTACTCTGTTTTTGGAAGAGACTGATTGATTTAGCATCAAGTGTCTTGAGGTAAGGTGGTCTAGCACATGATTCTATGTTTTTTATTTTATTTTATTTTATTTTTTTGAAAAATGTTAGAGACGTAAATGTTTTATTAAATATTTCATATAACATTTGATAAAATATTTAAGATCTCTAATATTATTATTTTTCTTTTTTATAAAAAAAAAATATTTTTGATGTACTTTTGGCTGAATAATCATACTTTACTGTGTTTTAATTTTAATATTTTTCATTGTTAGGCATTAATGCATTGAATACATGATGAGAACAATGATTTTGAAGACAGAACAGGAACCCTGCCTGTACCCCATTATGTGAGTAAACAAGATTCATTTTGAATTATTATTATTTATTTAAGGTTAAGGTTAAGGTTAATGTTCTGTTTGATTAAAAAAATTCATATATACATATTTTTTAATTTTTATTGTTTTTAATGATAAAAAATCACTTGAGACAAAAAAAAAAAACAAAACAAAACAAAACATGAAACAAATCAACTTTTAGACCTTTAGACCTGTTTTTTTTTTTTTTTTTGATTCAATAAAACATTAAATAAGTATAAAAAATAGAGGTTTAGAAATAGGAAGGGCCATCCTCTTCTTCTTCTTCTTCTTTTTTTAATTTTTTTAAGGTTTACCATTGATCTTGGCTATTAAATTACTAGTAATTTTTTTATTTTTTTATTTTTTTGTAGGTGGAATTGTTATCTCAAATCAAGATTGGAGGGATCCTTCTTCAACATAACTACTTTCTATCATCACATTCACATCTCTCTTGCCAGGGGATGAAGCATCTTGGTCCGATCTTTGCTTATATTCATTCATTCATTCATCTTAGCTTGGTCCGATCTTTGTTGGGACGCGCTTGAATCATCAACTCTTTCATTGTATTATTATGGTGATGATGCTGAGAAGAGGAAGGAGGACATTTGTGATTCAAAGCATAGATTTGAAAAATGGTGGCCAAACGGCTAGCAGCAATTTCAAACCACTCTGCTGCAATTCAATGTCAATTTTGAAAATAATTCTTCATAATGCAACACTGCTTGTGTTCCATATTTCCTCAATTGTATTTTATTTATAAGTATAGCCATTGTTATTTGTAGAAAGTATACTCGAATTTTATTTATTTTTTAGCCATCACAAACCATACGGTTTATGAGAAATGGGCTGCCCACATGGTGTTCATATTGACAAAACACATTTTTGTGGTTTGTTCAAATAATAAAATCATCTATTTTAATTTTTGTATTCTAAATAAATGGATTCTATTTGTTCCCACAAAACAATTTTCAATACTTTTATAGAAGAGTTGTCAATTGAATTTTAATTTTTTGTGATTTTTTTTCTTGTTGTAAATTGAATTTTATTAAACTATAAGGCCATAAACAAACAAACCTTGTGTGAGTTACTAACAAATTAAAAATAATAATTGTGTACTTCATATTTTACGTATAAACAATTTATTTTTTTGTAAATTGTAGAGATTGTCGCATCTTAAAAATTGGTTCAAGATTTTAAAAAGTTAAGATTGACACTGCATAATTAATAGAGTTTTGATATTTGTAATGTGATTAATGAGTGAGGTCAATAATAATGTCATAACTAGTGTTGGTGCACTAGTTAGTACACTAATTGGTGTATGTAGGACCATCCAACAAGTTTTAACAAAACATTTCATCCATGTTTACATGTGAGTTGTTTTAAGAAATTGGTTAAAAATTGATTTTTTTGACTTTTAAAAAAAAAAGATGTTAAAAAAATAGAGATGTGATATAACTCAAAATAAGATAAAAACTGCCAAGTTTCCAAACAATTTCAAATGGTGGCTACTCAAAGAAATTTAGGTTCGACACAACCCCTATTATGACCAGTATTGTTTTAATAAAAATATAACATGAAAAATTAAATAAATAATCAATATGGAATACCCTCATTCACAATTTTAATAGACTTTAACACAAAAACACATATATATAATATAATCGGTGGTGCTATATGTCATTATTACTATATATACTAATGTACCAATTAGTGTTATGTCATTATTATTGACTCCACATATTATACAAATTACAGATACTAAAAATTTCTAAATTTATGTCACATTATCTGTTAGTATATTAGTTTGTACACTAATTGGTACATATAACACTATCACAGTGGTGATATTAGATATCTAGCATTTCCTTACAAGTATTGTTTTAATAAAAATATAACATGAAAAATTAAATAAGAGTTTGTTTGAGGTATGTTATATAAGTGCACATTTTAATCTTTTTTTAGTCACATTATATTTATTATTTTATACATCTTTTAATAAAAAATTAAAAAATACATTTATCTAAATTATCCAAAACAACTAAATAATCAATATGGAGTAGTTAATACCTCATACACAATTTTAACAAAGCATTCATCCATGTGAATGGATACAACCAAAACTTCAACAATTTCAAAGGATAGCTACCCACAGAAATTTGGTTCCACGCAACCCTATGTAATATAAAAAAAATATTATTTTTTATAAGTTAAATTAACCTCCCAAATATGTGGAGAAAGGAATATTAGGAAAAATCGATGATTCCTCACAAGTAAATTAATTAATCGGAATAAAAATTAATGTGGAAAATTAAATCAGAAGCAACACAAGAATTTTTGCGTGGTTCCCTCAATGTGAGGTACGTCCACGGGATCGAAATCCAATTCCACTATCAACTAAATAAGTTAACGATTACAAACGAGACACTAATAGTCTCACAAAATCACCCTTAGGTGAATTTCAAATAAGAAATAGGGAGACTTTACCAAAACAATGAAAGAGATAGGTGGAGAAAAAGTTAGAGAGAGATTGTAACATATGATTTTCTATTCAATATTTTAAATTAAAAATCTCAAACACTTGGGTATCATTATTTTTTTTATTTGTTTTTAGCGCCATCAACTGAATACGAATTCTTTTATCAACCACTACTAAATTACTAGATAAGCTTAATAATAAAGTATAATGTTAGAAATTTTAAAATATTACATCTAAATTTATTTATATTGACGTGATGGGGGTTGGCTCTTAATTTGTTAATTTTAAATAAATCAACAATTGATATATAACAATCTATAAATACATTTATGAATAATATTTAAAAAAAAATTATGTAGTTTTAACAATAAATTAAGGAACCTTAAAGAATATAATCCAAACCTCTCATAATTTGACAAATGACAACTCATAATTGTTGAGTCAGAATAATGGGTCATTTTGGCGAGCAAGGATCCTCGGCCGTCCTTTTCGGCGGCCGTCCCAGTAGCCCCCCAAAACGACGTCGTTTTGGGATTTTTTTTTTTTTTTTTCTTTTCTTCTTCCTTGTTTGAACAGAACCAGAGGGGAGGGAGGGAAGAAGAGAGAGAGGGGGAGGGAAGGAGAAGAAGAGAGAGAGGAAGGGGGAGGGAAGGGGAGTCGCCGGTGGGCCGAACTGGAGGGGGCCATAACCAGTGGGGGAGGAGGCGGAGGCGGAGGCGGAGGAGACGGCGGTGCGGCGGTGCAGCTGCTGCGACGAGCTGCACCGGGTGACGATCGGACGGCTGCGACGGCCGGCGGCGAGCTCGCTCCTCCCCCTCCCTCCTCCCTCTTCTCCCCCTCCCGTCCCCTCTGGTTTCGAAGAGAGAGAAAGCAAGAACGAAGAAGAAGAAAAGAAAAAAAAAAACAAAAACACAAAAACACAAAAAACAAAACCCCCAAAACGACGTCGTTTTGGGGGGCTGCCGGGTAGGGCGGCCGATGATCCAAATTCCATTTTGGCACTCGCTGTGCTGCCAAGAGAAAGGAAAGTAGGCATTTCCTTTTTTGTTTTCTTTTATTTTTACTTTTTTATTATTGTTAACTATAATTGTTAACTATAATTAAATTTTACTAACTTACTAGTATTGGGTTTTTTAAAATTGTTAAAAGAAACAAATCTAGGTAATTAAAATTTTAATTTTCAAATAAAAGTAGCTTTTAACTAGAGCTGAGTAAAGAATTCATGAAATTCATATTTCAATTCGATCCAGATCAATTAGGTAAGTTTGGATTAATTTTTTGAATCCATGGTTGAGTTCTAGATTGAAAATTTGAAAATCCGTAGTGCACGAATCGATTTTCCGATTAGAACCGATCCAGACCGTATACAAATAGACTATATTTATATTATACACTCTCTCGTATAGTATCTTCTCTTATTCTATATAAAACCTAAACCCAAACGTAAACTCGCATAATATCTTTTTTTATTGTTTTTATTTGTTAGTTTTTAGTTTTAATTTGTAATAGTCTAAATACTTATAGTAGAACCAATTTTCTTATAGTTATTTAAATTCTAGAACAATATGTCGTTATTATTGAAAGACATGTTATTGTGGAGCTAATATGATGCTATGTTTATGTTTTTATGAAATTAAAATGTTAGGAAAATTATTTATAAGTCCTATTAGGGAGACTTATGCTGCATATGGTCCTACTAAAAAACTTATGTTCCCATAAGTCCTGTGTGAAGTTTGTTGACACATTTACCCTCAATATTAGTTGTTAATATCATAAATAATGGTAAAACCATATATAGGAAATTGAATGTTACCATAGATTAAGTTTGCGAAACGTAACGTGATACCTACATAAACATAACGTAACGTGACCATATCAGATGGGACATTACATAAACGTAACGTGACGTGACGCCTATATAAACGTAATGTAATGTGACGTAACACCTACATAAACGTAACGTAATGTAACGTGACACCTACATAAACGTAACATAACGTGTCACGTTACGTTTCGCAAACTTACTAATTCTTGATTTTTTTAATTAAATGTGAAAATGTTACTTTCTATGATAACATTCAATTTCCTATATATGGTTTTGCCATTATAGTGTATAATAATATATTAATATCATTTATTTACAACTCATAGGATCTTGTGGAATACATTCTTATCTAAATAGGACTTGAGACTCTATAAGAAATTACACATGACTTAACATAGCATAAGTGTCCGAAATATGACTTATAAATAAGTCTTCCTAAAATGTTATATATATATTTTGTTATTTAATTATGTGAATCCGTGGTCCTAAACTGATCCAATCAGTGTTTAAATGGATTGGTTTCACAATTTAAACGGATTGGATTGGTTTCAATTTTTCAGGAACTGTAGATGACGGATTAGTCTTAGTTTTATGCCTGGATTTGGTTTAGTTTTGAAATTGTGATTCCAATAAAAAAATTTCAAAACTCATAAATAAATACACAATTTAAAACTATTCAAAATTCAATTTAAAAATTATTTCCGAAACTCATGACCAAACTCACAACTCAAAACAACTCTTTTCATAACTCTATTTAAAAAAAAAAAAATCAAAAAACTATTTTTATTTTATTTTTTAAAATTATTTTTAGAATTATGTTTTGAGCGTGGAGAGTTTTGAGTTATCAGTTTTGAAAAGAGAAAATTTATTTGGTTATAAGTTTTGAAAAAAGTTTTGAGTTGTATTTTGATATTTTTTGGATTTATTTTTTTAAATATTTAAATTTTTTCTTAATTTTTTTTTAGGGTAAATATTTTATATTTTAAATATTTATTTATTTTAATATGTATTGTATTTCATACATTTGTATGCTGTATTTTTAAAAATATATTTTGTAAATATTTAAAATTTTATAAAATTTAATTTTTTTAATATTTTAAATATATAATTTTTATTTTAAATACTTTATTTTATTTAATAAATATATTTTTAAATATTTTAGTATTTTAATATTTCTAATATTTTTTTAAATATTTAATTTTTAAAATTTAAAAAATGGAGACTTATTTATAAGTCATTTTTCAGACTCTTATGGTAGACTAAATCTTGTGTAATTTCTTATAGGGTCTCAAGTCCTATTTTAATAGGAATGTATTTCACAAGATCCTATATAAACGCAACGTGACGTGATACTTACATAAACGTAACGTAACGTGACACTTATATAAATGTAACGTAACGTGACACCTATATAAACGTAACGTAACATGTCACGTTATGTTTCGCAAACTTAATGAGTTTTTATTTTTTTAAATTGAATGTGAAAATGTTGCTGGTTTATATTGGTGTCACGTTACGTTTCATATAAATATGATCTATGGTAATATTCAATTTCCTATATGGAAAATTGAATATTGCCATAGATCAGAGGTGTCACGTTATGTTTATGTAGGTGTCACGTTACGTTACGTTTATGTAGATATGATCTATGGTAAACATTCAATTTCCTATATAGGAAATTGAATGTTTACTATAGATTATAGGTGTCACGTTACGTTTATGTAGGTGTCACGTTACGTTACGTTTATGTAGGTGTCACGTTACGTTACGTTTATATAGATATAATCTATGGTAACATTCAATTTCCTATATATGATTTTATTATTATTTATGATATTAACAATTAATATTGAGGGTAAATGTGTCAACAAACTTCCCACAGAACTTATCAAAGGGAGCATCTATTTGCACACACTCAATCCTCTATTTGCACATCCTTTTTAATTCACACACCTAAAAAATAAAAAATAAAATATTTACTAATTATACACACATTTATTCCAATTATATCCCCAATTTTTTACAACTTTCCAACCATCGCAATCCACACATCTTTCAGACCAGCGACCACCTCGCCGGCAGAGACGCAACACCATCGTTACCATCTCCCTTCCAGTCGCCATTCTCACCCTTTTCTCCATCCACCGGTGACACTATCGCGACGCCCACCCCATCCCCTCGATCTTTCTCTCTCTCTCCCCTCTCAGTCGTGAATTCTCTCATTAGTCGCGAAAATGGGGCTTCGGATGTTGATTCTTTCTAGATCTAGGCTCTCTGTGTGTGTGCGTGTGTGTGCAGAATTGAAGGTCGGAAAGGGGTGGAAGCTGCGGCGGCAGTGGTGCTGTGTCCGAAGTAAGGGGTTACGGGGGTGGTGAGGAGGGGGAGTGACCGACGAACGATGGGATGGGGTGGGGCTTCAATTCGAGAAGAGGGAGGCGACGGAAGGAGGAAGGAGATGACCGGAGGGGAGGCTCTGTGTTGGGTATTAGGGTTAGGGTTAGGATTAGGGTTTTGGTGGAAAAAGAAAGGGATATTTTGGTAATTTTATTTTAGAATAAAAATATAATAAAAAAAATGTCATTAAATATGTGAGGAGAGAAGAAATGGTATATGCAAATAGAAGCTTCTCTTATCAAAAACATAAATTTTTTAATAAGAACATATATAACATAACTCTCTTTAATAGAACTTATAAATAATTTTCCCACTCTTTTTTTTTTCTGCCAAAATGGGCAAAAAGCTCAACTGGATGTTACAGTAGCGGAGAGAGAGAGAGACAATGGGTAGATATACATGCGTATAGAGAGAGAGAGAGAGACGGTGGGTAGATATACATGCGTATATCTCTCTCAATCACACACACTAGTAGTAGTAATGTCCGTGTCTTTGGAGTTCGGACCTTGAAATAAATACGACTGCTTTTCTTCCACCGACGCTAAATCACAGAGAGAGAGAGAGAGAGAGAGAGAGAGTGGTCGGTCGTTGGTGGTCAATCTGATCATGTCTTCCGGCAGGTATATGGCCTACTCCCCCTCTCCTTCCGCCCCTCACTCTCCTCACATCGCCGGTCTCCGCTCCTCCTCCTCCTCCACTCTCACCCTCGTCGAGCAAGACAAGTACGTCCCCTCCCCTCCCCTCCCCTCCCCTGCATATCCACTAACTTTTTTCTCTAGATCTTCGTCAATTTCACTAATCAATTATTGATCCGACTATTTTCCCTTTTTTTTTTTGTTGTTATTATTTGTGATTTAAATTTTGTGATCTGTCTTGTAAGAATTGATGATATCACCATTACATTTGTTTGCTAAAGGTGTGGTGGTTTTGAGATCGAACGTGATTTTCCCCTTTGGTATTAGATCTGAAGATTTTGGTTTTAGGATTGTGTTTATTTATAGCTCTCAGTAATTTGTTGTTTTTGTTGTTTTTAAATCGTCTTTGAAATTATTATTTTTAATCGGCCTAATGCTACAAAAGCAAAAGTGCTTTCTCTTGTGAACTATTGACAATATGCTTCACGCACCTGGAAATCAGGGAATTTAACCTTGTTATTGCAAGAGATGTGTTTGTTGTCCAGTTGGTATTTTAGTGTGTGATGATGATTAATAATGTGCTCCTTACATACATGGTGATGCAAGCAACTAAATTGATCTGCCAAATTTACTGCCTTTTTAAAAATAAAAATTAAAAATCGGATCTCGAGAAGCTAAATAGCAGCATGAAAGAAAAAATGGTATCAAATCTCTCTAGTGGAATGGATTAGCGTTAGGAGCTAGGAAGACACTCCTTTAAATTTAGACCTTTTTTTATTTTTATTTTTTTTGGTTGTTGTTGCTGTTGGCTTCCATCTCCTTTGATGATCCTGGCGATGATGATGGAATTCTGTTAAACAATCACATATAAAAAACTTAGTGGGATAATTCAAAAGAAAAACTCACTGTGTTATCATTTCATCGCTCCTTTTATGTTTTTTGGACTTTTTTTTATTAGTGTTATTTATTTTGGTGCGAAAGGCACAATCATGATTATGATCATGCTTAGGTGCTTACATGCATTGTTCCTATCAATAACTGCACAATTAACTTTATTTGTACCATTGTTTTTTTCAACAGGTATCTCTCTGAGCTACTTGCAGAGCGTCACAAAATTAGTCCATTTATGGCCGTGCTTCCTCATAGTTATCGTTTGTTGAATCAGGGTGAGTGTGGAAATCCATTGTTGTTACACACGTTATTGGAAAAGTTGGGTAAGGTTTTTAGATTTTGTTTTATATATTTTGTCATGGGAGAATAGATGAAAAGCTGAAAGGAGGAGGGTGACTCCCATGGGTTCCATAAGAGTCAACTATAAAAGTCATCAAGATTAAAAACATTCTCATGAGGGCAAAGTAAAGATGCAGTCAATTTTAATCTCCTATAGCCGTCGGTTAGCAGCATTAGGACCACATATTTCAAACATTTGATGTTGCATTTGCTCAACTCTTGTGAATGGAAGTTTGGGCTTCCATATTTGTTCAGCATAAGGCAAATTGATGTTGTTAGGGTCCCTAAGTCTGAGTTTACCAAGTATGTTTATCTCATTAAGTTTTTTGCGTTATATGTTCGCTTTAGTTACAAAGTTGGTTGAGTTATTTAGTTTCATTCGCTTATGTTAAGGTTACTATTTTCTTGTTGTAATGAAACAATCATTGAAACCCACCAATCTGGGGATACTAGAGGATACTATTATTAATGAGGGGATGCTTGAGGATTTTGTCCTTCCAATTGCATTAATGTCAATGAAGTGAAGAAATGCTTGAAAACTGTTGTATGATCAAATTATAGGGAAAATTTACCAGAGTATTGCAGTGTCAATATTGCTATACAGGTCAAATGCTAAGCAATTGAGAAACTCATACAAAAAGCTAGTGTGATAATATGGAGGGATTTATGATGGATGAGCAACAATATAAGAAAGAAATGTAGATGTAAGAAGCTGATGATTGCACTAGATGGAAAATTCTAGTGCATAACAACAGTTGGATCACTGAAATTGAAGATGGTAGATGGTAAAAAGTAAGTTCACAAACTGGGAGTTTGGTTGGTCAAAATAGATCCTTTTATTGTTCCGATTGTTATGTGATCCGATGGATCTTGGGCATAGATTTTTGTGCAGGGTTCTGGTGCTCATTTTGATTGAATAATGGGATCTTGTGGGTACAGACGTTCAGGCTCATCACATTAGGTTCACTGTGGTGACTCCATCATTTTATCTCCAAAGGAATTTGACATGTGCCAACCTGGGTAGGTAGCACATGGGCCAGTGGCAGGCTCCACACCCCTTCTCCAACGAGGATGAGCCACTCTAGCTAAGGCTACGTAGTTCAAGCCTTTTGTGTGGGATGGTTCTGATGGGATAAAATATGAGGCTATCCTATATTATTTTGGGGAGCTAAAAAGATGAGCCCTTTTAACCTCTCTACATGATAGGATTGTCCTACAATGTTACAAGGTAGAATTGAGGGGTTTTTGGTGGTCTCTTGGAACTTGTTTCTTGGTTGAGAAAATTGTTTGCATTTCTGGATCTTTGGCCTTCAGTTTTGTGAGTTTTGAGTTTTGTATGTCTGGATGCTTGTATCTTAGCAAAAAGAGGTACTTCAAGTGAAGTAGTATTATTTGGATTGGAATTACTTTGTATTGTTAAATAGTTAATTCTTTTTCTTTTCTTTTTTTTTTTTTTGGTTCTTTTTCCTAATCTTCATCTTTTGCTGTTGAAACCTTTTGCTCCTCCATTTTATATTTGAATAGTGATATCTCATAATAATATTTTATTTAAAGTCATCAAACTTTGTTGTAAGATGTTTAAGATTGTGCATTTTTTAAATAAGCAGCTGATTTATTGGAGATGTATTTTCTTATGCACCCTTCTCCACATATCAATAATTATGTTAAGTTTGTCAAATCTTTTGTGAATGAGTATTGATTATAATAGGATAGAGCTTAACTACATGTTTTTTTCTCATTTTCTACCAGGGTACATTCTTTTTGAAAGATTTGAGTTTGTCACATAGGGGGAAGCATTGATTATGACTAACCCAGTAAACAATCAGTGTAGTGTGTCAATTTTGTGGTGACTGCTGACTAATTTGTTAACAAATGCTAACTGGTACATTTTATTCTTGAAAATTGACATTTTTGGAGCAGAAATATTGCGTGTAACCACACTGTTGGGGAATGCGTCAGTTTTAGATCAAAGTGGGCTTGAACATGCTAGCCCCCTGGCTTCAGGAGGAATATTTTCAAATGGAGGAGCCAATGTGAACAGATGGGCATCACCGTTTCAATCAGAAGTACGGATACTAACTATTAACATAACCTTTTGTTCCATCTAATTTTACTGTTTTTCAGAAGCATTCCTGACTCATTTTTTAAACATTTCATTCTAACTTCATTAGTCTATTTGAGTGCTTGTACTGAAATTCCGTGTCTTTCATGACGGTTAGTTTGAGGCTAACATCATTAAGAATAACACATAGATTTAATCGAGTGTCTTAATCCACCATAACTAGATAGTTAACACGATGTTGGAAAGGACATTTACCTATAAGGGCTGAGACAGACGGTTGGAGGACTTTTGTTCTTACTCCTGACTTCTCAATTAACATGGTGTTTAGTGGTGTACATTACAAGGGGAGACTTATTGGCAGAGACCAATTCATTGGTTTTTGGTTCTAAGAAGCGACTATTTTATTATGTTGCTGATACAGTAGTTAAATATGCTATCATCTGAATGCAAAGAAAAAATTAACAAAAACAAAGCAAAACTCATGATACCTGGTAATATTTGCAAAATGATGTATATATCTTGGTTTCAATACTCTGGAGTCTGGTTTCAGATTTATAGGAATAAGTTCAAGCTCTTCTATGATTTGTGCTCAAACGCGAGCATATGTTTTTGGTGTTCCATTCATATATATGTTGAGGTGCACGTATTTACTTCTGTGGGTTATCTTAATTTCAATGTGCAGCAGTTCTAAGGTACTTTTCTTTGTGATAGTTTTTGGAAATTTGGTAGTTCTTGCTTTACAAAACAGTATTACAGCTGTATCTATCTTTTATGTTCTTTTAACATTGTCTGTGTTTTTATTACACAGATGTCAGGTTTATTGCAGCCCTCATCTGCACAAAACTGGCTTGTTCTCAAGGCAGCTCATCTGGTCTTATAGTGAAGAGAACAATGAGGGTGGATATCCCAGTTGATCAATATCCTAATGTACGAGTTATTCTCTTATTCCATTGCATCTTTTTCATGGTGTAGTTTACTGCATTTCATGTTTGACTTCCTGTTACCCACTTGCTGTTGCAGTTCAATTTTGTTGGCCGCCTCCTTGGTCCTAGAGGGAACTCACTCAAGAGAGTAGAGGCAAGTACTGAGTGCCGTGTTCTAATCAGAGGACGTGGCAGCATCAAGGATCCTGTTAAGGTAATTTTGATTGTCTTTTCAACCAGAATGCTTGAGTTTCTTGGTTACTTTCTGAAGTGTTTTATGGTTTGATGTGTTAATACATGAAATGCTGAAACCATAATATTCTGGATACTGAATAGAGCAATGCCGCACTTTTAATCTCTCTCTCTAAACGAAAGCTATAGGTGTGACATGGGCTATGCTCATGTTCTTAACTTATGTTATCTTCATCTCATTTTCAATTCCAGTATTTATTTCTTTTTAGTGGTATCCATTTCCTGATATCATTTCCAGAGAGTTTTGTTTGTATAATAGTCTACAATATTGATCAGGTTTCCAATTTCTTCTGGCCTCAACCAAAAAGTAAAGAATTTTTTTTAGGAATTTTGATTTTTTATATAGCAGCCAATTTCAGCAACTGAAATCAATTTGTATAGTAATAATGATGGCAAATATGTACAGTGAATTCTTGCTATTCCTCTTTCTACTGATACATGCCTCACTCTGTATATTGTTTAACTCAATCAGGAACCCAGTTTGTAAATAATTCGAATCATTTTGTACATCTGTGTTTACTTCTGTTTCCTTGTTCTGAAAATGTAATTAGTTATGTTTATGACTTGAAGGAAGAGATGATGCGAGGGAAACCTGGGTATGAGCATCTGAATGAACCTCTCCACATACTTGTTGAGGCAGAATTGCCAGTAGAGATAGTTGATGCTCGTTTAATGCAAGCACGTGAAATACTTGAAGATCTGCTCAAGCCTGTGGTAACTTATTCTTCTCCGCACCAACCCATCCCCCAACACCAACCCCCCCCCCCGGGCGACCCTGATTGGCTATGTTTCCTGGAATACTAGCATCTGTATTAACTTTCATCTTCTTTTATGCAGGATGAATCTCAGGATTTCTACAAGAAACAACAGCTCCGAGAGCTTGCAATGCTCAATGGTACACTTCGTGATGAAGGTTCTCAAATGTCGGGTTCTGTATCCCCCTTCCACAACAGCCTCGGTATGAAGAGGGCCAAGACTAGGGGGTAAATGGGTGGGTCTCTTTTATTAGTGGGCTTTTGGAGCTTGTGTGTTAGTCTCTGCCATTAAACAGCAGTTTCCACACCATAGGTGTTGCTGCTGGGCCAAGCCAATGCCTCCAACTGCCATCGGGGCACTGGCACCATTTGCGTGCCAGTTCTAACGTGTTTCTATAATGATAGATTATGAAGTGTGTGTGCACATCTTCTATTTGGGCGGTGTTTTAATGAGACGGTATATATATATGTCATGGTAAAAAGGACCATCCGGGTCTAGGGGTTTGCTTCCGGATGTTGTTTCTTTAGGCAGTTTTGGTTAGAACATTGTCTCTCCAAGACCGTCCTTGTATTGTATTATTGGATTTATTGTAAGCGTGTGATTACAGTTTTGATAGAGTGGAGAATTCCGAGTTAACGTATTTTGTATACAGAGTGAGGTGAGTGGTGATCTATTTAGGTAAATGTTACTTGGGAATGTAGTGTTCTGTGCTTTCAAGTGTAGATGGTGTACTTAGATGTGTTGAAAATATAGCTTCTTTTTTTTTGTGTCAATTTTTATTTTGAATTTCAGTGTGATTCTAGCCCCCTACTAATAACCTTTCATATTAGAGTTAATCTGTTTGTCTAGTCAGAAAATATTTTCAATAGCCTATGGTGATTATAGTCCTGGCTTAGGTAAGATTTTGGTATTGTCTTGTTAGGTTGGAAAACATATTTTTCTTCTTAAATTGATTTATTTTTCATTGACTACAGAAAATGCCTTCTGCATTATAGTTGGCCTCTATTTGGAATTCAAATCTTTTATTGCTTTCTTTTACAGTTAATTACTGGTGGTTATTCAGTATTCTTAGAATATGGATACGTGGTGTTCCATAAGATTGTGATTGGTAGATTGGGGTAGGAGTTCATGATTTATGTTGAGAATGAGAGAATAATACGGGGTTAAGTAATTGGTGATTGACTTGAAATATGATCACGTGGTGTTTTGAGATTATTAAATAATTCTGTTAATTACATTGACGTCTCTCTAATAATACCAAAATTATAATTGGCCTTATTATTTTGATGAAATTACATTGACTTCTCATAAATTATAAACATGTTAATGGAAATGATAAAATTAGTATGTTCGGTTATTCAGATATGGAGGGTCAGTGTTTAGGTGCACAATAATGAAAGATAAAATAAATATTTTTATCTAAAAAATAATATCATCATTTTTATACTTTTGGCAATGGTATGAACAAACATGTTACTGTCTTAATATTTAATATTTTAAAAAATATTATGTAGTTATATCAAAATTATAAAATTAGTGTTAATTTATTAGTACTTAAAGAGGTCAACGTAATTTTTTTAGTTATGTTTCTTTTTACAAGAACTCAGCGTACATTCCAGATGAAGTTACAATTGTATATAATAATGGGTTAATTTAATTACACTTATTTATCTTTATATTTTCACTAAAATATTACTTAAACCCTTTTACTTTTTAATTATAACAGTCAATTTGACTTTTATAAAATTTGAATGTGAGCCATGATATTTTTCTTCATTTATCAACATTTTTATAATTTTATCAAAATTTCATTTTAGTCTTTACATGTCCACTAAAATCTCAATTTAGGCTCCTCACTGTTATTTTTGTCAAGTACTGGCACTAATTTAATTCTTTGTATCAATTTGCCTTAACTGTACTAGTTAAAAAAAAAATTGTATCAACTACCAATTTGTCTGTCAATCTGGTCCATCCAGAACAACAATGAAGGCTAGAATCTTTGAAGTCTCCTTGAAAACAATTCCTAAAAAGCAAACCCCAGTCAACTCTACAAAAGCAATGCTTTCCCCTCCAATGGATCCGAACACGAGAGAGGTGAGCCGAACAGAAACATTTCCAAGCATGAAGTAGTTCTGTTTATGTCACTACTGAATATAAATGCAAGAGGTTCCACTGAACTCAAAAAGAGTCTTTAAAGACTATTTACAATACAAACTTTAGGGGAGAATTGTGATTTGATCCTGCATGTTTATATATTCACCTTGTTGCGGGTTTGACAGATCTGAGAAGCTTTAGCTGTGCAGGTCATAATCACTGTTGATAGACAGATAACGATGCTCTAAAATTTTGAATTCAGACATTCTCTTTCCCTTCTTCGTCATCCTCGATATCATCAATACCAACCCAACGAGTGAAAGCAAAAAGAAATTCCTTGAAGTTCACCATTCCATTTCTATCCCAGTCCATCTCCTCTGCAACAATTAGACAAGACTGAGCGACTTGAACAATATACATTAAAGAAAATGAAGAGATGAACATGAAAGTTTGTTTAAGAAAAGCATATAAGAAGATCAACCCCCCAATCCACATGAAAGCATTTATATGTTTTTAGATTGTTGAAACGCGTGAAATTTCATTGGTTCATTAGTCCAAATACTTCTAGCCAGTAGCATTACAACAGTTACCGTATGCTCTATCAAAATAGATCTTTTATGAGGAACTATTGAATGAATGTTGATGATCTGAAGATGAAGATTTTCTTTTGATCTATTACATACGTCATGCATGTTTATGAGAGAGAGATCTGACCAAATCTTTTCATGGCTATTCGACTAGATGAGCGCTCCCCTGTAGTGGTTTCATTTATCGCATCAATCATCTCACTCTTGCTTACATAACCATCCTTGTTCTTGTCCAAGAACACAAACGCATTAACAAGTGTTTCGAATGTGGCCTCCAGGCTTGGCATCCCCATCCGTGATTTCTAAACATGTCATGGAAGATAACAATAGACAAAGAGATACAAACACAGATTTGCCACTAATGTTACTCACAGGGATGGCTAGACGACAACCAACTTTTTCATTGTCTTTTGGATTATAAATGGTAAACAAAAATAAGTCCAACATAACAACAAATTCTAGGAGAATAACAAGACACGGTATATGACCAGCTAAACAGTTAAAAAGCAAATGAAGTTGTTTTGTGCATATATGTCACAGCAAGTGATGGATATTTTGACATAAAACCAAAAACAAGAAACTTAGAAAACAATAACGCTGACATAGATATTCAGATTAACATGTTGTACGAGATACACTAGTCTACAATGAGGAAAGGGTGCAAATATTGCATTCTATATCTACAAGTCAATTGTGATATGTTGTATGAATCAGCTAAAAGAAATGGTTCCATCTAAAATGATAAAATATAGGTGCAGTATAGTATTCTGGATACAGCGTGAAGGGCAGTGGGATTCTCCTTCAGAAGATAGACAAGGCAGAGAAGCACAATGAACTCATTGAATTTCATTCCCAAATTCTCATATATATCACATGCCTCAAAGAGATCATTGATTTCTTCCTCCGGCAAATTAATCTCAAGTTTAAGGAAACAGCGCTTCAATTCTTCTGGATCAATTGTACCATTTGCATCCTCATCTACAAAGGAAACAGACAAGTTCTACTCTTCAGCAGGCGAAAGGAAGGAAAAAGAGAGCATGTCATAGAAAAAACAAGCACAATGACAACCCAAAATTACGTAACAACTTGTATTTCATAAGATGGTGATGAAATGCATCCGATGCTTAAATTATTTGATTTCGTACTAGAATTACAGCATCAGTTAAAAGGGAATAAACTGCTGCCAACTGAACATACCCTTTTCAGAAAACATTACTTTGTATGGGCCAAGTTTGAGCACTTACCAAATTGCTCAAAGATAGCTTTGCACTTTCTTAAGCTCTCATCGATTTTGGGGAACTTCAAGATTATGCTGTTAAATGATTTCATGGAACTTCCTTCAGATGCTCTTCGCTGCATAGCTTCAACCATTTTGGCCTCAAGCTTTGTTTCTGTTATATTATCTTTGGGTGCATCACCCGTGCTCAATGCACCTCCCATTGTCAATTACCGAAATAAAATGAGACGAGATAATACCTGAGGTGTATCTGCCCAATTACATAAGTCGTTAGAAATAAGTATATGTAAAAACAATAGCATAGAGCAGATAATGAAGCCTGAGAAGTAAACAGATCACATTTGTGTAACGAATATGGCAAGTCATAGATAAAACTAACTGAACACCCAAAACATGGTTTAACCTTTGAAGCTTCAAAAACTTTTAAATATGAGGACAAATAAGTTACATTTTGTTCCAACTCCAAGTTTCTATACTAAATGGGACATAGGCATAGCGTACTCCAAAAGATTAATTCATGTCAACAAAAAAATTTAAGCTTTTCCATAGCATTGGGTGCTGGATTTGTGGGCAATTTAGATCTTGACCTTCTTGTGAAAAAATCTTGTTACTACCAACTTTAAATACTATGTGTTTACATGTACATGATGTTTAATCACATATTTTTACAGTCTTACAAGAATTTGTAACAAAATCTTGCCTAATATTATGATCACTACTTGAATCTTAGAGACCAATTCTCAATATAGACTTTCTTGGTTGCCATTGTTGTTTTTCAAACTTAACTGATACTTGTATATATGAAACGCAGAATTAGAAGTTTATTTCCAGTATATGAACCATTATATGTTCTAACCCAATGCATTCCTTCTCCTCCTGGTTGTCACTGCAATAACTTTTTTTTTTTTTTTTTGAGGAAAAATAAAAAGTCATTCATATTAAATTTGTCGACTACATGATTCATTTTCGCCTGTCAAAGACTATATGCTGAGCCCTCAAAATATATATTTCCAAACCCAAGGGAATTTGATAGGTGATATGCTTATTATTTGTTTGTGAATACATCCATGAGAAAATATAAATTATAATCAAATGCGTGAAGTGGTCATCAGATCAAATGTTTAATATAAATTTGAAGACTTTCCAAACTTCAGGGCAGGATGGCCCTTCAACCATAGTCAAGATTCCCCCTTCTAAAGATTCCACAATTTTCTCTTAATTTCCATCTGTTTTCTCAGCAACCAAACGGAAGCTGCCGTGCGCCTTTAATAGCTATAGCTCAAATTACAATTGACACACACAATACATACATACATACATACATACATACATACATACATACATACATACAATCAATCAATCAATCAAAATAATAATAAAATCCACAATCCATGGAAGAGGAAGCTCTTACCAGGACTTGATCAAAACAAAAGCGATGCAAACAGGGGTCTTTTCAATCTCGAACTCAACAAATTTCACAAGCACCAAAAACCCATATGTATCGATCACTTTTGCAGAGCATTGAATCGTTTTCAAACTCGATACGGCTGATCAAGAACGAGAAGAAAAAAAAAAAAAAAAGGGTAATCAAGAAAACCCAACAAAAAACAGGAACTGAAAAGAGAGACCCAGAAGAGAGGGATCAAAACTGAATAAAAAGAAAAAAGCAAGCTGGAAAAGGGTTGATTGTTTAGTAGAGTATACGACGAAACTGTGGTGCATCGATGGTGGGTTTGTCAACTTTCTTCGGAGTTTGTTTTCAGTTTTTTATATTTTGGAAGCACTTTTGATGCCAATATTTGTGCTGTGCCCACCACGTACTTGTATACATTTTAGTCCACTTGAAATTACTATATCACCCCTTGGTCCATTTCGAAAACGATTTCTTGTAGGTTGGAGAAGTTATTTGGTGATCTGAACACCGCCACGTGATATTTCAGGTGTAATATGATCGGTGGAGGTGAAGGTGTAGGTGGTGGTGCAAAGGATTGATCGGTGAAATTTATAATTTTCGGTTAAGTGATTTGGGAACATAAAGGATATAATAGTTTATAATTAGTTGGAGATGTAGTTACCTGGCGTTTCTAAATCAAAAATTATTTTTTTTGTAAGTTTAATTTTTTATTCTTTTGGAAAATAACAATTTAGTGTAATTTTTTAAAAAATAATTACAGTAATAAATTTTATAAATATTAATAATTAAACTCTTTAGCCTTTTTTATGAATCTATACTAATTTTTTTTTTATTTAAATATCACTGAATATTAATTTTCCTTTTTGTCTTTTTTATCTCTTCTTTGAATTTCTTCTTAACCCCTTATCTTAATCTTTTGTCTCTCGGCCATTGCACTGTCATGTCTCTATCACTATTGTCATGGTCCAAAATTTTGGATAATTAAATATTAAATTAGGACTAAATCTTGATTAATATTTCATCATTTAAATTTTAAGGGTAAAATAAAATTTAAATGTTCTCGTCTTTATAAGGTTTAAGTAAATTTCTATATTCAAAAGATAACAAGGGATTAAAAAAAAAATAATAATTAATAAAAGCCAACCAAACTATTAATCATAAATTCATAACTATCCAATACCTTCAACATTAAAGTAGCAACAATTAGTCAAAACAACTTAAATAATGTAACGTTACAAACCATGTCAAATTATCAAAATACTAAGGTCATAAAAAAAATAATAAATACATAAACTAATATCAACCATAAGCTTAAGAAAATCAAAAGAAGTCCAAAAGACATGTCCTACGATCATAGTTATTTCTTCTCACCACCATAGTCCCAACTAATCTTGCAAAGGAAGCTCAGCTGCGCTCAAACAGAACGAACCCGAGTTGTCAAGAAACAAAACGAGTCAGTATAAAAGTATAATAGTATGAGTACAAGATTTGACACCCATGTGTCCACCAGACACCAACAAAAAGTACATTAAGGGGTTGTTTAGGATGACCTAAATAAGTGCATTTTTTGTCTTTTTACGAAAAAATGTGCAGAAAAGTAGAGAGGTG
Organism: Camellia japonica; assembly: GCA_030407325.1. Classification (NCBI taxonomy): domain Eukaryota; kingdom Viridiplantae; phylum Streptophyta; class Magnoliopsida; order Ericales; family Theaceae; genus Camellia; species Camellia japonica. The sequence goes on along the minus strand of JAPPVO010000032.1, from coordinate 5,660,942 downwards.
ATGTAATAGAAAAAAGATAAAAAGATGGATTATTTTGTAGTAGCCAAACTTGGCCTAATTCTTATTACGAGACAAGACAAGTAGTTCCACCCGCACCGAGACGAATGGGTAGTTTCTTGAGATACAGTGGCATTTAATTTCTTACCCGTACACAACTAAATATAAATTGAGTATAAAATAAATAAAATAAACATAAAAATATAGTGGGTCAGTCCTGCATAAAAAAGTTAGTAAGACCCACCATTCTGCAAAAAAAATAAAGTTAGTATAATTTAATCATAAGTAACTTGTTGAAGAAATATAAAAATGTACCGTTTCATGCTTAAATAATTCGAATTAACCAAAACTCAAAGAACAAAAGTTGTACAGGATCAAATTCCTAAAAGGAAACGAACGAATTAAGTAAAAACTAAATAGGTTGAGAGAAAAACTTGATAGAAAAACCTAGACGGAATTCCACTGAAAAATCTGAAGCTGAAAACGAAAAGAAACTGCCCTAAGATGATTTTTTTCGGAAAAGTTCAAAACACAAAAAGTGTGCAGAATAATATTTTACTTCAGTTTGCGCGAAACCAATAAAAATGAGTTCGTTTCGTGGGTTAAAACAACATTTAAAATCTGCACTGCTAAAACGAATAAAAACTATTGTAATCAAGATCATCCGATTACAAGTTCTAATCGATATTTTTAATAAAAATTTAAAACACAAAAGTTGTCTAGAATCACGTATACATGCCTCTTCTCAAATTTCATAATTTATCGAGGTCGTTTACTATTTTTTAAGATATACAAATCAATACAATTCAACCTATACATATAAGTTCATATTTAATTCTTTGTACCTTAACTCCACTACTTCGGCCTCCACTTCTAGCCTACACATATATCCCATGTGCCTCTCGTATATCTAATACCGCTCCGAAGCCAAACTTGCACGGGAATATTGTCTCGAGTTTGACCCACACTCCCCAGATGGTTAGCATATACGGACGCGTGTAAATCGAAGCACTCGTCTACTCATGAGAACGAAGCAACAATATATATACAATCTCTCATCTACTCATGAGAACAAACATAATAATGCCAAGCTTAAGGCATTTAAACAAATATCATAATCCTCACATTTTTTTTTATATACTCTTCCTTACCAACACTCAAATAAAATAACAATCCATGGAGTCATGGTAGAGTACAAAGAATTTGTCTATAGGTTCTTAATTTATTTCAATTTCATATGTCCATGAGTGTGATTACAACCATAATATAAATCCATATATAAACCCTAAACCTTGCATACACAACTAATCAAAATAATTAAAATCAAACTATCATCTTCACACAAATACCATATCAAAACAACATCAAATATATATAAAAATAAATAAATAAATAAAAACAACGAAATAAACATAAATCAAAGAAAGTGAATTTTGTACTCATAATTATTTTTTAAAGATCAAAAAAATATTTAAAGAACTAATAGAGCTACCAAAAAGAAAAAACCTAGTCTTTTTTTTCCCCTCCTCTCCTCTTTCTCTCTTGGCTTGCTTCCTGAGAGCTTTCTTTTTTGAAAAATTTACCCATAAGTCCTAGTTTTTGAAACGTTGAACCATTTAGTCCTGGAAATTTTTTTATGCTCCATTTAGTCCCATTTTTACATCAGCCTGATGTAAATGATGTAAATGATCTGATGTTTCATTCTATAATTTCAAAATTTATTGAAATCTGATGAACATTAGATGTTTTTCATCCTAAATTTTCAAACATTATTGAAATTTGATGAACATTAGATGTTTGAAATCTAATGTTTGTAACATGACTCTGATGTTATTAACATTGTATCTGATGTTATTAACATTGTAATGGGACCTTTCAGTCTATAAGAAAATTTGTAGGACTGAATAGTGCATAAGTTATTAATTTGGGATTTATTGGTGCATCTCCCTTCTTTTTTTCCTTTAATCTCTCTCTCACTCTCTCTCGGCTGCTCTCCGCCGCACAGCACACTACCCTTTTTTTTTTTTTTTTTTAAATTTGTTTTCTTATTATCTAAATGAACTTCTAAACCTAATTCACTTCTTATATAATATAACACCTTTTTTTTATATATATTATTATATTATACAAATACAATATATATAAATATACTATATATGATCAACACACATATATATATACACATATTTATAAACACCATTTATATATATAATATACATAAATATTCAGATTAATTATATATAATTAAATTCATATTAAATTAATTAATTATCACATTAAATTCACATGTAACCACACAATTAATAAAGCTAAACATAAAATAAAGTAATAATAAATAAATAATGACCTACGAAAAATTAAAGTCGCTACAATATACACACCTCAAAAGAATCTCATCCCGAGATTCGATAGGAGAGAGTATTGGACAAAAAGTTCTGGGTGCATACGCCGAACTTTTTCTTCTAATTTCCAAGTGATATCGTTCTCATCCTCGCTCTATTACACTTTCACTAAGTTCACTTTCTTGCGCCGTAACTGCTTTACATCTTGGTCTAGAATAGTAATGTAACAACCCCAACCCATGATTAACGTTAATCCATACTTAAGTATGCCTAACAAGTAATTACGAAGAAATTTTGAGTTAATTACATGAGCATTGCATTATTTGTGTTTATATCTGTTTAATGTAAAAAGATCTGTTCATATTTCCGTTTCGATTTGCGAAATTGAAGGCCTTATCAGCATCCGATTCAGAAATTGACTTGATTTACATGTCATTCAGAATTTTTAGAATTTTATGGTAGGTCCAATTGAAATTCGATTCGAAACGATTAAATTAAATTAATTTAATGTCCACTTAATTAGCCTTAATTAACTATCATTAGGTAAACCTATATAAGGCTTCTTATGTGCTATCACTCACTCTTTTCTTTCATTCCAACACATTTTGAGCTTACACACACACACATAAACGTGTAGAGAGAGAAAGACTAGGGAGAAGTCTTCAAATAAGGAAGTTGCTAGAGAATTAAAGAGAATTGAAGAAATTGAGCAAGAATTTACTAGGATTCAAAGAGTTGAGAACCTAAGGTAAGAAATCAAGCCTTTAATTGGGTAATTAGGGAGCTTGACTCATGCATTCAAAATAATTAAGTGAGTTGGGGTCTGAATTAAGCTTAATGAAGTAGTAGAATAAAGTATGCATATATGCATGTCCATTACATTGCATTTAGAGCATGTTGTCTAAGAATTTGTCTCATGTATGTTCATATTTTGGTTGTAGTCTAAGAATTCATTATGTTTTTGAGTGGAATATCTCATGTGATCATGTTTTGGAAGTTATGAACTCAAATGAATACATGCATGACATATTCACATCATGTTCTTACATTTCAAGTTGAATATTGCACAATTGACATACTTTTGGGCCTTGATTTCATGAAATAATCTTTAAACTTTCATATTTTACAAGTTTACATATGTTTGCTCAAGTTTTGGGCCCAAAAGGACGTGCATTATAGCTTTGGGGTTGAATTTGAAGCTTGGAAGCAAATCTAGAAATTCCCGAATTCTGCTTCTACGCTCGAGTGACAGATCCTACGCTCGAGCAACCACCTTCATTCTCACACTTCCACTCGAGCGACCAAAAGTTGGCTCGAGCGTGAAATGCATGCTCCCAGAAGTTCTTGTGTTTTGTAAACCGCTCGAGCGAAAAAAGTTGCGCTCGATTGAAGGCATGTCTCTCACGCTCGAGCGAGCATCGAGCGGAAAAAACAAGCAACTAGCACTTTTACAAAAGTTTACAGACCGCTCGAGCGACAGATCTTGCGCTCGAGCGACCACTCACATTTTGCATGTCCGTTCGAGCGTAGGAAGTTACGCTCGAGCGAGGACCCTGTTTTCAGCAATTTTTGTCAAGTGTTTTCAAGTGCATTTTTGTATCCTCTTTCCATCCTAGGTCATGTTTAAGACACCATAATGAGGATAAAGAAGTAGAAACACACCAAGACAAGAAAGAACTAAGTTAATGATTCCGGGTGTTTAATTCAGTACGTATTCGTTCTGTATCCGTGTAGGTAACGCGCCTCGAGATATCTAAATTGCCTACTCTGTCCATTACTTGGAGTCATCTGTTATCTGTGAGTAATAACTTAGTAAAACTATGTTCAAGTTAAATTATTTTCTGTATATGGAATAAGATCTGTTCTACGAAATGCCATGTTTAATACTATGAATGTGTCCAACTCTGACAAATGTTTGTGATATTTATGCTATGATTCAAGTGTGCTATCTGTACCCGGACTGGAGGTTCCTTTGTGGAACTGACGAGTTATCTGTACCCGGCTGGAGGTTCCTTATGGAATTGACAAGTTATCCATTCCCAGAGCGGAGGTTCCTTTATGGAACTAACAAGTTATCTGTACCCAGCCGGAGGTTCCTCTATGGAACTGACAAGTATGATCTATGATGCTCTGTAAACGGTCTGTTAGCGCTAACGGATGAACTATGTATGATCAAGCATGAATTCTAAATTCTGTATACGCATTGAATAAGAACACGAATATGAATTTATTCTATATACAAGCTTAGTCATGGGACATCATTCATTTAACCCTTTACTCTGTTATTATTCACTGGACTCACGCTCACTATTTATACTATGTATGTAGGTGATTAGGCACGTAACCAGGCTTAGAGTTGAGGACCTAACGTTTCAGTTTTTGTTAGCCAACCTTTGTACCTCCCCGAGGAGGTTCCAGATTAAGTCAAGTCTGGTGGTTGTGTTATTATGACTGTATAAGACTTTGTTCCTTTGCTCTATGAATAAGTTTCTCTGTTTTTATGTACATAAAGTAACGTGTAAATACTGTATCTTTTGACGTCACTCGTATGTTTATAAAAGTTTAAGATTATTTGTCCCATGCATGTCTTCACAGCTCAATGGACTATGTATATTTTATATATTTGCTTCCACAACCCCTAATTATTCATTATTATGTTAAGAGGCCTTTGGTAATCCAAGGATTACTGGCCGGTTACGACGTTGAACCTATAGGGGCAGGTTTGGGTCGTGACAAGTAACTAGTCGCACCACATACGTTAGATCGTCACTAATCTCCAACACTTCTGGTGATACTACTTGGGAAGGGTCTTGCACACACTTCCGCAATAAGGATACGTAGAACACGTTGTGAATCATAGCTAAAGCAGGTTGTAGGGCTAATTTGTAAGCCACATTACCAATCTTCTTAGTGATCTCATATGGTCCCACAAATCTAGGTGCCAACTTTCCCTTCTTTCCGAGCCACATGATACCCTTTATCGGCGAGACTTTCAAAAACACAAAATGTTCAACATTCAACTCAACCCCCTTACGTTTTCTATCAGGTAACTCTTTTGACGACTCTGTGCAGTCTTAATACGTTCCCGAATAATGTTCACCTTCTCCGTGGTCTCTCTCACCAACTCTAGCCCTAACAATGGTGCATCTCCTACTTCCATCCAACAAGTAAGTGATCGACATGGCCTTCCATACAAAGCCTCAAAAGGTGTCATCCCGATACTGGAGTGATAGCTATTATTATAAGCAAACTCCACCAACGGAAAGTGTTCTTCCCAACTACCACCAAGATCGAAGACACAAGCTCTCAACATATCCTCCAAGATCTGATTTACCTGTTCAGTTTGCCCATCCGTCTGAGGATGATAAGCTGTGCTCAAGTCTAACCTAGCACCCAAAGCATGCTGAAAACTTTCCCAAAACTCTGCCACAAACAAAGGATCACGATCCGAAACTATAGAAACTGGTGTGCCATGAAGTCGCACCACCTCCCGAATATATAGCCTAGCCAGTTTATCCGCAGTTCGGTGAACACTGATAGGAATAAAATGAGCAGACTTGGTCAGTCGATCCATTATCACCCAAATAGATTCATTACCTCGCTTAGACTGCGACATTCCATCCACGAAATCCATAGAGATGTACTCCCATTTCCAAGTAGGGATCTCGAGAGGCTGCAAAAGTCCAAACGGTCGTTGGTGTTCCGTCTTAACTTGTCGACACACATAGCATCGAGAAACATACTCTCCTACGTCCTTCTTCATATCCTTCCACCAAAACGTCCTCTTTAGGTCATGATACATCTTGGTCCCACCAGGGTGAATGGTATATCGGGACCTATGGGCATCATCAATAATCTCTTTTTTTAATTCAACAATGTTAGGTACACATAACCTGCCCTTAAATCGCAATCCCTCATCTGAGTCCACAGACTAATCAGTAGGATAATCATCGATCAAATCCACTACAAGGTCATCGAGCTTGTTGATGAGGAACCCATCTAAATTCTGGATTTGACGAACTTTACTTAGTAACGTCGGCTGCACGGTCAAACTACCAATGTATGCCCTCTCGACATTCTCTATTAGTTGAATATCATGCATCGAAATTAACTCCAAGGACTTCCATTCTTGAATCATCAAAGACGCTATAACCCCATGTTGTCGACTAAGTACATCTGCGACCACATTTCCTTTTCTCGGGTGGTAAAGGATCTCGAAATCATAACTACTGATGAATTCAACCCACCTTTGTTGCCTCATGTTCAACTCTTTTTGAGAAAAAGATATTTAAGATTCTTGTGATCTGTATATAACTCAAAACGCTCCCCAAACAAGTAATGTCGCCACACTTTTAACACAAAAACAACTGCTGCCAGCTCTAAGTCATAAGTAGCATATCGTCTCTCATGAGGTTTTAACTGTCAAAAAACATAAGATACAACCTTCTGATACTGTATCAACACACATCCCAACCTAGTTCCACTCACATCTGTAAACACTACTAACTTTTCCGCTTGTATTGGTATAGTTAACATCGGTGCTGTAGTCAACTGCTGCTTTAATTCCTGGAAAGCTCTCTCACAATCATCTGTTCATACGAACTTCACATTCTTGCAGGTCAACTTGGTTATGGGTGCTGCAATAGTGGAAAACTTCTCTATAAATCTCCTGTAATAACCGGCTAGTCCTAAAAAACTTCTCACCTCTGCAGGGTTCGTGGGCTGCTTCCATTCTTTGACCGCAACAACTTTTTCAGGATCTACGACTATCCCCTGATTGGACACAACATGCCCTAAAAATCGAACTTCTTTCTCCTAAAAGTGACACTTACTAAACTTAGCATATAACTGCTGCTCCCTCAAAGTCTGCAACATGACTTTCAAGTGTTCTCTGTGCTCTTCCTTATTCTTAGAATACACCAAGATATCATCTATGAAGATAATCACAAACTTATCTAGATATGGTTGAAAAATTCTGTTCATCAAATCCACGAAATAGGCAAGAGCATTTGTCAAACCAAAAGGCATTATAGGAAATTTGTACAACTCATACCGGGTCCGAAAAGTAGTAAGCGGTATACTTTCCTCTGACACACCTATCTGATGGTAACCCGTTCTGAGATCAAACGAGAGAACATGGCTGCCCCCTTCAATTGATTAAACAAGTCATCAATTCTAGGTAGCGGATACTTGTTCTTGATAGTCATATTGTTTAGCTTTCTGTAATCTATGCACATACGGAAAGTGCCATCTTTCTTGGAGAAAAATATCGCAGGTGCTTCCCACGGGGAGTTACTTGAACGAATGGACCTTTTCTGAAGCATCTCTTCCAGCTGTTTCTTCATCTCCACAAGCTCTTTAGGCGCTATTCTGTATGCCGCCTTAGAAATCAGTGCAATTCCCAACACTAGGTTAATGCAAAATTCTACTACCCGTTGAGGTGGAGTGTCACGACCCAAACCCGCCCTATGGGTTTAGCACCGTAACCGGCCAGTAATCCGAGATTACCAAAGGCCTGCTTAACAGTAAGACAGTAATACAGAGTACAGGGGCATGGCGGAAGCCAATACAGTAAATAAATAATGTCCAATGAGCTATAACGGTCTGAATGCAAAAAGATTTTTCATACATATATATATACACAGTACAGAATAGTATGCACAATATCTACAACCATTCAGATCAGGGACTAAATCCCTATTAAACAGTATAGTGCAGTGCTATCAGTCTATATAGTTATACAAAACAGACACAGGGACAGACAGGGGAAATTAAAACACCCCTAAGCCATAGCTTGGCAGGCTCGGAACCTCGCAGTGAGGCACAGTGGTTGGCTTGACAAAACTGGAGTTTACCCCGACGCTCCTAGTCGCGGTCTGGTGCCTGAACACCTACATATATATATAAGCAGCGAGCTAAAGCCCAGTGAATAACATAATGCGTAAAGAGGTTAAGAATGAATGCCCTTACAGTAATAAAAACAGTTCATTAATTCAGTATATCAGTTGTTCAGTCAGTACAGTCATATGTGGTACATCCATTAGCATAACAGTACAGTAAACAGTAGGTCTTAAAGGACCGAACAGTCAGTGATGGCCATCAATCAGTAAACAGTAGTGGTTCCAACGAGGGAACCGACAGAGATCTCTGTAACAGTAACAGTAAATAGTAATTGCTAAGGATGCCACAATACAGTTCAGAATATAGGACATACATTCATTCAATTAATAGTATCAGTTCAGAAAACAGTACAGTTCAATTGTTCAGAAGATAATCATTTTTGAACATATCTTTACACAGTTGTTACTCACAGAGTTCTGGGCTACAATAAGCTAGAGCGCGTCTCCAGTCGCCAACCCTACACAGTTAACAGATCGAACACACACTAAGCTATACAGTTGGGAAAGATAATAACTTAATCCCTAATTGCCTCGGTGTATTCTACATCTATATCCTCATTAAGATGTCTTAAACTAGGCCTAAGAATGCCTAGGATGGGATGAGGATGCAAAGATGCATTCAGAAAACATTTTCAGAATTTCAGAAGATCAGAGGTCCCGCTCGAGCGTAGGTTACGCCGCTCGAGCGGACATGCCGACAACGGTTACCGCTCGAGTGTCACTTCTCACGCTCGAGCGGACATGCAAAACAGTCAAAAGTACTAGAAGCACGAATTTCCCGCTCGAGCGGGAGCTCAAAATCTGGAATTTCCAGATTTGAACTTCTAAGCTGAAAACAAGTTCCAATGTATCAAAATCAATCCTCTAGGGCTAATTTTCCAGAAAACTCTTCAAAACTCATAGTTCAACATGATTCAAAGCTCAATTGTAAAATCAAAGCCCCAAAGGAAGATTAATTTAACATGATTTCAAACAATATTTCAAGAACATGGTGAATGTGTAACATGCAAGAGTTTAAATCAATTCAAGGCTTCATTTTCATGCTCTAATGAGTCAATATCTTAAAAAACAATATGAAATCATGGACTTAACATAATTATGAGCATGCATGTAACATTTTGCCATGAAAACAACTTAAAACTCAACAATCCAAACATGCATGCATGAATGAAGCTATAATTCAACACTATAAGACCAATTCAAGCCTTAGATCACTAAAGACCCATTAATCATGCGAGAATAAACTCAAATACACAATGAAGAAGGTCAATGATCTACCTTAGGTCTTCAATGTAAGATACACAAGCTCAATTTGCAATCTACACTTCAATTCCTTCAAGTTTCTAAGCAAAACAACAAGGACAATTCAACTCTCTCACTTTCTCTCTCTCTAATTCGGTGGTGGTGAAGAAATGAGCTGATGAAATGTTTTGTTGACATGTATAACAAGGCTCAAGTATGTTGGCTAAGTGGCCCACTTAGTGGCTTTATGGTAAATAAGGCCAATTTACAATTTAGCTTATTTTAATCTAATTTAATCATACTAAATCACTTTTTAGATAATTACACCATAAAATCACATAAAATCTAATTAACACAGAACATCAATCAATTTCAGATTCGGCCGCCGATAAGGCCTTCAATTTGCAATTTAAACATAAAACATGAACAGATCAATTAACAACCAACAGATAGACAATGCATTTAAACAGATACAGTCAATCAATTAGTTTCGGATTTCGGTCAGTCAGTTCAGTATTTCAATCAATTCAATTATCAATCATAATCAGTCTTAGTTTAACGGTAATCGGTAATCAATCGGTAAACAGTGGTGAGGGTTATTACATGGAGGTTCAGGTATTTCCTGAAATACATCCTCAAACTCATGTACCATATCTATCTCACTAATATCCTACTTAGGGATTTCTACCGAGCACAGAAAACTCATCATCACCAACTCTTCTCCATCGCTAGAAGTGTGGGTAAGCTGTGACATACCGGGAATATCTATATTTATAGTCCTTCCAGCACAATTTAGAGTCACAAAGTATTTTCGCAGCCAATCCATACCTAAAATAATTGTAAACCCCTCAAACCCTAACATAATTAGGTCTGCGTACAAGACTCTACCCGCAAAGTCAATCTCAAAATCTTTACACATTTTATAAAGAGTAACTACCCCTTCTAAAGGGGTCTCAACACGAATAGGTCTAGACAAGGAGGTAGTTACAATATGTTCTCTTTCTACAAACTGTTTAGATATAAAAGAATAAGAGGCACCAATATAAAAAAGTACTCTAATAGGTTCTTGAAAAAGATTAAAAGTACCTTGCATTTGTCATTTCCTGGCATCACTACAAATGCCCAGGCTGGAGCTACCTGACCCTGTCATGCCTGCTGTCTTTGTGGGCAATCCTTGATTACATGTCCTAACTGCTGACACCCAAAACACTTCCTATTGATCGGTTAAGGTGTTATTGGTCTGATAGGTGGGGGGCCCCTCTAACTGAGGTACGGAAAGACGATAACCCAACTATGGCACTTGCTGCCACTGTCCTTGATAACCCTATGGACGCAGACCATCCTATCTTTGATAATAGTGCCCCTGGGGCTGGAAATTGCCCTGAGGCTTGAAATTACCCTGAGGCCTAAAATTTCCCTGACTACCCTGTTGTTGTGGCCTTTGAAATTGATGACCCCTATGCCTTTGATCATAGGGTCGGTATTTGTTCCCATCTCGCTGCTGGAAGTGACTCCCTCTAGAAGTCTCTCCGACCTTGACCTTCCCTTCTTTAAACTGCTTCTTATTTTCCTCATACTTCAGTGCTGTGACAACCCTCACCTCTGATTAATGCTAAACTGTGACTGAGAATGATAAGTGACTGATGTGACTAAAATTCTGAATTGATTGCAAGAGTATATTGCTTTACTTGCATTTCTATCTGTTTGTCATTTGATTGATTTGTTCATGTTTTAAGTTTCGAACTGTAAATTGAAGGCTTTATCGGCGGCCGAATCTGAAATTGATTGATATTTTATGCTAATTAGAATTTATGTGATTTTATGGTAGATTTAATTGAAATGTGATTTGGTATGATTAAATTAGATTAAATAAAGCTAAATTACATTAGTTCAAGTTTATTACAATATTGCCATTAAGTGGGCACTTTAGGCCATTAATTGATTTTTCCTATATCACTTTGTTGCACCATCTCACCCATTTCCTCTAGAGACCAATTCGAGAGAGAAAGAGGGAGAGTAGGAGAAAATTTAGTTCATCAAGAATTTAGCTTGGAGACTTAGAAGATTTGGAGGATAATTGCAAATTGAGCTTCCATACCTTGATATTCAAGACCTAAGGTAGAGATTTCATCCTCTCATTTGTACATTTGAGTTGTTCTTGCATGGTTCATGGGATTATTGGAGGTTAGAGTCAAATTATAGTTTAAAGTGTTGAATTGAGAATTAATCCATGCATGCATGTACATATTCTTGAATTTTGAGGTCGTTCTTCATGAATTCCCACATGCATGTCCATTTTCTAGTTGTAGTTCATGAATTCATCATGTTTTTGGAAGGATTGACTCATTTGATCATGTGTTAGAAGCTTTAAATTCAATTGAATATATGCATGTTAAATGTACATCTTGTTCTTAAAGTTTATTTGAAATTTGTGTTTAATTGACTTACCTTTGGGCTTTGATTTTTCAAATTGATCTTCAAAATATGTTATATTATGGGTTTTCAAGTGTTTTCTAGAAAATGGGCCCAAAAGGTTGAGTTTTGAGGTGTTGAATGCTTGGTTTGAACTTGGGAGGCAAATCTGGAAATCCCAGACTTTGGCTTCCACGCTCGAGCGAAGGATTCCACGTTCGAGCGATCGCCTTTTGTTCAGAGCTCCGCTCGAGCGAAGGAATACTGGCTTGAGCGTAGATTGCAAGCTCTCAGGTTTTTGGTGCATGCAGACGCACGCTCGAGCGACGAGACCACGCTCGAGCGAGGACTGTGTCTCACGCTCGAGCGAGCATCGAGCGAGCGTCGAGCGGAGATTTTCAACATCCAGTACTTTTTGCATTTTTACAGACCACTCGAGCGAGGAAGTCCATGCTCGAGCGACCCCACTGTTTTGGCAAGCTCGCTCGAGCGAAGAAAGCCACGCTCGAGCGAGACCCCTATTTTCTGAAAATTTTGAAAAGTGTTTTAAAGTGCATCTTTGCATCCTCATTCCATCCTAGGCATTCCTAGGCCTAGTTTAAGGCATCTTAATGAGGATAATGTTATAGAACCACACCAAGTCAAGATAGGGGCTAAGATGTTAATCCCAAGTGTATAACTTAGTATGTGTTTGTTCTGTAATTGTGTAGGGTTGGCATCCGATGATGCTCATTAGCTTGCCTATAACCTAGTGCTCTGTGAGTAATAATGTTGTAAAGATATGTTCAATTATGAATATTTTCTGAAGGATTAACTGTTCTGCTTACTGAAACGTTATTGTTCAATGAATGAATGTTTGTCCTATTTGCAAACTGTATTCGTGGCATCCATAGCAAATTACTGCTACTGTACTGTTACTGTTACTGTTACAGAGATCTCTGTCCGTTCCAATGTTGGAACCACTACTGTTTACTGTTATGATGGCCATCAATTGACTGTTCGGTCTGTTAAGACCTATTGTACTGTTTTGCTATTGAATGTACCACAAATAACTGCTATGGTTTCTAAGTGATTGATATGACTGTTTAAATGCTGAAAGGACATTCATTCTTAACCCCTTTACGCATATGTTATTCACTGGGCTTTAGCTCACTGTTTATATTTATATGTAAGTGTTCAGGCATCGGATCGATGCTATGAGCGTCAGGTTAAGTCCCAGTTTTGTCAAGCCAATCATTGTGCCTCACTTCGAGGTTCCAAGTCTGTCCAAGCTAAGGCTGTTTTTGGGGTGTCTCAATTTCACCCTTCCGTCTCTGTTTTGTAATAAATGTTTAGACCTGACTGTACAGTTATGTAAAAGGGATTTGGTCCCTGACGGGGTTGTTTGTATATATATGTTTGTGCATATGTTGTATGTATGTTTGGGTTATCCATGTGGCATGTTTATAAAAGGTCTTTTCACATTCAGATTGTCATAGCTCATTGGACATCTTTTATTTACTGTTTTGGCTTCCGCCAGCCCCTTACTCTGTATTACTGTCATTACTGCTAAGCAGGCCTTTGGTAATCACGGATTACTGGCCGGTTACGATGCTAAACCTATAGGGGCGGGTTTGGGTCGTGACAAGTGCCAAGTCAAGAACTCTGTTAAATGGTTCAGCATCAAAGGAATAAGGGACTTAGACAGGTAATGATTCAATCCCTTAATAAATTTCTCATTCTTTTTCTTCTGCGTGTCGACCAAGTAAGGGGCATAACGAGACAACTCATTAAACTTGGTGACATACTCGATCACTGTTCTACCATCTTGAGTCAACTTTGAAAATTCATCACTCAGTTGAGACCGAATAGCAGCAAAAACAAACTTCTGATCAAAATGAGTCTTGAAATTTGCCCAAGTCAAAGTCGTCAAATCTAGATCCTCATTCTACGAGTTCTACCAAAATAGGTTTGCTTTCTTAAGCTAATGTGTCGCCAACTCTTGTTTTTGGACCTCGGTGAGCTGTATACGACCAAACACCATCTCACATTTCTGAATCCAAGCGTCAGCTGCAATGTGTCCTCCATCTCCAGAGAATTTTTGACCTCCCAAAGAACCAAAGTCTTTGTTTCTCTTCGCAAAGGGATCTCCCTGTTGGCCTAGATTATTGTTCTGTACAACCTGAAGTAATTGAGCCATCATCTCCCCTACATTAACCTACATCGTATTGGTTGCCTCGGTAGCAGCCGTTGCCGTTGCCGTTGCCGCTGCCGCCGCATTAACAGTTGTTTCTTCCCTTGTGCCATTGGGCTTAGCGTTTCTCAAATTATACCTTCTAGCCATCACCTTCAAGTTAAACACACAAGAAAAATTCGTTCATAAATACTTAGAATAAATTCAACCACCAACCTAAACCAGCTAACCCATGTTTCCACAATCCGAGAATCACCTAAACTCTTACAAGTATAGGGTAACCTAGAGCTTTGATACCAAACTGTCACACTCCAAAATTTTGGACAATTAAATATTAAATTAGGACTAAACCCCAATCAATATTCCGTCATTCAAATCCTATGGGTGAAACAAAATCTAAACGTTTTCGTTTTCATAAGGTTTAAGTAAATTTTCATACTCAAAAGATAACAAAGGATTAAAAATAATAATAATAATTAATAAACATCAACCAAACTATTCATCATAGATTCATAACTATCCAATACCTCCAACATTAAAGTAGTAACAACTAGTCAAAACAAGTTAAATAATGTAACGTTACAAACCATGCCAAATTATCAAAATACTAAGGTTTATAAAAAAAATAATAAATACATAAACTAATATCAATCCTAAGCTCAAGAAACCAAAAGAAGTCCAAAAGACATGTCCTACGATCATAGTTATTTCTTTTCACTACCATAGTCCTAACTAATCCTGCAAAGGAAGCTTGACTGCGCTCAAACAGAATGCACCCGAGTTGCCAAGAGACAAAACGGGTCAGTATACAAGTATACTGGTATGAGTTCAAGATTTGACACCCACGTGTCCATCAGACACCAACAAAAAGTACATTAATTCTTGTTATGGGACAAGACAAGTAATTCCACCCACACTAAGACGAATGGGTAGTTTCCCGAGATACGGTGACATTTAGTTTATTGCCCGTACACAACTAAATATAAATTGAGTATAAAATAAATATAAAAATATGGTGGGTCAGCCCTGCATAAAAAAGTTAGTAAGATCCACCATTCTGTAAAAAAAATAAAGTTAGTATAATTTAATCATAAGTAACTTACTGAAGAAGTATAAAAATGCACCATTTCATGCTTAAATAATTCGAATTAACCAAAACTCAAATAACAAAAGTTGTACAGAATCAAATTTTCTAAAATGCAACGAATGAATTAAGTAGAAACTAAACAGGTTGAGAGAAAAACTTGATATAAAAACCTTTCCACCAAAAAATCTGAAACTGAAAACGAAAAGAAACTACCCTAAGATGATTTTTTTCGAAAAAGTTCAAAAAAGTGTGCAAAATTATATTTTACTTCATTTTACGCGAAATCAATGAAAATGAGCTCGTTTTGTAACAACCCAAAAATTTAAGTTGTCCCTTAAATTTTGTACTAGTATTATGGTTGTATGTAATAATATATTATTACATAAATAATAATAAATACATAATCTAATTTAGCATTGTATTATCAAATATGAGATTAATTAGGGATCATTATTTGGGGCCAAATTAATAGAAATATGAAATTATAATACTAGTTGGTTCAAATTAAAGTCAAAGATAGTAAATAAATAAATATAAAAGTAAGAGTAAATAAATAATAATATTGATAACAATAATAATAATAATAATAATAATAATAATAATAATAATAATGAATGATCTTTGATACCAAGAGGACAGAAGGTAGTAGGAAATAGCACCAGTAATAGCAAGAAGTAAGTAATTGTAAAATCAAAATAATAATAGCAAGAAAAATAATGAAACTCAAGAAGTAAGTAATTGTAAAATCAAAATAATAATAGCAAGAAAAATAATGAAACTTAATATTTAAAACATTAAACTTACAATTGTTTACTGGAATGAAGCAAGCAGTTCTTCAAAATACATAATTTAAAAACAATAAAATTACAGAGATAACTATTCTTGAGAAAGGAATGCTCTTAATTTTTTCTAGCTCTGCCTTATTCTTGACTGAAGAGACTCTTTTATAATCAAAAGAGACTACTATTAGCCTTGTAAATGAATGATCTTGACTTGAAAGGAGCATCAGGAGCACATGGGAGCTGTCTACTGCTTTCGGTGAGTGACTAAAGTTGATAGCTGCCTTTTACTATGTTGAATTTGTCGGTTGGATGAATCATGATGAATGATGAATAGTAATGTTGACTTTTTGATGAATAGTGAATAGTAAAGTTGATTTTTTCACTATTCATTGCTTGGAGGCATATGACTGAGGGAATCAATATAGATATATATATCAGTAGCTTTTCTCAAAAGACGAGTATTGATTGAAGTTGATAATTATAGCTATATAGAATCCAATGACTGAATTTAAGCATATGGGTCCTGAACATCTTGAAACTGGGGCCCATAACGATCCTGATTAGTTGAACCTTCAGAAGAGTTTGAATTGTCTGAACTATTTTCTGAATCACTATTATCCGAATCTGACGTGGCTTGGGCTATAAGGAGACGAGCCATTTGGAGAAGCTCATCCTTGGATGACTTGGATTTAGGCTTAACCTTGGACTTGGATTTTTCTTTTGATTTGGGCTGATCAGTGATGGACTTTGCTGACTTGGACTTAAGCTTTGACTTGGATGACTTGGGCTTCGAAGAACTGGATGTTGGGTTTCCAAGATTGACTGGAGGAAGTTAGCTTCCTTGTGTTAATGGAGCAGCTGGGATCTGCTGAGCTTTAACCATAGCAGGAGTTAGAGCATGTATGTTGATTGGGAATTCAGTTTGAACAATTTCAACAATGCGTGGAATTTTGAAATTATCCCACCATTTAACCATATGTTGACGGTAAATAACATCATCAGAAATACCATATTGCCATTTGAATATCCAAGGGATTTTGTATTTGGATATAAAAATAAGTAATGGAGGGAATTTCCTTTGCTGAGGAGTGAATGAGAAAACAGTGGAGAAATAATTGACTTGTTCCATAATTACAGATGGGAAGATTTCTGAAATGGTGCCATACTGAATCCACCATCGCAGAAACCAAGTGGGTAATTCAAATTTGAACTTTTGATCAAATTGAAGAAACCAAGAATGACTGTTTGACTCATTTTGATACAAGAGGACTTTGAACCAAGCATTAATGTAATCATAGTAACTGTATTGAATTGAATGTCCAGGCAAATCTCATAGTTGGTAAGAAGAACCCCAATCAACCAGAGAAACAAAGTTGTGAATATATAGTGAATGGTACACAATTTTACTTGTGTAAGTGCGATCATAAATGGGTTTAATCAGAATTGACTGATGGTTGAACAGGATGTCTTTATAGAAAGTAATTTTTTTTTCTGGATAGAGAGGAATAAAATGCCATCCAGGAGGGAAATAAGATTTAACTAGATCATGAACAGTATGACTCTTTGGGTGACTAGGTTCTTTGAAAAAGAGATTAGTAGTGGTGGATTTAACATAATCAGATCGGGCTGATTTAATAGGATTAGGAGGGTATGGAGTAACTGCTTGACTAGATGAAGCAAAAGGATCAGTAGCCAAAGCAGATGTATAACTAGGTTTAGGAATGTTACCAAGAATTTGGTAACGGTTAACCAATTCAGCAGGATGGTATTTGGTGACTAGCTCCAAAGAAGGAGGAACAAAAGGTTGACTAGAAGGCACAAGAGCCTTGCTGGATGGTCACAAAGGTCTTTGATGAGACATCTGTAAAATAGGTGACTGTAAATCAACATTTACTGAGGATATCTAATTGGTCAGTATGAGAATGCAAACAGTTAAGATAATGTGCAAGTTGTTGTCTTTGAGCTTTAATACGATGGTATTGAATGTATTGAGCACGTTTAGTGGGTGAATGGGTTGATTTGAGAAAGGCAAGGCGAGAAGCAGTGTGTTTGACTAAGGTTTTATAGTGTTTAATCTGGTGTTTATAATAAGGAATAGAGGGAATTGGCATGATGTAACTCACTATCCACCCTGTAAAAATTCTCGGGTAAGAAAATCAGGAATATAATTTTGACAATCAGGTATATATTCAATTTCAAAATCAAAAATACTTAAAATAGATTGTCATCGAGCAAAAATTTGCTTACTAGCAAGATTTTGAACATCTTTTTCTAAAACATATTTAGTAGATTCGCAATCAACACGAAGTAAAAATTTTTGATTTAAAATATCATCTTGAAATTTATTAATACATAAAACAGTAGATAAAATTTCTTATTTAATAGTACTATAATTCTTATGTGCTTTATTCCAGATACCAGAATGAAATCGAACAATTTGTTCAGATGACTGAGGAGTGATTTTTTGGAGAAGGATGCCACCATAACCAATATCAGAGGCATCGGTTTGAATAATTTTAAAGGAATTTTTAGTAGGAATACTAAGACAAGAAAGAGACTTGACATATTGTTTGACTTGTTTAACAATAGCAGTATGAGTAAGAAACTAAGGGGGAGGATTGTCTTTTAACCGATCAAATAAGGGTTGACAAGTTTTCCTAAGGTCTTGATAAAATTCAACAATATAATTAAGGGATCCTAGAAAACACTGTAATTGGGTCTTCTCGAGAATTTCATCAAGAAATTTAGAAGCAAATTCAATAGAGCGACTAATAGGTAGAATTGTATTTGGTGAATATCATATCCTAAAAATCTGACTTTAGTTTGGAACAATTTAATCTTAGGAGCAGATATGACTGGACCATGACTTTTAATAGTGTAAAAGAAAGCGGTAAGATGTTTCCAATGTTCACTAATTGATTTTGAAAAAAATAAGAATATCATCTATATAAACTATGGAAAAATGACTAAATGGATTGAAAATATCATTCATTATATTTTGAAATTCACTAGGTGCATTTTTTAGTCCAAAAGGCATAACATTCCATTCATAATGACCAAAGGGTGTAGTAAAAGCAGTTTTATATCTATCGTTAAGATAAATTTGGATTTGCCATAAACCACTTATTAAATCAAATTTACTAAAAATAACAGCTTGACTAAGTCTTTTGATTAAGTCTTTTTCATTAGGAATTGGATAGCGAATCCATTCGAAAACTTTATTTAATGGTTTATAATTAATTACTAAGCGAGGGACACCTCGTTCTAGTTCCGTATTTTTATTTACATAAAAAGCAGGACAAGACCATTGTGATTTACTGGGACTAATAATTCTATTTTTTAATAATTACTTGATTTCTTTTTTGCACATTTCAACTAATTCATGATTTATTTGAATAGGTCGGGATTTAGTAGGGATTTGTCGTTCATTAAAATTTTTAATATATGGTAATGTAACTACATGCTTTTTTCTATGCCAGAAGGCAGTGGGTAAAGTAGAACAAATAGTTGTTTCTAATTTTAATTTAAATTCTTCAATTTGAGATATAATAACAAGATCAGTTAATTGTTGTTCAATTCTTTTATAATTGACTTATTCTTTAAGAAAACGTAACTGACGAGTTAATCGATTAATAGATTGAGAAATAGAATAGTCTTTTAATTGATTTAATTCTAAAATTTCAGGTGGAGATAAAAATTTAAAAGTAACTGTTTGATTAAAAGCTTGAGTAGTTATTCCTTCACTAGATGTAGTAAATGGATATAATAAAAATATAAATGGTGTTCCTAAAATAACTTTATCAGTCATATTTCTGACTAAAATAAATGATGTTTTAAAACAAACATTATCTTGATATATATGAACTTTAGGTAATTTATATTTAATATGCATTTTACTACCATTAGCAGAAGTTAACTGTTCACTAGTTTTCTCATAATATTTTGTAGGGAGTAAACCTTCTTGAATACAATTAAGATCAGCACCAGTATCAATTAGGGCAATAATATTTAATTCAAAATCATTAATAATTAATTTGACTTTTGAATACCATTTTTGAATATGGATTTTATTGCTAAGATTTAATATATTAGATTCAATATTATGTGATTGATGTGATCTATTATCAAACAAAAGATTATCCAGGTTAGTATGTTCATATTCATGTTCAGATTCATCGGGAGTTTTATCATCTTTTTCTTGGAAATTATCTATCGTTGATTGAGTTTTAATGTAATAATTTCATCTTCTAAAGCTCTATCTTTACTATGTAAATCTTTAATAGTTTGTTTAATTTGATTAATTTCACATTGTAAATCTTATAATGTAACTTCTTTTTGTTTATTTTTAAATCTTTCTAAAGTTTTAGATAAGCTAATAATGAGTTTATCATGCTTTGGTTTATGATCACTGTTAGTAAGTAAAGATTTTAATTTGTCAGTATACTTTTGTTTTAACTGGGGATCGTCTAATCGACCAATTAATTCAATAAGGGCAGTTTCTTCTTGATTTTGTTTAGTAAGGATAGTAATTTGTTTAACTGATTTGCAACAAATATCATTACATCCTAATTCAATATTATTAGCAGAATCATTACTAGGTGAATGGTAATCATATGAGGTATTAGGATTATCAGAAGAAGAATTATTATCAAATTGGTTTAATTGGAAGATTTCAAATAATTGATGTTTGGATTCATCATTAATTTGGAGTTGATTGACTTTATCTTTTAATTTTTGTTTTTCTTTACATTTATTAGAATAATGACCTTTTTGACCATAGTTATAACAAGTAATATCTTTATTAGATTTAGATTTTTGATGGGATTTTTTATAATATTTCTTTTTGGGTTTAGTATAGAATTTATTATTTGATTTTGAAGGTGAATAATTCTTTTTATACTTATGAGAATATTTGTAAAATGATTTATGTTTATTGTACTTATGTTTTTTACAATGAGAAGGGGCGACAGGAGGTAAGCCATATTGTTCACAGAAATTACCTAATTCGTATTTAGCCTTATGTTTATCTTTAGCAGCTTTTTTATTAAGTTTTAGGTCAATACACATTCTTAGGCCTTCTTTTTGAATAGTACTAATAATGTCACCATAAGTTAAATGATCATATTCAATAACACCTGTAGGTTGACTAAGAACATTTCTAATTTTATGAGCAAAAAGACTAGGTAAGCCATTAATGAATTTTTCTTTCTAAAAAGATTTAGTACAATCTTCTCTTAACATAACTCTCGAGGTAAAGACATCTTTATACCATCGAAAATCACTTAAGGTTGGGCAAGTGAGATTACTAAGTTGATCATGTATGCGAAAATAGATATTAGTAGGTGTTTCTATAAAATGGCGAACTATGGTGTAGATTAATATATTTATACCATCAGGTTTATAATAGCCAATAGTTTCATCAAAGATAGGTAAATCATTTTCATCTTTTTGACTGACATGTAAAATAGATTCTCGTTGATCTTCAGTTAGATATTTTTCCCACCAAGATTTGAGCATACCAGTAAAGCCAGAAGTAATTAAGGAAACAATTTCAAGTTGAGTATAATCAGGGTAGTTACTAAGATAACTATTTACAACCATAGATAAATGATTTAATTTTTGAAGTATTTGATCTTCGTTGAGACCATCAATATTCTATTCATATAATTTTTTAGCAGATATAGAAAATTGATTATTAAGATTAGTTTCTTCATATTAGAGATCAGGGGGAGTAGGTCATGAATACCAATTTTTTGTGAGCGTTGTAGGATTAGGTTTAGGATAATAAAGTTTATTCAGAGTAGTTGATTGAAATTGTTGAGCTAAATTATTAATTTCATTATCAGTTGTGTCAGGGTCTGAATGAGTAGAGACATATTCAAGAATAGGATGTTGGTTTAATACAATAAGACCTTTCTCAGTAGAGGGAGAAGCTTTTTCAGAGGTAGTTAATTTAGTAAATAATTATTCAATGGCTTTGACAGTAGAATTATCTTGGGTGACTAAACTATTATGTTTAGAATGGTTACTAGATAAATTAAGCAATGGTTGGTCTAAAGATTGTTTAGTAGATGTATTGTTAGCTGAATAATCATCTAAATTGGTTTCTATTTTATCTAATTGTTCACCAATTGTTTTTAGACATTGATTAGTATAATTGTAATGACCCGGAACCGTGTGTCACAATTATCAGTAATTAATTATGCATTTATATGATTTAATTGAAGATTATCTGTTTGAATTAGCAAAATATCTGTTGGAATTACGACTTTGGGACTTAAATTGACAACCATAATGGCTTCAGAAAACGAAATTGAACATGTCTATGTGATACCGGGAATTTTTAGAGTTATTTGGGACATTAAATTGAAGACTGAATTTCATCTGATTCGTAAGGCTTGTTTGGCTCAAATGTTTGGTACAAATCTATTTATTGTGAGATATAGATAAGGATGTAAGACTTATATGACTTTGTTTGACTCAAGAACCAAAGAGAAAGAAAAATCTAGAAGAGAGAAAAGAGAGGAATTCGTAGGAGAGGGAAAGCAAGGGAGAAGAAGAGAAGAAAAAGGGGTTTAAGCTCAAACTTTCTTAATCAAGTGTTTAAGGTAAGGATCTTCTCCTATTTTCTTGAAATAAAGTTGCATCATCAATGATCTTGTGGTATATGAACGGAATGAAAGAGAATTTATGTTTAAATTGAGCATCTATGGCATGATTTAAGTTATATTTGGCAAATTGAGGTAGAACCTCCATGGATATAGAGATATGAAGCTTGTATGTATATGTTCATGTTTTTTTTATCTTAGTTCATGGGTTTGATCTTATTTCTGATCTATATGGGCTTTGTGTGAAGTTTGATGGTTCAATCATGTTGTTGATCAATGATTTTGAGCTTTGATTTCATAAGATTGGAAGTTAATGTTTCAAAGAAAAGGATGAAATTTAGAAGAAGAACCAGAGTTTCGGACTTTTGCATGGTCCGCTCGAGCGGAGGGAAGCCCGCTCGAGCGGAGAAATCGGCCTCCCAGCAGTTTTGACAGATTGTACAGTCCGCTCGAGCGGACAAAGGGGCGCTCGAGCGGAGGACCTTTTTCAGGAAAGTTTTTGGAAGTTGTTTTACATGATTTTTAGCATGTTAATGGCATAATTTAGCATTTCATGAGTATGAATTAAAGTAAAGAAAGATAAGAATGAATATGAAAGAATGTAAAAGAAGTATGGAATGGCATGAATTATGTGATTTGATGATGATATGTTAAGAAATGTATTATACTGTTGATGATTTGCAGGTCAAGAAGTGAAGACCGTGCCATCGGTTTTGGAAACCCACTGTGAGTAACATTTCTGTAAAGTTATGTTAATAAGATATGATATGTTTGAAATGTGATTTTAAGCTGTGAACGAATGTCCTGATTTGCGAATCTAGTATGGCATCCATAGATAGTTCAGTCATGGGGGCGAGAACATGCAGGCCCATGCGCTTTAGTCATGGGGGACGGCATGGAAGGACAAACCCATGACCAGTTTACGAGATCTCGGTATGTGTTTAATCGGTGTCCGGGACCGGTTACTCTAGTCGTTAGTCGACACATGTTATGTTCTATGGAGTATGCCATTATGTATGTTCTTATGAGATGATTATGATCATGTTATGAATGCTATGTTTTACGGATTTCTATGAAATGTTGGAGTTCGTTCACTAACCCCTTTACGTTAATGTTACTTGCTGAGCTTTAGCTCATTGTTTGTATTTATGTATTTATAGGTGAGCCTTCAGGGAGTCAAGCCTAGGCCGAGTTTTGCATCGAGCCACCGTTTTGAAGCCACCAGAGTTTTATGTGCCTCCGAGCTGGGGCTAGGCCTGGAAGGCCGTTTTGTGAGCTCTTGTTTAGTTTTGTTGTACAGTTGTGTCAGAGTCGTATGTGATGTTTACGATCATGTTATGTAATGAATGTGGGTAATTAACTCATTTTTGGCATGTAATGTATGTCCATATAAATGCACAGCTCTTTGGACTATTGTAGTTTGTTTTCGCTTCCGCGAGCCCCGTTTATTTATGTTATGTACAGTAAGGCCTGTGGTAATCTAGAATTACTGGCCGGTTACGATGCCGACCTTCTCGGGGCGGGTTTGGGTCGTGACAGAATGGTATCAGAGCGCACGAGTTAATTTACCCACACACGTGTCCATAAGAGCTGTAGGGTGTCCTAGAAAGAAATAGAGCATGGCATAAACACATGTGCATGTGTGTGTGTGTGCGTACGTTTATGGAAATGAGCACTGTGTATGATGAGACAGTAAAGGAAACAGTATATGGAAAATGAAATGTGCTATTTGTTATGCGTTCTATAGACCAATGGAAGATACCAATGCAAGGCATGTAGATGAAACAGAATCTTCTGATGCTAGAATGACTCGGTTAGAAAGAATGGTAGAGGTTTTGACTGGGTTGGTTAGACAACAACTAGAGCAAGGCCAACCACCACAGAGACAGCCATTTCCGCCTCCTCCACCACCACCAGTGCAAGTGGAACAGATGAATAATGATGATATTATCACCTTGACACAGAAATATAAGAAACTGAAACCACCAGAGTTTGCAGAAGGGATTGACCCCTTAAAAGCGGAGGCATGGGTACTTGAAACAGAAAAGATCTTTGAAGTATTTCCATGTACTGATGTGTATAAAGTTCTGTTAGCAACATTTACTCTGACAGAAGAAGCTCGAAGATGGTGGATGCTTGTTCGAAATGAAAATAGGGATTTGACATGGGACCGATTCAAGGAGATGTTTTATGAAAAATACTTTCCACAATGTATGCGAGACAGGAAAATATCTGAATTTGAACAGCTAAAGCAGGGTACAATGTCAGTAGCAGAGTATGAAAGTAAGTTTACTGAATTAGCTCGGTATGTCCCACATATGGTTGACACGGAATATAAAAAGGCAAGAAAATTTGAGGGTGGCCTACATGTCGAGGTATTAGATAGGGTGAACGTGTTGAAATTGGAAAAGTATGTTGATGTACTTGACAGAGCTCTAATGTCCGAAACAAATATTGCTAATTTGAAAATGTCCCAATCAACAATGACCGAGGCAGAAAGTAAGAAGTTCAAGAAACAGAAAGTAGAAATGGTTAGTGAATCCGTGGGCTCCGTGAATGACAAATCGAACTTAACCGTTAATGATAATACAAAGGGAGGTGTGCCTACTTGTAAAGAATGTGGAAAGCAGCATTGGGGTATTTGTCGCCGTAGATCCGGAGTTTGTTACAAATGTGGACAGAAAGGACACATAGCCAAAGCTTGCCCACAAGTTTATTCAAGAAATGAAAGACCCGTGATTAGTGGTAATACATCAGCAATGACACCGAAAACCACCACAACAGCTACCCCCGAGGGGAATACTTTGAGGCAAGCAAGAGTTTACACCTTAGTTTCAGATAAGACACAGGATACTGGCAAAGCGAAGACAGGTATAATTTTAATTATCTATTATGATGTTAGCATTATTACCTATGCGATGGAGAATATTGAATATGTGACTATGGTAATCGATTGAATGTGAATGACATGAAATAACTTGACTACGATATGGTTTGTTATATCTACATTACTACCTTTGCATTGAATGCTATGGAGCTTAGTAGAGTTTGGAGGACCAAACTTCTTAAGGTGGGGAGAGTGTAATGACCCGGAACCGTGTGTCACAATTATCAGTAATTAATTATGCATTTATATGATTTAATTGAAGATTATCTGTTTGAATTAGCAAAATATCTGTTGGAATTACGACTTTGGGACTTAAATTGACAACCATAATGGCTTCAGAAAACGAAATTGAACATGTCTATGTGATACCGGGAATTTTTAGAGTTATTTGGGACATTAAATTGAAGACTGAATTTCGTCTGATTCGTAAGGCTTGTTTGGCTCAAATGTTTGGTACAAATCTATTTATTGTGAGATATAGATAAGGATGTAAGACTTATATGACTTTGTTTGACTCAAGAACCAAAGAGAAAGAAAAATCTAGAAGAGAGAAAAGAGAGGAATTCGTAGGAGAGGGAAAGCAAGGGAGAAGAAGAGAAGAAAAAGGGGTTTAAGCTCAAACTTTCTTAATCAAGTGTTTAAGGTAAGGATCTTCTCCTATTTTCTTGAAATAAAGTTGCATCATCAATGATCTTGTGGTATATGAACGGAATGAAAGAGAATTTATGTTTAAATTGAGCATCTATGGCATGATTTAAGTTATATTTGGCAAATTGAGGTAGAACCTCCATGGATATAGAGATATGAAGCTTGTATGTATATGTTCATGTTTTTTTTTATCTTAGTTCATGGGTTTGATCTTATTTCTGATCTATATGGGCTTTGTGTGAAGTTTGATGGTTCAATCATGTTGTTGATCAATGATTTTGAGCTTTGATTTCATAAGATTGGAAGTTAATGTTTCAAAGAAAAGGATGAAATTTAGAAGAAGAACCAGAGTTTCGGACTTTTGCATGGTCCGCTCGAGCGGAGGGAAGCCCGCTCGAGCGGAGAAATCGGCCTCCCAGCAGTTTTGACAGATTGTACAGTCCGCTCGAGCGGACAAAGGGGCGCTCGAGCGGAGGACCTTTTTCAGGAAAGTTTTTGGAAGTTGTTTTACATGATTTTTAGCATGTTAATGGCATAATTTAGCATTTCATGAGTATGAATTAAAGTAAAGAAAGATAAGAATGAATATGAAAGAATGTAAAAGAAGTATGGAATGGCATGAATTATGTGATTTGATGATGATATGTTAAGAAATGTATTATACTGTTGATGATTTGCAGGTCAAGAAGTGAAGACCGTGCCATCGGTTTTGGAAACCCACTGTGAGTAACATTTCTGTAAAGTTATGTTAATAAGATATGATATGTTTGAAATGTGATTTTAAGCTGTGAACGAATGTCCTGATTTGCGAATCTAGTATGGCATCCATAGATAGTTCAGTCATGGGGGCGAGAACATGCAGGCCCATGCGCTTTAGTCATGGGGGACGGCATGGAAGGACAAACCCATGACCAGTTTACGAGATCTCGGTATGTGTTTAATCGGTGTCCGGGACCGGTTACTCTAGTCGTTAGTCGACACATGTTATGTTCTATGGAGTATGCCATTATGTATGTTCTTATGAGATGATTATGATCATGTTATGAATGCTATGTTTTACGGATTTCTATGAAATGTTGGAGTTCGTTCACTAACCCCTTTACGTTAATGTTACTTGCTGAGCTTTAGCTCATTGTTTGTATTTATGTATTTATAGGTGAGCCTTCAGGGAGTCAAGCCTAGGCCGAGTTTTGCATCGAGCCACCGTTTTGAAGCCACCAGAGTTTTATGTGCCT
This sequence comes from Camellia japonica, assembly GCA_030407325.1. Lineage (NCBI taxonomy): Eukaryota > Viridiplantae > Streptophyta > Magnoliopsida > Ericales > Theaceae > Camellia > Camellia japonica. The sequence goes on along the minus strand of JAPPVO010000032.1, from coordinate 5,633,629 downwards.
CCGAGCTGGGGCTAGGCCTGGAAGGCCGTTTTGTGAGCTCTTGTTTAGTTTTGTTGTACAGTTGTGTCAGAGTCGTATGTGATGTTTACGATCATGTTATGTAATGAATGTGCGTAATTAACTCATTTTTGGCATGTAATGTATGTCCATATAAATGCACAGCTCTTTGGACTATTGTAGTTTGTTTTCGCTTCCGCGAGCCCCGTTTATTTATGTTATGTACAGTAAGGCCTGTGGTAATCTAGAATTACTGGCCGGTTACGATGCCGACCTTCTCGGGGCGGGTTTGGGTCGTGACAATAATTATTTTGTTCAATAACTTTTTTGATTTCATGGTCAGTGCCAGGTAACTTAAAAGGAGAGGCTGGGACTTTGGAGCCGTGATGATCAATAATTATAGTAGATAAAGGAGGATGGCTAGAACTAATAGTAGTAGTAGGAGAAGTTTTTCATTTATGTTTGGTAATTGTTTGAACTTCTTTATAATGGTCTTCTAAATATTCAAAGAAAGGAATTTCAATTTGATGTTCAATCATAAATTTGTACCATTGACGAGTAATTTTAGACTGTTGAGTCAAATCATATTTGGTACGATATGCATAACGTTTAGTCCTATTATCTTGAGATTTAAATTCAATATGTAATTTATCAAGATCAGGAGTAAAGAGTCTATTAATAGTCATTAATTGAGGATTTATTGGAGGTATAACTTCGAAATCAGTTTGAGTTGGAGAGTCTTGCAACTCAGTATCTTCTTCATGTAGATGTGTGTGAGTGGAATAAACAGGTTTACTAATTTGGGAAGTTGTCGAATTATCAATTCCTTTCATTTTACTATGGGAAATTTGACCAAGATGAATTTGACTATTTTTTCTAAATAAAGGTGTATTAAATATTTCATCTTCAGTTTCAACATCAGTAGGTATACTAGAAGTACTATGACGAGAAGATTGAGATCGATTAAATTTAATCCTAACAGATCCATCAATAAATTGTTGAATATCTTGAATATCTTGACAAATAGATTGTCGTTGATTATGTTTGTAATTTTCATTAACTGTAATCCATTAGTCGGGGAGAGTAATATTTTTCCATTCAATCATTTGAGGAATATTTATATTAGTATCATTATTACTACTTTGGATTAGTAAGGTTTTGTCTTTAGGACTTTTATGTAAGGCTTGAACATTCAAATTGGTTTTAATACATTTGTAATGAACACGATAAATTAAAACAATATTATGGACCTTTTCTTGCATATTTGTAAATGAGCCATGTAATTGAATATTTAGAGTTAAAACATCTAATATATGGGGGTCTCTAAGACTAAGAGTGAAATCAGGAAAACAATTAAAATTGATGGGTCCTTTGTGAAGACCAGTTTCCATCATACCCATTAAGCTATCATTATAATTAAGAAAACGAGCATCTCTTAAGCATAGTAAAACAGAAGTATTTTTACCTTGTTGTGTTAATGGTTTGATTCCAACCTGAATGAATCCTAAATGAATAAAATTGTGACCAGTTTTTAAATGACGTTTAATAGTATTAGCATCAAATAATTGACATGTTTCTCTAAGTTTTTCTAAAGCATAGATTTGTTCTAAAGTTTTAACATGAAGATTAACATTAAATGTATTTTGTATAAAAGTAGTTTTATAAATTTCTTTGATTGGTAAACGTGGTATATTCCAACTTAAATCAATCTTATCATTTTGTATTTCTACATCTTCTTCATTGATTACTAAACCTTGATTAGGTATAGAAGGCAAAGTTGTTGACCTAGAACTAACCGAAGAATTACTTCTAAATAAACGACTCATTTTAGCTTGAAATAGTTTATAGTGAGCTCAATACATTGTCTAATTTTATCATGTGTTCACATACGATGTTTTCACACATACCCAGTTCGGAGAACCCCTAAAATCCAACACTGCCTAACCAAAGGACTTACCTAAGACTTGGGACGAAGAATGGGTGGCTAATAGCAACGTGGAAAGACATGAATATAAATTGGACAGATTAAGACAATAAACTGTAAATAATTTCAACACAGGAGAATGAGTAGACACAGAAATAATGATTCAGTGAGTGACAGAATACAACATAACTTGGCTCTGATACCGAGAGGACGGAAGAAGTAGGAAATAGCACCAGTAATAGCAAGAAGTAAGTAATTGTAAAATCAAAATAATAATAGCAAGAAAAATAATGAAACTTAATATTTAAAACATTAAACTTACAATTGTTTACTGGAATGAAGCAAGCAGTTCGGTGTGATAGTAAAATAAATAATTAATTTTCTGTTAGTATACGATAAAGTGTAATTTAATTAGGGATTAATTTATTTATATAGTTATATTAGAAAACTGGGTCAAAGTGTAATTATCTTAAATATTTATTAAAGATAAGTATAAATCTAGGTAATTTATTATCAAATCTGGAGAGGGATCCGACCTGGCCACGTGTTGGCTTGATGATGCCTTTATCTTCCTATAAATAGGGAGGAGTGGATCCAAATCTAGGGGAAAGAAAGGAAAAAAATGAGAGAAATGAAGGAAAAGGAACTAAGAAAGGAGAAGGAAATATTAGAAGTTAAGAAGATCTTTGATAGTGGAAAGGAAGAGTGAGGTATTAATTTTAAGGTGAGTTATATTATATCTTAAGTCACCATAATATATTTTACATATGTTTTGACTTACCATAATTTATTTTATACAAGTTATGTTTTATAAATATTAATATTTCAACTACGTGGGTTATTTTCTGAACTCTATTTGTTTAAAATAAAACTCATGGATATGTTTGTTTAAATTTTAAAGAATATTTGACTATAACCTTATAAACAATTATGTTTTGTAAGTACCACCATGTAGACACCCCATTTTGAACGACCCTAAGACTTGGGCGCTTTCTTTTGATTACCCGATGATGACAATTAGAATGTGTTTCTCACAAAATTCTCAGTAAGAAAGATGGAATTTAAGTTTTAATCCCAACCTTCACCCATTTTTTGGCCAAACTATTTTAGACCTTAAAACCCTCTTTTCAAAATATGTTTTTTTTAAATGTTTCTACAATGTCCCGAAGCTCCTATTTCGATTAAAATGTTGCACTTTTCAGTAAACCGAGTAAGGACAAAGTGGAAATAAATGGAAGGGAGGTGAACTTTTTTGAAAAATATTTAAAAACATCTTCTTTATAGGTTTGGAGTTAAAGGAAATAGGAAGGGATGAAAGAAAACTGGTTTAGGAAAAGAATGAGTATCAAATCATTAAGAAGGAAATGAGCAGCCTTCACTAAATTAGGCATTTCTCTTTGTACACATGGAATTTAAATGTGAGGCCACCACCATTGGAAAGTAGACTTCTGGGGCTTCAATTTAGACCCAAGAACCACCTTAGACCAAGTCCAAATAAGGGAGATATGCCTATTTGAAGTTGGGCTTCAAAGCAGATTTTGTTGACCCAGCCCGAGACAGCCTTTACTAAATTAGGTATATCTCTTTGTACACTTGGAATTTAAATGTGAGGCCACCACCATTGGAAATTAGACTTCTAGGGCTTCAATTTGGACCCAAGAACCGCCTAAAACCAAGTCCATATGGGGGAGATATGCCCATTTGAAGTTGGACTTAAAAGCAGATTTTGTTGACTCGGCCCAAAATAACAATAGCCCATTTTTTCTTGGTTTTGGTTCGGTTAGGACAACCCATTTACCTATTTTCTGAGCCATTCAAGTGCATCCACTCATCCTCCATTATACCTACTCATCCCCCATTGTCAAAAAGAGGTTTTGTTTGCATTCATAAAGGAGTATCCCATGCAACCACCTTGAAAATTTGCCCTCCTATCACATTCTTGTCTCCCACCTTGTCTCCCACCTTCTTTTTGACCTTTACTCTCCCTCATTGCCTATATAGAATGATCATATTGTAAGAGAGAAGAAGAGACCACGAAATTGAAGAAAAATGGGTGAGAAAAGAGTGAAAAAAGAGAGAAAAATTGAGTTTTTTTAGTCAAAAATATTCCTATCTTCCATATACATCCCATACCTTCCATAGCTACTGAAATTCCTCATTTCCATACACCAAAACCACTTCAAAAATTCTGATATAGCCAAAGATCAATTGCCTTGATCATAAGGAAGAGTGTTTAGTGATTGAAAGTGTGAAAAACTAGAGAGTTAGCCACTTTCCACACCATAAACTCCATAAACTCCATAATTTCGAATTGAGAATTTGAAAACACACTTCCTACACTTGAGGGTGATCAAGAGGAAGTTTGGAAATCAAGAAGTTCAATCTTTCTTTGGAAGGTGAATTTTTAGTCTTTCATTTTCTTATATTTTATATCTCATATTTATTTTCTTGCTTCTTATTTCATAGTGTTTTGTTATAATCCAAGTGGTTTGTTTATCTCATATTTATTTTCTTACTTTATATTTCATAGTGTGTTGTTATAATCCTAGTGGTTTGTTTAGCTTATAATTATTTATTTATTTATTTATTTATTTTTATTCGCATATTTTAATTTCATATTAGTTTTGTTGTAATCTTGCATGTTCTACCTCATATTTATTTTTTTTCTTGTATTAGTCTCATATTAGTTTTGTTGTAATCTTGCATGTTCTACCTCATATTTATTTCTATTTTTTGTATTAGTCTTATATTAGTTTTGTTGTAATCTTGCATGTTCTATCTTATATTTGTTTTATTGTTTTAGGTTTATGTTGTAAGTTTGCACTTTTTATTTTATTTTATATTTGTTTTCTTGTTTTTTTAATCTAACCGGTAGTGGTTAGTTGAGCCACCTATATATTTTTTTTTGTTTGTGCCTTTTCTTGGTTTCGCAACAAGACAGGTTTTGCTTGGCCTAGTTGGCCGGCCGACCTATTTGGCCGGTCGGTTAGCTTCTTCCGAACAAGATGGCGTAATCTCCCAATGTTGACCAATTTCCGCCGACGATTCCAAAGAACATGAAGCTTTTATTTTATTTATTTTTATTTTGAGTGTTTTGCGAGGTTTTTATTTTGATATAATATTCTCCTCATCCCTCTCTAATTTCGTTTGTAATTATTCTTTCAAGTGTTGTAATAATTCCCCACCCCGCTTCTTTCAATCCCGTTCTTTTACTTGCTTTCTTTATCTCTGAATATGCATCATATTTTGTCTTTCATTATATTCATGCTTTGCATCCATGTTTCATGCATCTTGATTCGGCTAAGTTTGCATTTGTGGATTTAATCAATTCCTATGTGATTATGTGCGCAACCTCATGTTCTTGAGATGATTCACATATCATATTTTAGAAGCCGAATCTTTAGTTGCATCTCATGAGTGAATTGCATTAGGATTTTGTATATAAGATCATGCATATTTTACTAACTTTGTTTTGTAGCTTGTTCGTGGGACGTCAAACATGTAAGTTTTTATGCTTTAGCATCCCGTTTGTGTGTGTTTTTCTTACTATGTCTAGCATTCTACCATGAGGCTATTTGCTTATGTGATATAACTCTATGAATTCCAGTGGATGCAGGTTGTGTCGCTTAATTTGGAATGATGTTGATTTTTCGTGCTTGTAAACTCAATTTATTTGAGTTGTGCATCGTCAAAACTCTTTCAAAATGTATGATATCAAATTGTTCCAAAATGAATGGCATAGTCTATACTTGTATGCTTCACATAGTAAATTCTAGGATTTATTTAATAATCAGAACATGAACATATAAGGAAAATAAAAAGTCATATCATGGTTTAGTAGAGGCCGATCTTTTGATCGGGTGAGTGGGGGTGCTCATTATTGACCTTCCCCTCTCATACCTAAGGTTCCGAGCCAAGCATCCTTGGTTACGACGAACAGTGGCCTTGGCACGAGTCATGGGTTTCCTAATTTCCCAAAATATTAGGTGGCGACTCTGAGATCTGATGACGCAGTCCATTTTTGACAAAATTGCAATAAAATGGATTTTCAATAAAAGTTGTCAAATCTGGACTCTCATCTACGTTTCACATTGCACTCGTGAGACTAGATCAAAGAGATCTCGAGGGTCCGAACTGTTTAACGCACTTGTACCCCCCCGGGCATGTTACAGTTTCTGGCGACTCTGTTGGGGATTTATGAAACCTTGACTCGAACTCCATGATATGACTTTTATTTTCAATTATATGTTTATTGCATTGTATGCATTGGTGCACTTAAAGTTCCTGTGTTGCCCAGATATTGGTGGGAACACAGGCATACTTTTTGTGACACTACACCTATCTCTACGTTACTTTAGAGGCCTTGTGTTTTAATCTTTTGAGATCTGAAGGTTCTCAGACTTTGAAGAGAGGCTATGTTGACTCTTCTGATTTCCTAAAGATCTTCATTGGTTATGGCCCGAAGGACTCTTTGGTAATGTCACATTAACTTCAACCCCTAGAGTAGAGCCAACCTTGTACATATAGTGAGCTATAGTACCTTTCAAAATTAGGACAGGATGCTCTCCCATTTCTAGGATGTATGATACCACTTGTTTGAATAGTTAACCCTAGATCATTTCAAAAGCTAGGACAAGATAACCCTATCCTCCATAGGGGCGTTTGTTCTCTTTCCTGTTATGTGTTATGTGCAATGTATTGGATCTATACAGGGGTTCTCAAATTCGAATGAGTGGTTCAGGCATTTTAGTTTGTGGGGTTCAGTGTGTTTTTAGTGAGGGCATAATTGAAGTTTCGTTTTGTTTCTGTAATTGGGGAGTGATCACCTGTTGATTGCACGAGCTTTATTTTGAATGTTGTGGCTGGCCCACACTTTGACTAGCAAAATTGAGAATGGTTTTATTCTGAGTTCTGAATTTAGTATTGAGTCTAAGTTTGACTCCACCAAGTTTGTAAAGTTGGGATCAGACTCGAGTCATTCTAGTGAGTCAGAGTCTGTTGATTTCGAGAGTGCTAACCTAGACATTTCTGTCCTGTCTAGGTCATCTTTGTCATTTTCTTTTGAGTATGTTGTCAAAAGTCTGTTGTCATCGCTGAGTCATAGTCTCTTTTCAATAAACAGAAAAACAAAAAAAACAAAATGCCATAGAGTCTGCCTACTTCTCTGTGCCTTAATTCATCGCATTGACTAAAGGTTTTCAAAAAATTTTCCAAAACTCTGATAAAAACGAAGAGGAAGAATTTCCTCGGGATTTGCAAATTTTGATCAACTGAGAGGAAAAGAGGTGTGCTAAGCCTTTGATGAAGAAAATCATTTTTGTTAATGTGGGTACTGAGAAGGATCCTGGCTTGGTCCAAATTGGTTCTATCTTATCTTCGTAAAAGTACGAGTGATTAGTCACTTTGTGAAAAGATTTCAAAAACTGTTTTTGCGTGGTCCTACGAAGACATGCTTGGAATTGATTATACAACATAGGATCTCTCTTGACTCGAGATCCGACCTCCTTAGCTCCTTAGCTTTCAAACCGTGATTTGAAATATTCCATGATCAATCAAAGTGTAAGGCTTGCATAGCCGAATTGGAAATAGCCCTTGAACTAGGGGCCATGATGTGATTCAAATGGAGGCAGCCCTTTAACTAGGGGCAATAAGGTCGAATATGATTTAGATTGAAAATAACCCTTGAACTAGGGGCAATGATGTGATTCAGATTGGAAACAGACCTTGAACTCAGGGCAGAGAATGTGATTTCGATTTGAAATAGCCCTTGAACTAAGGGCAAAAGTGTGAGGCTTGCATAGCTGAAATGGAGGTAGCCCTCTAGGAGCAATAAAGTATCACTCTTGAGAGGCTCGCTGGGCCGAAAACCCGGAAGGGCGACCTAGGCAAAAGTTAGAGCACACAAAAAAAAAAAAAAAAGAAAAAAAGAAGGAAAAATAAAAAGAAAAATGAAAAGCTCGCAAGGTTGAAAACCCGAAAGGGCGGCTTTGGCAAAAGTTAAAGCGTAAAAGGAGAGTGTCAATACCCGAGTGAACCTTAGCCAAAACTATGTAGGGCATGTGATTCAGATTGGAAACAGCCCTTGAACTAGGGGCAAGAAGGTCAGATGTGATTTAGATTTAAAGGAGCCCTTGAACTAGGGGCAAAAGGTTGGATGTGATCAAAGAGTTAAAACTGAATCGTCTCCCAATGAAGACCGCCCAGAAAGGCAAAACCCAGAATTTAAGAGAATGAATTTTATTATTGAAGGACAGTCGAAGTTCCTATCCACTACACTAGGGGCAAAATCAAACCTAAGTAGCCTAGTCCCTACATCATCATATCTCCTGGTCAAGTGTAGTAGTCATTATTATAGATTTTGATGGCCTAGAGATCTCACACCCAATCAACATGGACAAGCTAAACTGAAACCCTTGAGAGGCTCGCTGGGCGGAAAACTCGGAAGGACGACCTAGGTAAAAGTTAGAGCAGAAAAACAAAAAAAAAAAAAAAAATGATGAATAAAATGAAAATAAAAAAAAATGATGAAAATGAAAAAAATGAAAAATGAAAAGCTCGCAAGGTTGAAAACCCGAAAGAGCGGCTTTGGCAAAAGTTAGAGCACAAAAGGAGAGTGTCAATACCCGAGTGAACCTTTGCCCGAACTACGATGGCTTGATTCCTATCTTTGGGATACGTAGGTAGCTTCATCTCGAAGTTCGGCCCTAATAATTTTTCAACTCATTCATCTCGTCCATGTTTGCTTGGTGTGTCTTTAGTCGACTTGGTTGTCCTATCCGTGTTTGATTGGTGTATCTTCGTTCTGCTCAGTTCAATTGGTTTGATTTAACTTGGTTCAGTTCGGTTCGATTCGATTCGGTTTGGCGGTTCGGTTCGGTCCGGTCCAGTTTTGCTCGACTTCATTCGGTTCGGATTGGCTCGGTTCGGTTGGCTTGGTTCAGATATCACCTTTGATTATCTGGTTTGGGACTATGCACCCCAATGGTTGATTCCATGTTAGTTGAGTAGTGGCCATTTGCAAAAATAGGTTTTGATTAATTTGAATGAAGCTACTAATTTTTCTCGAAAATTGTTCCATTTTTGCAAAACTTGGACCATTCTTTGGATTTGAAAAGGGAAAATTTTCAGTGCTCACAGTTTAGCTTACATGATTTGAAACAGAAAATGGAATAAGTATGCTAATCTAACTCTCATCAAAACCTTTTTACAAAGAATCAAGAGAAAAAAAGAAAAAGAAAAGGCAAGGCAATGAATTAGGGGCATAGTTGAGTAAGTGATTCTGTCTTCTCCCTCCGCTCGAGTCAACTCATCAGTGTATATAAGTGTGTATTCATACCGATCAGTGTATTTATACCAGTCAGGGTATTCATACTAGTCAGTGTATATAAGTGTGTTCCTTTTGTACCAGTCAGTGTATTTTAGGGTATTCATACCAGTCAGCGTATAAAAGTGTGTTTGGATTATTTTGGCTTCGTTTTTCTGGCGTTAAGTTAGTTTTATTTTTATTCAGGTCAGTATGAATCAATGTCCAATTCAGAATTCAAATTTCAATCATTCTCAAATTCAATCAAAACAAAATTATTTTCAAACTCAAAGTGATATGCCAGTCACGCCATTGATGAGCAAAAAAGAAACTGATTTTGTTACAGTCAGGGGATGATATCCCTGATTACAGAGACTCCAAAAACAAAAGAAAAAAAAAAGAAAACAGAGAAAGCAGCAAGCCCAGAAAAGATATATCTGTATATATTTGTGTATATATTCGCCTCTGTTTGTGTATATGTCTGTATATGAATATATATATACCGTATGTACATATTTGTGTATATTTTGTTTATATCGCACGATCATAACCATGTTGTGCATCTATCGCCAATAAAGCACCTACCGCACAATTTCAATTCCATCGCACAGTTTTGTGCATCAATTCAACCGCGCTATCTCGCGCATCGCTGCACTTTTACTTCCATCGCACTATCTTGTGCAATTTCAATTCCATCGTACTGTCTTGTGCAAATTCAATTCCATCGCACTATCTTGTGCACTCTTGTAGTCTAGGAGACTTTAAATCCTCTAGAGGTGCAAGTCCTTTGGTGTTTGTCGTGCCCGAACGACTTCAGGCGGTCTGGTGTAGCCACTTGGCTGTGTTTGCAATGAGTTCCTAGGAGACCAACTGCGATGATGGAAACTAGAGTTCGAATGGCAATGCCTAGAACGCAAAAGGTTCAGGATTTCTGAGACTAAAGTCTGGTTTAAATACCCAGGGGTGTATCCCCGGCTTGAAATCTGTATGGCAGTGTAGACGTCCCCGAAACGCCCCGGGAGGGTTAAGTCCCGTTCCGTTCATATTAGGGTCACCACAGTTCGGACTCAAATTGTCACGGTTCTTAATCTGAACCAAAGAGTCCAAATCCGGCAAATCGTTTTGAGAAACAGATTTTTGAAAAGAAGTGCCAAACATGGACTGCTTTGCCAGATACAGAGTCGCCACCTAAATATTTTTTATGGGGAATTTAGGAAACCCTGACTCGGTGCCAAAGGCCACGTGTCCGTCATCACCAAATGTCTTGGCTCGGGAGCTTGGATACGATCGGGGAAGGTCAGCTATGAGCACCCCCTTTCGCCCGGTCCGAAGACCGGCCTCTACTAACCGTGATATCCGATTTTGGAAACGTTATGTGTTCTTATCCCGGTTATTAGCCTAGAATTACTATGTTATGCGCACAGCACAAAAGTATAGACTAGATTACCTAACTTGGAAATAAACATTGCATATCCGTTTTGTCTCGAAAAACGTATTGGTTTTTGCTACTCGCAAGTAGGCTAAAATACGGATTTCAACGAGTTGTTCCAACTTAGGCAATCCAACCTTCACCCACAGGCATTCAAACAGTTTATCTCATATAAGCACTTAGCCGCATGGTAAGCATACTATCATGTTAACATTCACACGCATGCGAGATGCTAAAGCATAAATACTTACATCGTACTCCGTGCCAAAAACAATAACCCGGTTAGCAAACATGCATGGCCTAGTTCATGTTAAGTGGCTAATGCAACGCATACAGAATGCAACCCAGAATAGGCTCGGCTAATCTATAAATGGCATGTGAGATCAAATAGCATATACTCAATTTGGAATTGAATGGCTTATGCAGTTTGTATGATGTACCGAGCCCGGTGCATGTAAACAAATGCATGAATGCACGCATGCATTGCATAAGGTATGCTAAAATAAGCGTGCCCTAATCTACCAACATAAGCGGGTAAATAAAAGGGAAGAAAGAAATGGGGATTGGAAGACATACACCCACTCACACACACTTATTACAACTTTGCCCTCACTCGGAGGGACCAAAAGAATATACAAATTAATTAGTTACGCAAGCTAATTAAAATATTACAAATTTCACTAAATTAATCAAATAAATTAATTAATCTAATTAAAGCAGTAAACCGCCTCGGGATGAGGTCCGGATGCAACACGCGCTCGGGACTGGCTCGGAACCGCACTGCCATGCACGGATTGCCTCTGTTTCCTCTGCTCTCTCCTCAGAAAATTGCCAAAGTCCCAGAAGTACCTCTCAGGGCACTGGGGAGTACCACCGGCTGGGGTAGAGCACCACCGGCTGAAGGAGGAGGCCACACCCACAAAATTCATCCATCGGCAGCCAATTGACTGCCGGTCGGCACTAAACAGTGCCGGTCGGCACAAAATGCCTGCAAAACCTGCAACTCACAGCAGCAGAGGACAACAACATGCATGGCAATATAATTCAAGCCATTTATGCACCAAACACATCCCTTATCATGTTAGTGACTCAAAGGGGCATGTGCCTCGATTCTCGGACCACCAATCGCGCATTTCCATGCATGATGGCCCAAGGAACCAAGGATGCAACTTCACTTTCAAATGCATGCAAACCAAGTAAACATGAAAGGGTGCCAAACCTCTATCATTTTCATCTCAAGAGGCCAAGCATGCATGCTTATGCAATGCAACTCTAAGCGTGTTATCTAGCATGCAACATGAACAATGCGAGCAAGCTAAACACGTTAGGCATACAACCTAAGCAAAGAGGCATATAAACCAAGCAATGGAGTGGACTAAAACATGAATTAGACTACTCCTAATTGGCCTAAAATCAGTGGCCAAAGTGCCTAGAAATGGAGACTAAACACACACACACACATGCAAGTGTTATGGTCCAAACCCAAGGCATAAACATGGCAACCCCCAAGCACACTTGGAGATACCAAACAAGGACAATAAACACACATTGTAAAGCTCTGAAAATCATGCAAAACATGATGCCAAATCATGCAACAAAACAAGCCGAACAAAGCATGCAAATGGTCTAAGGTTCAAAGCAAATCAATGAGGCTTTGAACCACACTTAGCACAACCACACATGGCAATACTTAAACACTTAAAAACAGAGTTTTAACACATAAAACTAAGCCTAAAGGACCACCTAGATGGCATCTAGATGACATGAATCCAAAGGCATGCATTAAAGCCAAAACATGGAGCATTTAACACATACTCTTAAAGCATTAAAGAGGCATGCTAAGCAATCAAACAAACATGTATGAAGGACTGAAATAGCATGCAAAATGGTTCCAAACCATCAAAAATGAAGCAAGCAAGGCATGCTACACACTCATGCTCTTAAGGCCAACAAGTCCAATGCAAAGAGGCTATATTAAACATGCTATGGTTGGCTCAAACAACATGAGACAGACCTAAAACATGGAAATATGAGCACAAAAACTTCACAAATGCAAGCCTAAAACATGCTAGAAGCTAAGGCATACAACCTAGGCATGTTAGAGGATCAAAAGGCATTACAAGGCAACTATGCTAAGCATGCATAAGGGACCTAAACCAACTTAGAAACATGTTATATCATGGCAATATAAGCATGAAAAACAAACCAAACATGCTCAACACACACTCAAGCACAAGCTCCCTCAAGAAGCCAAATCTTGTCCTTTTCAAGGACATCAAGGAGAGGGGGTGGTCCTCTCCTTCTTGAGACTCTAAGGCATCATCTTCACCACTGAAATCCCTCAAGATTTCAGTGGTGAAGAGATCCTAACACCAAAGTCTCGGATCTCTCACAAAATGGCACAAAGAAAGGCCTTTTCAAGGCCTAAGGGTGGTCAAACTTGCTCAAACCACAAAACACTCTTAATAAACAATAAAGAGGCTTAAAAAACAGAACTTTTATGTGTTAATCACTAAGCACAAAAACAGTTCTAAAGCAAGTAGAAATGGAGTGCAAGAATGGGGAAAAAAAAGGACTAGTTGGCTCACCCTTGTAGACCTCTTCAACAATGGGGATGTGTTGGTTTCCTTGAGCACCAAACCAGCTCCAAAGCTCCAAAACAAACCTCTGGACCTTCAAGAACCCAAGGAAGGTGAAACACTAGGTGTTGGTGAACAAAAGTATGACACAAACACCTAGTGTACAAAACAAGAGGGAAGAAGAGAGATAGGAGGTGTATCTATCCTAACCCTAAAAACCAGAGCTTGGTCTGTCTAAAATGTCTAAAATTTTGTAACCCTAAGCCAAGAAGAGGAGTGGTCCTCTTATAGGCAAGCAAAGCTTACAAGCTAAGCTAACTAAGAGGGTCATCCCTCCATACACGTGTATGGAGGGGAACCAAAACTATACAGCTGTCTGAAAATATCTCATAAAGCAACTGCACAGTGTCCGGCCGGCAAAGAGTGCCATTTTGGCAAAACTTAGTGCCGGTCGGCACAAAAGAGTGCCGGTCGGCACAATAAAGTGCCGATGGAAACACCAGCCAGCCGGTGGCCTCTAGCCAGTGCCGGTGGTGTGTGGGGATGCCTCACAAAGCATTCCCTGCCCTTCCAAGGCAAAACACAAGTGTTTGGTGCAAAACCAAACACAAAACGGTCGAGTTCGGAAGTCCTGAGGCAAGGCGCGCGAGCCGAGAACTCCGGGAACTCCAAACGAACGCAAACATGGATAATCACCGAGGTTTCAAGCGGTGACGTCCAGGTCTTGAGGACGGTCAAAAATGGGGTGTCTACAGTTGCCCCTCTTTGACAAAACTCGAAAGTCATAACAATGACGGGAGTGAATGTCAAAGCCCAGAGACGACCCTTTTTGACAAGGCCGAAGACTTGGACAAACATACAAAGCGTAAATGGTTGAACTCGCAAGCTGCCTACGTATCCCTTTAGGAATCAAACCAGCGTAGTTCGGGCATAGGCATACAAGCCGCAGATAAGGTATGCGCCCGTAGGGGGGGCAAGATGCAACTGATGATGCAAAAGGCCGAGCATAACTTATGATCATGCAAAGAAAGCTGTAATGAAGCACACATGCGACAGTTATAAGCTAGCATACAACAATCTACACTACAATGTAGAAAGGATGTAGAGAATTACGCAATTCTCAATACGTCTCACTCGGGAGATACAATACCTGCGCGGCCCGTCCGGTTGCACCGGCTTCAAATGAGCCGTACATACAATATCGTGCCTGCAAAGAAAGCAAACTTAACAGGTACAATATTGTTAGCAACATGCATGACATGCAAAATGAATGCAAAATGATATGCAATATATACAAAACTATGTATAAATAATGCAACTAATATGCAATGCAATTGAAACTATATGCAATGCAAACTACATGCAGGGCAATTGAATCATGATTCAATCATGAGCGGTTCGAAACCACACGAATGTCAAATAGATTGATGGAGGTAACAAGTCCGTCTCCCATAGAACGATGTCTGATCTATGAGTACTTCGCACGGACACACAAGAACAAGTATTGGGTGGAATGACATAAGTGGGGAAACGACCCGCTGAGGAGGGAATAATGATCCTAATGCCGGATGCAATGATTACACTACAATGCAATGGAAATGGATACAAGGGATATGGCACGCGGGCCAAACCGAGTCTTGCCTAGGAAAGGCATGTACGCATACGAATCGCATCTAACACAGGAAATGTGCCGCAACCCTCAAACCAAGCTCATCAAGGAATAGGCGCGTACACAAAAACTGTGCTTCGACGTGAAAAGTAGGGGCACATACCAGACCAAGCTCAACCTGGAAAGGCGCAAGCCATGGATGGAAGTGATGCAATGGATGCATGCGATGGAATGAATATGGCACGCAGGCCAAACCAAGTCTTGCCTAGGAAAGGCATGTACGCATACGAACCGCGTCTAACACAGGAAATGTGCCGCAACCCTCAAACCAAGCTCATCAAGGAATAGGCGTGTACACAAAAACTATGCTTCGACGTGAAAAGTAGGGGCACATACCAGACCAAGCTCAACCTGGAAAGGCGCAAGCCATGGATGGAAGTGATGCAATGGATGCATGCAACTACGATGGAATGGAAATGGATATTTATAAAAAATGCATGACATATACACTATATTACAATGAAATGCATGACATATGCATTTTTTTTTTGTTTTTTTGATTTTTTTTTACATGCATGACATATGCAGTATTTACAAATGATGCATGACATATGCATGTTTTTTTTGTTTTTTTGATTTTTTTTGAAATGCATGACATATGCAATATATACGATGATGCATGACAATGCACTATGATGCAATGACTATGATCGCAGCTTTCCCTATCTTACCAACAGGGTGATATACTAGGTTGGTTCAGTATCCAGAATTGAGACGTAAACATGCCGCCTCAACCTATGGGGCTTCCATACAGATTTCAAGCCAAGGGTACACCCTCTGGGTATTTAAACCAGACTTTAGTCTCGGAAATCCCGAACCTTTACGTTCTAGGCATAAGCCATTCAAACTCTAGTTTTCACCGTCCCAGTTGGTCTTCTAGGAACTCACCGCAAAAACAGGCAGGTGGCTTTGCCAGACCACCGAAAGTCGTTCGGGCACGACAAACACCAAAGGAATTGCACCTTCAGAGGATTTAAGGTCTCCTAGACCGGGATGCAAAATGTATGCATTTGAAATGCACATGATGCATGGCTTTTGAGATGCATGACAATGCAAATGGACGGGTTTAAGGTCTCGCCAGACCGTGCGTGTTTTCGGTCCCGCCGGACCATGCGTGCACAGGACGGTGTGATGCGCAAAATAGCGCGATGCGTTAAACAACGCGAGTGCACAAGACAGTGCGATGCGCAAGATAGCGCGATTGAATGCATGCAAAATGCAATGAGATGCGCAAAATAGCGCGATGCGTTAGACAACGCGAGTGCACAAGATAGTGCGATATGATGCATGCCAAATGCGATGGGGTGCACCTCAATGCACCGAAGGTCTTGCACCTCCCGAGGATTTAAGGTCTCCTAGACCGCGCGTGTTTAAGGTCTCGCCAGACCGGAGGGGCAACGCATGAATCAAGATGCGGTGCACCAGACAGTGCGATGCGCAAGATCGCGTGATGGAATGCATGCCAAATGCAATGAGATGCGCAAAACAGCACGGTGCGTTAGACGACGCGGGTGAAGGTTTTGCACCTCCCAAAGATTTAAGGTCTCCTAGACCGTGCGTGTTTAAGGTCTCGCCAGACCCGTGCGTGTTTTCGGTCCCGCCGGACCGTGCGGGCAACAATGAGGTGCGTAAAATAGCGCGATGAAATGCAAAGTGAGATGCAAAACGAGGCACGCGTACCTCGGGATGTAATGGAATGCAAAATGAGGCACACATACCTCATTGAATGGAAAATGGAATGCAAAACGAGGCACACGTACTTCGAGATGCAATGAAATACAAAATGAGGCACACATACCTCATTGAATAGAAAAAGAAGTGCAAAACAGTGCAAGTCCCAAGGGACGCGCGAAACGGCGCGATGCGACGCCCCGGACAATGTGATGGATGCATGCAACGCACACGGGGCAACTTTTGAATCTTATAAAAGACAAAAGGATACAAAGGATACAATCCTTGCTTGAATTTGAGTGCCACGCACAGAAGACACGGTCCGAGGTCAAAACGGAGGCCGGTTGAGCATCGGGGATGCACTTTCTTGCACTTTCTTGAGCTATGAAGACCCAAAACTCTCAATTTGCCAAAACAAGGCCTTGGGAACACCACCGGCTGGGTGGAAAGGCTACCGGCTGCCACCGGCTGCCTAAACTTCTCCACGGCACAATAATGTGGACCGGCAGAAAAGTGCCGACCGGGGGCAAGATCTGCCATGGCAGATCGGCTTTATGGGCTTATAAAATAGGGCTTCTAAACCCTATTTTCCACTCCCTTTTCCGCCGAAAATCCTCACTCTCTCTCTCTAGAGCTTTGTTCTCTCGATTTTTCGTCGATTCCTCGTGTTTTCGCACCATTTTACCGTCGATTCGCGATATTCTTCGCGTTTCGGACATTTCCACCCGATCGAAATCTCATTTCGGGATCTCCTTTGCTATTTTCGCCTTTTTCGGGACTTGTTCCCCTCGATTTCTTCTACATTTCTGTGTATTCATCTTCCGGCTTTCCGGCCATTTTCGACCCGCTCGGGGTTGACTTTTCCAGGTGACTTTTCACATTCCGGCTTTCCGGCCATTTTCTCATCACCACTGCCATGGCTGACGATGTTCCAAGTCGGGACTCCCCCGGATCACGAGATGGATCCGGGGTCGAGCTCCTCCCGCTGAGTGAGCGCCCGTCGATCCGGCGACCTATCGCCCGGCTATTCACGTGCTTCCACCAGATGGGCTCCGCCACTTCCGCGGCTTCGATAGGGCTCTGGACCCGGAGCTCCTCCTGCGCGAGCCGACCTCGCACCTGTCCTTCGGCGCTTCCGAGGTAACATCTCTACTTTGTTTTATTTTCTGCAATGTAGAATTTTCTGTCGACTGCCGTAGCTAACTGCACCCGTTAACTGCTTAATTCTGACATGCCGTATACTGTAGTTGATTGTAGACAACTTCACAACTGATATCTGCTTAGGACCGACATATGCACACACACTGCACCAGCCTCACAACCACCCGAGCACACGGCGCACATTGCACCTTACCGCGAACTCACCGACACCCGGCACTTATTTGAATCTGAAGAGCCTGCACGCATGCTAAACTTGCACTGAATCACGCAGACACGCTGACACATCACTCGCTAGTCATTCACTGAACATACCGGTACCCGGCATCTGTTTAAACTTTGAAAACTTGCACACATGCTAGATTTATACTGATCCGCACAGGAGCACTGACACATCACAGGCCGTAGTCCACCTACTGGTACACTGAAACCTGACATTTGCTTGCATCAGAAAAACGTACACACGTGCAGCATGTTTACACTGCACCACTCAAAAACACACTGACGCATCACATATTGTAGTTTACTGTAAGCGCACCGGCACCCGGTATCTGTTTGAATCTGATAAACTTGCACGCATGCCATATTGTATCGACTTTAACATGTTTCCTCAGAACTGTACATCTCATATTGCTTTGCAACTATTGCTTGAAAACAGGGAGATTCCCATGCCATCCGCGGGTATGGGAATGTCGCGCGCTCGAGATTGGTACTTGGAGCTTCCCGAGGCGGTTCGACGCATCGTGGACGATGCGGGCTTCAGTTCCTTTTGCAGGGGTCTGACCCGGCTTACTGCCTGCAGCCTCTTCTAGCTGCCTGGCAGAGAGGTGGTGGGACACCACCGATTCATTCCACCTATCCGCGGCGGGGACATGACGATGACTCCTTACGACTTCTCGGTGCTCACCGGCATCGGGGTAGGGGGTGATCCGATCCCTTTTGACACCGACATGGACGAGTGGATCGCCGCTCAGATCTACTTGCTTGGCGAGGCGCCACCTCTTGCTCGTCCAGGCTTTGTCCGCTACTCCTGGTTCAAGGTGCAGTTCAGAGTGCAGCCTGCGTTGGTGGCGACGGCTCCGATGACCGAGGCGGCTGTAGAGCAGTACGCACGTGGCTTTTGATGTTTTTGCTAGGGACGACCCTCTTCGCCGACCGGGCGAACACCGTGCCTCTCTGCCTACTCAGCGCACTGGTGGACGTCCGAGACATCTTGCGTTTTGATTGGGGTGGTGCGGCTCTGGCCACTCTTTACGGGTACATGAGCTCAGTCTCCCGTGGCAGCGGGCAGTTGCTCGGAGGCTACTGGCGAGCTTGGGAGGTAGCCTTCTCCTCTGCTTTACATTTCTGTTCTGTACTTTCTGTACTCTGTACACTGCACACACTGTAGTCTGCTTTACACTTGCTGTATACTGTACACACGGCACACACATACTCTCTACTGTACACTGTTCACACGGTATACTCTGCTCAATACACTGCACAACACACGGCTTTATTATTTCTGCTCTATTCTGTATTCTGCTTTATCTGATAGTCATACTGACATCTGTCTTGCAGCTGTGGGTTTATGCCTACTTTCCCAGGCTGGAGCCAGTGCCGGAGACGGAGACTCCTCTGGTCATCCCTTCTCACGCCGCTAATGACGGGAGATGCACCCGGAGGCCGCGAGAGACTTTCAGCTTCTTTCGTCGCTACTTCGACACCATTACTCCTGCCGAGGTATGTTTTACTTGCAGTTTATTTAAGCTTCACTTTTCCACTGTATTTTGCAATACCAGTAGATAACAAACTGTATTTCAATTCAGATCACCTGGCAGCCGTGGGCTCCTCTGCCAGCGATGGTGCGGGATCGGTTTGCTGGCGCCGTTGAGACCTCGCGTTACCGGATTTTGCTGGAGGGCCCGGTCTGTCGGGCTTGGTACCTAGGCGAGCGCTTCTTGCGTCAGACCTTAGGGTTACCTGAGCAGATAGTCCCGGTGCATCCTCCTGAGCATATGAGGGACACCGAGCGTTTCACCGCTGAGCAGATGGCGGACTACACCATCGGTTGGGAGGCGGACGGCTTCAGAGGCGAGGGCGATTACTCAGAGTACGTCCGGACCTTCATCATGCGGCGCTGAGTGGTGGTCGCCGAGCTGAGAGAGAGAGACCTGCGGCGCCGGCGGCCGGAGCAGGAGTAGGAGGAGGAGCGCCGAGGAGGGCTCGAGTCCGCGGCAGAGGCGGGGTTCAGAGAGGACGGGGGGCGGTTGGCCTGCTCTGCCCACTATGCTGACATACAGAGGGCAGGGTGGGGAGACCTTTCAGATCCCCTTTGCTCCTCCCCCGGCTGGTCATGAGTTGGCGGTATTCCCGACTTGCCTCCGGTATGTATCACTTCATTTTGTATCTGCATTGTCATTCCATTTCAGTTTATTTGATATTCCACAGAATACTGATGCATCTGATACTTTTGCAGGCGTCCCCCGAGTACACCCGGCAGTCCGTGGAGTTGAATGCCTCCATGATGGGGATGCTGCAGCGGACCTTCGACATCTTGGCTCTTTACAGCATTCCGGTATGTTTTCTCTGACTGTTTCATACAATCTGATGCACTGCGCAAAACCTGATAAACTGCTCACGGCACTCACACGCTGTACTCATGCACTGCATTCTGCACTGATAAACTGCTCACGGCATTCACATACACTGTACTCGTACACTGCATTCTGCACTGATTCACTGCTCACGGCATGTTCACACTACACTGTACTCATACACTGCATTCTGCACTCATGCTCACGGCTCACATACACTGTACTCATACACTGCATTCTGCACTGATTCACTGCTCACATACTGCATTCTGCACTGATTCACTGCTCACGGATTCACATACACTGTACTCATAACTGCATTCTGCACTGATTCACTGCTCACGGCATTCACATACACTGTACTCATACACTGCATTCTGCACTGATTCACTGCTCAATATACTGATGCATTTGTCTTTTCATGCTTTTCAGCCTCCCTTCCAGATTCCCCCGGTGGGTGGCGCTCCAGCTGGACCTCCCATTTCTACTCGGGATGGCAGAGCATATCCCGCACCAGAGGGGGGGCGTTCATGCGGGAGTAGCTCGCGGGCTCCGGTCCCAGATGACGAGTCTGAGGAGGGGCAGAGGTCATCGAGGAGGAGGCCGGGGCAGCTCGGGCTCAGGCTCAGACGGACATTCTGGTGATGCTCCTGGACTTCTGCCCAGGAAGAGGGCGAGGACAGATCCTTCGGGCGAGGCCATGATGATGCTGATGACCAGACTTTTGCTGTTTTTTTTTTCTTTTTATACTTTTCTCTTTTGTTGGTAGATAGAGTATTTTGTACTGCCGCAGGCAGATTTTGTTTCCAAAACTTATGTACTTGAAAAGATGATATGAAATGAAACAAACTTTTTGTCTGAAAAAGCGTTACATTTGTATATACCTGCGTATTTCATACTTTGCACTGCATTGCATCATGTTACACCTCAAATGTAAGTGAAAATGATTTGTTTGTCTGAAAATTGAGCAATTGTACTATGATAATCGGATAACCAACCAACTAACAGTAAACAACTCATACAAACCACTGCTTGAACAAATAACAGCCCATACTCTACTGGGGATTGATCTGCATACAGCTCATAACACAGCTCTCGGCTCATTCTGCACACAGCAAACCCTGAACAAATAACCCAATCTGACAAGACGGATCAGAAAACTGAAACGGTTGAAGTTGAAACACACTCGGATGTCCCAAATTTCCTTTTCTTCTCTTGCTTCGCACGAATGTAGAGAATGGCACAGCATCCTGAGCACAAACGATTTTTTTGAAATAAAGAAAGGTTTTCAACCGGGGTATCGAGCCTACCACAGAACACAACGAGACAGACTCAAACAGAGAAACAAAAGGCACACGACCTAAACACAACGAGACACCTCGGAAAAGACTCAAAGCAAAAACCGAAGCCGACAAATCAAAAGACACGACACACGGACATGTTTACAAAAGGAGAGACCTCGAATCTCGGGGAGCCAGTTCCTCGGGGTATTATTCCCACCCTTTCTGATTTGTGATACTCACATCACTCGGCCCTCAGGCTCGGTTTTTCTCAAAAACCCTTTCTTACTTTTCTCTCTGCTTACACCTCTCTATTCTTTATTCTCTCATTTTTCATCCCTCCCCAGGGTGATTGGAGGAGGCATAGGAAGTTGGGTTCACGCCCAACACTGTTAGCTCACGGCTATTTCTTCTGGTGAATGGAGCGCCTTTCTGGCGAGTATGTTGACGGGGGAAAGACAGGAGACCTGACTCAACTGTGCCCCTAGTTCGTCACTTTGACCATTTTTTTGTTTTCTTCCTAAAACAGTTTTGATCAAAATGAGAGTGGATTAACACACTTATTCGATTTTTGATTTGAAAATCATGCGAATCAGGCTGTGAGCACTGAAAATTCTCCTTTGGGTCCAAACATGGTCCAATTTGAAAAATGAAATAGTTTTCGAGAAAATAAGTCAACCTCAGTGAAATTTTCAAAAACTATTTTTGCAAACAGTCAACGCTCAACGAGCGCGGAACTTACCCTTGAGATATGCAACCTCGGATCGGAGGCGATGGAAAATTGCCCCTAGCTTAAAGGGGGATAAGGCAATGGAAAGTTGCCCCTAGTTTGGACAGTAACTCAGGGCAACTTATGGCACTGCATGGCAACGGAAAGTTGCCCCTTGTTTGGATGATGCCGCGGCACATTGTAAGCCAGTCCTTGTTGACGACGATCGGACCCTCAGACGCGGAGGAGACGAAGACGGTTTGAATCAATATATGGACACAGTCACCTGGAAGGTGTTGGTGGTTGGACGTCAAGAGGAAGTTGATCACGTAGTTCCAGGTTGCTGCAATCGAGACGTTGGATTCGGAGGAGGCAAAGTGATCAAAACCATGACATGGACTGAGACGCTATGGAAGCGTTGGGGGCTGGACTTCAAGATGAAGTTGCCTACGTATCCCAAACATGGGAATCAAGCCTTACGTAGTTCCGGTTAAGGTACACTCGGGTATTTTAACCTTCACTGTTTAGGCTCTAACTTTTGCCAAGGCGCCCAATGCGGGTTTTCGACCTTGCGAGCTATGTTTTTCTTCTTTTTTTTCTTTTTGCTCTTTTTTTTCTTTCTTCATTTCTTTTTTCTTTGCTATTTTTTTTTTGTTCTTTTTCTCTTCTTTTTTGTTTCTTTTTGTATTTTTCTTTTTTGTCTTTTTTCTTTGCTCTAACTTTTGCCTGGGCCGCCCTTTTGGGTTTTCGGCCCAGCGAGCCTCTCAAAGGGTAAAAGTGTAGCAGCCCATGCCAAATGGTTTTGAGATTAGGCCCTCTGTATCCAAGAGGTGGCTGTGGTGTGATTTCAGGAAAAATCCATCACGGTTGCTTCTCGAGCTTTGCTTGGTGGGATCTGATCTCCCGATCTGACTTTGAGGCCTCTTGCTCGAGGGCTGCTTCAAAATGGGCCACACAGGCGTTTCATGGCACCGTTGAATGTTCTGAACGGATTCCGGTTCGCAACAGATAAATCGGATCTTGAGGCCGAGAGCGATCCTGGGCTACACAATCTCAAGAGCGATTCCACACAAGTCTTCGCGAGACTGCACAAAATTTTTGTTTTTGAAAGTTTTTAAGAAAGCGACAAATCGCTCGTGCTGAAGATAGTGTGGAACCAGTCTGGATCAGCCAGGGTCCTTCTCAGTACTCACGCCGACAAGCATGATTTCATTCATGAAAAGCTTAGCATGCGTTTCTTTTTCTCAAAATGATCAAAATTTTACAAAACCCGAGGAATTACTTCCTCTTCGTTTTCATCACCGCAGTGTTTGAAAAGGGTTTTATGAAAGCTTAGGTCATCAAACGATGTTCAAGGCACAAGAGAGCAGGCGGTATGTACTGTCGTTCCATTCACACCCTTGGCACGGCTAACTCGAATAGCAACAAATACGGCACATGATAGCCACGGCTGTTTCATTCAGATTTGTTGGCATAACTGGCTCCCTGACAGAAACAGACTCAAAAAGCAAAAACAACTGTTTATAAGATAAAACGGTGTTTGAGGCAACAACCCCGAAATCACCATGGTATTCTATACAAGAGGGACTGACTCATTACAATTAGACAGACCCTAAGCAAAAGGAATGTCTCAAAACAATGAGACAGGCTCAAGACAAAACAGAAGACTGACTCGACACCCAAGTCAGAATTTACAAAGAAATTAATAGATGCCCAAAAATGCGTGCCAAACGCCACATCCAAAAAATGCGCCAAGATTGCCCACAGGCGGTTCACCTTCTGATTACATACTCGCAGTATCTGTGTCCTCAAAATCCAAGAACTGAGTAGTGACTGACTTTGCCGAAGTGGGCGGGAGGATAACCTCGTTGTCAATCAGATCCTGCACCTCGTGACGGAGGCGAAAACAATTGTCAGTGGCATGGCCTGTCTGCTGATGGTACGCACAGTACAGAGAAGCATCATGTGCGGCAGGGAGATTCTTCGGTAGGGGTCGGGGCTCCAAGGGTTTGAGATGCCCCTTTTTGGCCAAAATCAACAGTGCCCTAGACAGAGGCATGTAAAGAGGGTGGAAGACCCTGTGCCCTCGGGGCAGATACTTCGGGGCCTGAGCACTCTTGCTAGATGCACTAGCGAACGGATCGGCGGGGGTGGCCTTGGATTTCTGATCCCTCCCGGATGCAAGGTTGGGAGCGGGAAGAACTGTTTTGGCATGACGGGGCCTATCCCGATTCTCTGATTGACTGGAACTGCCCTCAGGCGGAGTGGGGAAAGCACCCTCCACAGCTTTTGTCACAACTGCAGATATCTGTTGCTTGTTCATCCCCTGGCTTTCAAAGCCTCTACTGCCCACAGCAGTTGTTCGATAGGGTCGGCATCTGTCTTCATCTTGCCTTTATCTCTGGCCTCGGCCTGATCTAGAGTTTGGTTTGCTGCGTCGTTACCATAACTGGAGGTCATCTCCGGTTGGTTGAGTTCAATCACAATTCGTCCCAGTAGCGGGGGTCCTGGGGTATGAAGCCTCCGACATATGGTGCGGCTGGCGGCGAAACTGACATTCCATAGGCGAGATCCGTCACGGATCTTTGAAGATCACCTATCATCCCCATTAGTTCAAATGTAGTGGGCTCGCGAGCCTGATATAGCTGAGGGGCCCAAACTGGGTGCGCGGCCGGCGATCTGGGCGGATGCGGCATGTCAACGGTAGTCTCATCATGTAGGGTGATTCCTTGATCCAACGCGGCCGTCATGACCACGATTTCTTCTGAATTCTGCGTCATGCTAAGTCCTGCTGCAGCAAGGAGAAGACACTAACTGTTCTGGATCAGCTCTCTGAATCTCTGAACTGAAACGAAAAACAAGCAGTATTTCAGCCCCAAACAGATCAAACACGGATGTAGCCGGACAACTGTACTCTACTACTGATCACTGTTCCCCAGGATTACTGTTCAAAACTGAACTGATACCCACAGACACAACTGATTCTCAACAACACTGATACTGGTGCCCTCAGGCCGGATACCCAAACTTGCAAACTGATATATGCGTTCCCTGCAGAGATACACTCTAAAAGCACATAACAGGTAAAAGAGAGCCAATACACCCCTATGTTGGGGTAGGGTTTCCCTGTCCTATTTTGTCAGGAGCTAGGGTTTCACTACGCACACAGCGGTTTCAAACAACCTATATCGGGTAAGCAACCTGTCCTAGTTTGGAATGGTCACTATGGATCCGAATATGCACTAGGTCGAATGGTCAAAAAGGGTGCCCCGGTAAAACCGGGTTTGTGTTCCCATACTGGCAGAGCCCGCAACCGGTCAGCCTTATGGTCATGCCTTGACAAGACAAGCCTCCGGCAAACCGCTCAGGAATAGCAGATGGCCAACACGGTGTCCTAGGCGCACCAATGCACATGCAATGCAAAGAAACACATAAGTGTAGTCAAAACAGGATATCACGAGTTCGAGTCAAGCTCTCTAAAATCCCCAGCGGAGTCGCCAGAAACTGTAGACGTCCCAAACGCCCGGGAGGGTTAAGTCCCGTTCCGTTCATATTAGGGTCACCACAGTTCGGACTCAAATTGTCACGGTTCTTAATCTGAACCAAAGAGTCCAAATCCGGCAAATCGTTTTGAGAAACAGATTTTTGAAAAGTAGTGCCAAACATGGACTGCTTTGCCAGATACAGAGTCGCCACCTAAATATTTTTTATGGGGAAATTTAGGAAACCCTGACTCGGTGCCAAAGGCCACGTGTCTGTCATCACCAAATGTCTTGGCTCGGGAGCTTGGGTACGATCGGGGAAGGTCAGCTATGAGCACCCCCTTTCGCCCGGTCCGAAGACCGGCCTCTACTAACCGTGATATCCGATTTTGGAAACGTTATGTGTTCTTATCCCGGTTATTAGCCTAGAATTACTATGTTATGCGCACAGCACAAAAGTATAGACTAGATTACCTAATTGGAAATAAACATTGCATATCCGTTTTTGTCTCGAAAACGTATTGGTTTTTGCTACTCGCAAGTAGGCTAAAATACGGATTTCAATGAGTTGTTTCCAACTTAGCAATCCAACCTCACCCACAGGCATTCAAACAGTTTATCTCATATAAGCACTTAGCCGCATGGTAAGCATACTATCATGTTAACATTCACACGCATGCGAGATGCTAAAGCATAAATACTTACATCGTACTCCGTGCCAAAAACAATAAACCGGTTAGCAAACATGCATGGCCTAGTTCATGTTAAGTGGCTAATGCAACATACAGAATGCAACCCAGAATAGGCTCGGCTAACTATAAATGGCATGTGAGATCAAATAGCATATACTCAATTTGGAATTGAATGGCTTATGCAGTTTGTATGATGTACCGAGCCCGGTGCATGTAAACAAATGCATGAATGCACGCATGCATTGCATAAGGTATGCTAAAATAAGCGTGCCCTAATCTACCAACATAAGCGGGTAAATAAAAGGGAAGAAAGAAATGGGGATTGGAAGACATACACCCACTCACACACACTTATTACAACTTTGCCCTCACTCGGAGGGACCAAAAGAATATACAAATTAATTAGTTACGCAAGCTAATTAAAATATTACAAATTTCACTAAATTAATCAAATAAATTAATTAATCTAATTAAAGCAGTAAACCGCCTCGGGATGAGGTCCGGATGCAACACGCGCTCGGGACTGGCTCGGAACCGCACTGCCATGCACGGATTGCCTCTGTTTCCTCTGCTCTCCTCCTCAGAAAATTGCCAAAGTCCCAGAAGTACCTCTCAGGGCACTGGGGAGTACCACCGGCTGGGGTAGAGCACCACCGGCTGAAAGGAGGAGGCCACCGGCACAAAATTCATCCATCGGCAGCCAATTGACTGCCGGTCGGCACTAAACAGTGCCGGTCGGCACAAAATGCCTGCAAAACCTGCAACTCACAGCAGCAGAGGACAACAACATGCATGGCAATATAATTCAAGCCATTTATGCACCAAACACATCCCTTATCATGTTAGTGACTCAAAGGGGCATGTGCCTCGATTCTCGGACCACCAATCGCGCATTTCCATGCATGATGGCCCAAGGAACCAAGGATGCAACTTCACTTTCAAATGCATGCAAACCAAGTAAACATGAAAGGGTGCCAAACCTCTATCATTTTCATCTCAAGAGGCCAAGCATGCATGCTTATGCAATGCAACTCTAAGCGTGTTATCTAGCATGCAACATGAACAATGCGAGCAAGCTAAACATGTTAGGCATACAACCTAAGCAAAGAGGCATATAAACCAAGCAATGGAGTGGACTAAAACATGAATTAGACTACTCCTAATTGGCCTAAAATCAGTGGCCAAAGTGCCTAGAAATGGAGACTAAACACACACACACACATGCAAGTGTTATGGTCCAAACCCAAGGCATAAACATGGCAACCCCAAGCACACTTGGAGATACCAAACAAGGACAATAAACACACATTGTAAAGCTCTGAAAATCATGCAAAACATGATGCCAAATCATGCAACAAAACAAGCCGAACAAAGCATGCAAATGGTCTAAGGTTCAAAGCAAATCAATGAGGCTTTGAACCACACTTAGCACAACCACACATGGCAATACTTAAACACTTAAAACAGAGTTTTAACACATAAAACTAAGCCTAAAGGACCACCTAGATGGCATCTAGATGACATGAATCCAAAGGCATGCATTAAAGCCAAAACATGGAGCATTTAACACATACTCTTAAAGCATTAAAGAGGCATGCTAAGCAATCAAACAAACATGTATGAAGGACTGAAATAGCATGCAAAATGGTTCCAAACCATCAAAAATGAAGCAAGCAAGGCATGCTACACACTCATGCTCTTAAGGCCAACAAGTCCAATGCAAAGAGGCTATATTAAACATGCTATGGTTGGCTCAAACAACATGAGACAGACCTAAAACATGGAAAATAAGAGCACAAAAACTTCACAAATACAAGCCTAAAACATGCTAGAAGCTAAGGCATACAACCTAGGCATGTTAGAGGATCAAAAGGCATTACAAGGCAACTATGCTAAGCATGCATAAGGGACCTAAACCAACTTAGAAACATGTTATATCATGGCAATATAAGCATGAAAAACAAACCAAACATGCTCAACACACACTCAAGCACAAGCTCCCTCAAGAAGCCAAATCTTGTCCTTTTCAAGGACATCAAGGAGAGGGGGTGGTCCTCTCCTTCTTGAGACTCTAAGGCATCATCTTCACCACTGAAATCCCTCAAGATTTCAGTGGTGAAGAGATCCTAACACCAAAGTCTCGGATCTCTCACAAAATGGCACAAAGAAAGGCCTTTTCAAGGCCTAAGGGTGGTCAAACTTGCTCAAACCACAAAACACTCTTAATAAACAATAAAGAGGCTTAAAAAACAGAACTTTTATGTGTTAATCACTAAGCACAAAAACAGTTCTAAAGCAAGTAGAAATGGAGTGCAAGAATGGGGAAAAAAAAGGACTAGTTGGCTCACCCTTGTAGACCTCTTCAACAATGGGGATGTGTTGGTTTCCTTGAGCACCAAACCAGCTCCAAAGCTCCAAAACAAACCTCTGGACCTTCAAGAACCCAAGGAAGGTGAAACACTAGGTGTTGGTGAACAAAAGTATGACACAAACACCTAGTGTACAAAACAAGAGGGAAGAAGAGAGATAGGAGGTGTATCTATCCTAACCCTAAAAACCAGAGCTTGGTCTGTCTAAAATGTCTAAAATTTTGTAACCCTAAGCCAAGAAGAGGAGTGGTCCTCTTATAGGCAAGCAAAGCTTACAAGCTAAGCTAACTAAGAGGGTCATCCCTCCATACACGTGTATGGAGGGGAACCAAAACTATACAGCTGTCTGAAAATATCTCATAAAGCAACTGCACAGTGTCCGGCCGGCAAAGAGTGCCATTTTGGCAAAACTTAGTGCCGGTCGGCACAAAAGAGTGCCGGTCGGCACAATAAAGTGCCGATGGAAACACCAGCCAGCCGGTGGCCTCTAGCCATTGCCGGTGGTGTGTGGGGATGCCTCACAAAGCATTCATTGCCCTTCCAAGGCAAAACACAAGTGTTTGGTGCAAAACCAAACACAAAACGGTCGAGTTCGGAAGTCCTGAGGCAAGGCGCGCGAGCCGAGAACTCCGGGAACTCCAAACGAACGCAAACATGGATAATCACCGAGGGTTCAAGCGGTGACGTCCAGGTCTTGAGGACAGTCAAAAATGGGGTGTCTACAGGCAGCCCCATAGGTTGAGGTAGCATGTATGTGCCTCAATTCTGGATACCGAATCAACCTAGTTTGTCACCCCGTTGGAGAATAGGGAAAATTGTGTATCAAATACAATTAGGTGTGTCTGTCTGTTCATGCGACCCCTTCTTTCATTTGTGTGGTATGCACATTTGAATGCGATGCACTTTTCTCTCATTTGTGTAGTATGCACATTTGAATGCGATGCAACCCCTTCTCTCATTTATGTGGTATGCACATTTGAATGCGATGCAACCCTTTCTTTCATTTGTGTGGTATGCACATTTGAATGTGATGCACTTTTCTCTCATTTGTGTGGTATGCACATTTGAATGCGATGCAACCCTTTCTCTCATTTGTGTGGTATGCACATTTGAATGCGATGCAACCCCCTCTCTCATTTGTGTGGTATGCACATTTGAATGCAATGCAACCCTTTCTTTCATTTGTGTGGTATGCACATTTGAATGCGATGCACTTTTCTCTCATTTGTGTGGTATGCACATTTGAATGCGATGCAACCCCTTCTCTCATTTGTGTGGTATGTATATTTGAATGCGATGCAACCCCTTTTCTCTCATTTGTGTGGTATGCACATTTGAATGCGATGCAACCCCTTCTCTCATTTGTGTGGTATGCACATTTGAATGCGATACAACCCCCTCTCTCATTTGTGTGGTATGCACATTTGAATGCGATGTAACCCCCTCTCTCATTTGTGTGGTATGCACATTTGAATGCGATGCAACCCCTTCTCTCATTTGTGTGGTATGCACATTTGAATGCGATGCACTTTTCTCACATTTGTGTGGTATGCACATTTGTATGCGATGCACCCTCTTCTTTCGTGGTCTAGGAGACCTTAAATCCTCTAAAGGTATAATTCCTTTGGTGTTTGTCGTGCCCGAACGACTTCAGGTGGTCTGGTATAGCCACCTGCCTGGTTTGCAATGAGTTCCTAGGAGATCAACTGAGACGGTGAAAACTAGAGTTCGAATAGCGATGCCTAGAACGCAAAAGGTTCAGGATTTCTGAGACTAAAGTCTGGTTTAAATACCCAGGGGTGTATCCCTGGCTTGAAATCTGTATGGCAGCCCCATAGGTTGAGGTAGCTTGTATGCGTCTCAATTCTGGATACTGAACCAACCTAGTCTGTCACCTCGTTGGAGAATAGGGAAAGTTGTGTATGAAATACAGTTAGGTGTGCCTGTCTGTTCACGCCACCCCCTCTCTCATTTGTGTGGTATGCACATTTGAATGCGATGCACCCCCTTCATTCATTTTTGTATGCAATGCACCCATTGTTATGTTTCCTATCATTTGCACGAGGCTTGCCTCCTATGTTGCCATCTTCATATCTTTATCATCACTCCATGACATTGCATTGTATTGCATACATCATGAATTTTCAAACAACCGGCTTCGCGAAGCGTGTAAGTCCAACTTTCAAACTGCATTTTGAGCATGTCACTTGCATTCTGCCCCTGAACTACGCTGGTTTGATTCCTTGCAAAGGGATACGTAGGCAACCTTCGGGTTCAACCACTTGCATTACATATTGTTTGTTTGCCTAAGTCTTACGGCCTTGTCAAAAGGGTCGTCTTTGGGCTTTGACATTCACTCACGTCATGAAATGACTTTGAGCTCTGTCAAAGAGGGACAATTGTAGACACCCCATTTTGACCGACCCTAAGACTTGGGCGCTTTCTTTTGATTACCCGATGATGACAATTAGAATGTGTTTCTCACAAAATTCTCAGTAAGAAAGATGAAATTTAAGTTTTAATCCCAACCTTCACCCATTTTTTGGCCAAACTATTTTAGACCTTAAAACCCTCTTTTCAAAATATGTTTTTTTTAAATGTTTCTACAATGTTCCGAAGCTCCTATTTCGATTAAAATGTTGCACTTTTCAGTAAACCGAGTAAGGACAAAGTGGAAATAAATGGAAGGGAGGTGAACTTTTTTGAAAAATATTTAAAAACATCTTCTTTATAGGTTTGGAGTTAAAGGAAATAGGAGGGGATGAAAGAAAACTGGTTTAGGAAAAGAATGAGTATCAAATCATTAAGAAGGAAATGAGCAGCCTTCACTAAATTAGGCATTTCTCTTTGTACACTTGGAATTTAAATGTGAGGCCACTACCATTGGAAAGTAGACTTCTGGGGCTTCAATTTAGACCAAGAACCACCTTAGACCAAGTCCAAATAAGGGAGATATGCCTATTTGAAGTTGGGCTTCAAAGCAGATTTTGTTGACTCAGCCCGAGACAGCCTTTACTAAATTAGGTATATCTCTTTGTACACTTGGAATTTAAATGTGA
Source organism: Camellia japonica (assembly GCA_030407325.1). Lineage (NCBI taxonomy): Eukaryota > Viridiplantae > Streptophyta > Magnoliopsida > Ericales > Theaceae > Camellia > Camellia japonica. The sequence continues at coordinate 5,601,732 of JAPPVO010000032.1, read as the reverse complement.
GGCCACCACCATTGGAAAGTAGACTTCTGGGGCTTCAATTTGGACCCAAGAACCGCCTAAAACCAAGTCCATATGGGGGAGATATGCCCATTTGAAGTTAGACTTAAAAGCAGATTTTGTTGACTCGGCCCAAAATAACAATAGCCCATTTTTTCTTGGTTTTGGTTCGGTTAGGACAACCCATTTACCTATTTTCTGAGCCATTCAAGTGCATCCACTCATCCTCCATTATACCTACTCATCCCCCATTGTCAAAAAGAGGTTTTGTTTGCATTCATAAAGGAGTATCCCATGCAACCACCTTGAAAATTTGCCCTCCTATCACATTCTTGTCTCCCACCTTGTCTCCCATCTTCTTTTTGACCTTTACTCTCCCTCATTGCCTATATAGAATGATCATATTGTAAGAGAGAAGAAGAGACCACGAAATTGAAGAAAAAGGGGTGAGAAAAGAGTGAAAAAAGAGAGAAAAATTGAGTTTTTTTAGCCAAAAATATTCCTATCTTCCATATACATCCCATACCTTCCATAGCTACTGAAATTCCTCATTTCCATACACCAAAACCACTTCAAAAATTCTGATATAGCCAAAGATCAATTGCCTTGATCATAAGGAAGAGTGTTTAGTGATTGAAAGTGTGAAAAACTAGAGAGTTAGCCACTTTCTACACCATAAACTCCATAAACTCCATAATTTCGAATTGAGAATTTGAAAACACACTTCCTACACTTGAGGGTGATCAAGAGGAAGTTTGGGAATCAAGAAGTTCAATCTTTCTTTGGAAGGTGAATTTTTAGTCTTTCATTTTCTTATATTTTGTATCTCATATTTATTTTCTTACTTCTTATTTCATAGTGTTTTGTTATAATCCAAGTGGTTTGTTTATCTCATATTTATTTTCTTACTTTATATTTCATAGTGTATTGTTATAATCCTAGTGGTTTGTTTAGCTTATAATTATTTATTTATTTATTTATTTATTTATTTTTATTCGCATGTTTTAATTTCATATTAGTTTTGTTGTAATCTTGCATGTTCTACCTCATATTTATTTTTTTTCTTGTATTAGTCTCATATTAGTTTTGTTGTAATCTTGCATGTTCTACCTCATATTTATTTCTATTTTTTGTATTAGTCTCATATTAGTTTTGTTGTAATCTTGCATGTTCTATCTTATATTTGTTTTATTGTTTTAGGTTTATGTTGTAAGTTTGCACTTTTTATTTTATTTTATATTTGTTTTCTTGTTTTTTTAATCTAACCGGTAGTGGTTAGTTGAGTCACCTACATTTTTTTTTTTTTTTGTGCCTTTTCTTGGTTTCGCAACAAGACAGGTTTTGCTTGGCCTAGTTGGCCGGCCGACCTATTTGGCCGGTCGGTTAGCTTTTTCCAAACAAGATGGCGTAATCTCCCAATGTTGACCAATTTCCGCCGACGATTCCAAAGAACATGAAGCTTTTATTTTATTTATTTTTATTTTGAGTGTTTTGCGAGGTTTTTATTTGATGTAATATTCTCCTCATCCCTCTCTAATTTGGTTTGTAATTATTCTTTCAAGTGTTGTAATAATTCCCCACCCCGCTTCTTTCAATCCCGTTCTTTTACTTGCTTTCTTTATCTCTGAATATGCATCATATTTTGTCTTTCATTATATTCATGCTTTGCATCCATATTTCATGCATCTTGATTCGGCTAAGTTTGCATTTGTGGATTTAATCAATTCCTATGTGATTATGTGCGCTATCTCATGTTCTTGAGATGATTCACATATCATATTTTAGAAGCCGAATCTTTAGTTGCATCTCATGAGTGAATTGCATTAGGATTTTGTATATAAGATCATGCATATTTTACTAACTTTGTTTTGTAGCTTGTTCGTGGGACGTCAAACATGTAAGTTTTTATGCTTTAGTATCCCGTTTGTGTGTGTTTTTCTTACTATGTCTAGCATTCTACCATGAGGCTATTTGCTTATGTGATATAACTCTATGAATGCCAGTGGATGCAGGTTGTGTCGCTTAATTTGGAATGATGTTGATTTTTCGTGCTTGTAAACTCAATTTATTTGGGTTGTACATCGTCAAAACTCTTTCAAAATGTATGATATCAAATTGTTCCAAAATGAATGGCATAATCTATACTTGTATGCTTCACATAGTAAATTTTAGGATTTATTTAATAATCAGAACATGAACATATAAGGAAAATAAAAAGTCATATCATGGTTTAGTAGAGGCCGATCTTTTGATCGGGTGAGTGGGGGTGCTCATTATTGACCTTCCCCTCTTATACCTAAGGTTTCGAGCCAAGCATCCTTGGTTACGACGAACAGTGGCCTTGGCACGAGTCATGGGTTTCCTAATTTCCCAAAATATTAGGTGGCGACTCTGAGATCTGATGACGCAGTCCATTTTTGACAAAATTGCAATAAAATGGATTTTCAATAAAAGTTGTCAAATTTGGACTCTTATCTACGTTTCACATTACACTCGTGAGACTAGATCAAAGAGATCTCGAGGGTCCGAACTGTTTAACGCGCGCGGGTACCCCCCCGGGCATGTTACAGTTTCCACGGGAATCTCACGCCTTGGAGGACTTAAATAACCATTGGCTTCTCTTTGGTCACTTTGTGACGCTCTGTTGTCATAGATCTATTGACCTCTGTTCTGTGCCGAGCAAAGTGCTATGCGCCACCTCAATAATTCGTACGAGCCACCTCTTAAATCCGTATCTCTGTTCTGACTGTCACTCCTGTGACCTCTGTTCTATTTTGTTCGGTACCGTGGTTGTGGTTATTTATTTACATAATCTTAGTTTTGTTACTTAAATAATTATTTGTTCAGACCAAGTGATCTTAAATATTTTAATTACATAACTATCTATGGTTATTTTGTGTCCCTTGTACTCTTGGCATAATATTTCTCACTCTGCCATGTGGTTATAGCTGTTTACCAATTTTCAGGAAACAATGCAATTCAGAAATAGCTTTTGGAAAGTCTTAGACGCGGGGCTACGGAATAAACATACACAATACTTTATGATATTTTTATATGTAAATATCGACATTTTGGTCAATAAATTTTGTAATAAAAATAGAAGCTCCAATGATTATTTTGGTACCCTCACTTAAATATTATTTTCGCTCGCGTTTATTTATTTGTTCAAGAATTGGCCGGAGGTAACTTCAGTTATTGGCCATCACGATACTTAACCCTAGGGTACGGGGAGCGGGTCGTGACACGTTTCGTGGGTTAAAACAACATCTAAAATCTGCACTGCTAAAATGAATAAAAACTATTATAACCAAAATCATCCGATTACAAGTTAAAATTGATATTTTAAATAAAAATTTAAAACACAAAAGTTATCTAGAATCACGTATACATGCCTCTTCTCAAATTTCATAATTTATCGAGGTCATTTACTATTTTTCAAGATATACAAATTAATACAATTCAAACTATACATATAAGTTCATATTTAATTCTTTGTACCTTAACTTCACCACTTCGGCCTCCACTTCCGGCCTATACATATATCCCATGTGCCTCCTGTATACCTAACATCGCTCCGAAGTCAAACTTGCATGGGGATATTGTCCCAAGTTTGACCCACACACCCGAGATGGTTAGCATATATGTACGCGCGTAAATCAAAGCACTTGTTTACTCATGAGAATGAGGCATCAATATATATATACACAATCTCTCATCTACTCATGAAAACAAATATAATAATGCCAAGCCTAAGGTATTTAAATAAATCTCATAATCCTCATTTTTTTTTTTTTTTTTTTTTATACACTCTTCCTCACCAACACTCAAATAAAACAACAATCCATGGAGTCATGGTGGAGTATAAGGAATTTATTTATGGGTTCATAATTTATTTTAATTTCATATGTCCATGAGTATAATTATAACCATAAAATAAATCCATATAAAAATCCTAAACTTTATATACACAACTAATGAAAATAATTAAAATCAAACCATCATCTTCACACAAATACCATATCAAACCAACATCAAATATATATAAAAATAAATAAATAAATAAAAACAACGAAATAAATATAAATCAAGGAAAGTGAGTTTTGTATTCACAATTATTTTTTAAAAATTAAAAAAAATTTTAAAAAACTAATAGAGCCACTAAAAGAAAATCCTAATATATTTTTTTTCCCTCCTCTCCTCTTTCTCTCCCGACTGAGAGCTCTCTTTTTTTCCTTTGGGGGTGAGCATGGTCCGGATTGGATCAGATTGGGGTAAAATCAGGACTAATCCGTTATCTACGGTTCCTGAAAAATTGAAACCAATCCAATCCGTTTAAATCATGGAACCAATCCAAACCAATCCATTTAAACACGGATTTGATCGGTTTAGGATCACGGATTCACATAATTAAATAACAAAAAAATATATATATAACATTTTAATTTCATAAAAATATAAACATAGTGCTATATTAGTTCCAGAATAGTAACATGTTTTCTTATAATAGCGACATACTGTTATAGAATTTAAACAACTATAAGAAAACTGGTTTCACTATAAGTATTTAGACCATTACAAATTAAAATTAAAAACTAACAAATAAAAGTAATAAAAGAAGATATTATACGGTTTTAGGTTTGAGTTTAGGTTTTATATAGAATAAGAGAAGATACTATGGGAAATGATATATAATAAAAATATAGACTATTTGTATACGGTCCGGATCGATTCCAATCCGGAACCGTGGAGTTCAATCCGGAACCAATCCGTAGATTACGGATTTTTAATTCTTCAATCCAGAACTGAACCACGGATTCAAAAAATCAATTCAAATCTATTAAATTGAACTAGACTGGATCAAATTACAAATTTTACGAATTTCTTACTCAGCTTTACCTTTGATCTCTCTCTCTTTCGGCTGCTCTCCGGCGCACAGCACACCACCATCTCTTTTTTTTATTTGTTTTCTTATTATTTAAGTGAACTTCTCAACCTAATTTACTTCTTATATACTATAACACGCTTTTTTTATATAATATTATATTATGCAAATACAATATATATAAATATATTATATAGGATCAACACATAGATATACATATATATAAAACACTTTATATATATATAATATATATAAATATTCAGATTAATTATATATAATTAACTAATGACCTACAAAAAATTAAGATCGCTACAATTAATTATTAGTATATGACAAATTGGTGGTGAATTTTATTTTATTTTATTTTTTCCATTTTGTGGAGCCAAATAAAATGAATCCTTATTGAACCTAGGCATATAAATTTAACAAGATTAAAAGCAAAAAATATAATAATAATGGGTCAAAACGATTAGATACTGATTAGGTAAGATACAGATGATAATCTTGTTGATAAATTAAAAGATCACAAAGCTTTTCAATTTTTAAGAAAACGATAATAAGCTTTTCAATGTGTTGTCCACGTAACCATTTTTCATTTGGTTTTTACATAATGGGTATCTATTATTTTATCAGAAAAGCTTCCTATCCCAGTGATTAGTGCCACGCGGCACTGTGGGATTGGACCGGAAGAAAAAAAAAAAAAAAAAAACAGAACTGGCCAATCACTGCGCGCCACGTCACTGGGGGTCGACCCCCAGTGGGTGTATGTAGCGGGACTGTTATTTTATATATATGCACTATCAATGGGTAACCATTTTTTTTTAAATACAATTATATATATTTGGTTGATGACTAACACCACCAAACCGTAGTTCTAATGGAAGCTTTGGATTCTTACTTCTTACTTTCTTTGTCCACTGCTAAAATGTCGTTGTAAATTTTGAAGAAACTATATGGATCTTTCAATAATGCTCGTCACCTAAATTCAAAGAGTGTATAAAAGGATCGACATCGAGTTAAATTGTAAAAATAATGTCCAAGTTTATCTTGTGAATTTTTATTTTTGATGAGCCATATCGATCTGACTTAGTCTCAAAAAGATTGAACTCCAATCTTGTCTAACAAGTTTCGCTTAGAAAGCCTAATGGGCCAATTCATAAGCTAGTCTTATCTTCAAGCTTACTTTTGGAATTTTATTTATTTACTTATTTCTATTTTATGTTAGACTCAATAACCAAGTTACCGGGTCAAAGAAGACCTAACCCAAGTCTTATTATTGAGTTGAGTAAAAACCCAATGAATCAGGTGGGCCTATGTGTCACAAACCTTCCGATCGAACGCTTGCTATTACATGAGAGCTTCAAAAGGTCGGGGAGGAATTGGTCGGTGTAGGGTTAGGGTTTACAAAGGGAAGAGGGATTAGATGGGATTGAAGGATGATTTAATTATTTCATAGAATATTTACATAATTTTATATAGTCTTTATATGTAGTGCAATCATTTTTAATCTTCAATTAATTTATTAGTAATTTTTTTGAACTTTTTATTTATTAGTAATTTCAATCAGTTAGATTAGGATATCAATTTGAAAAATCCCTTTACTTGCATTGAGTTTGGGTTTGAGGCCATGTTTGATTGATGAATTAAAATAAATGAAATTGTAAGTATAGTTGGATTGAGAGTTAAGATCGTGTTGATATTAAGTTGAAAAAATAAAATAAATTGTGTTTATTTGCAAGCCAATATAATAATAGGAAAATGAGTGAGAGCACTAATTAGTGCTACCACTAATGATGTGGCAGTGGGCCCCACTATGAATGATTTGATATTTTAGTCTTGGTGTTGTATTTTTTTTCTTTTTTTATTGAGTGCCATGTCATTAGTAATCTTTTTAGAATTTCAAAATTAGTGATCTCTATCATTGTTGTTTTATAAAATAGGGACAAAATTATATCTTCATGGAATTGGATTGTAAACTCCAGTACTAAGATGAGACTTTTATTTGATTCACATAAATAAAAATAAAATAGAATAAAATGTTTAATAAACAGCTTTTGTACGGAATAACGATTAAAATGATATTTTTCGTGATGTGCTTTTCATTATTATATTTTTTAATAAATTAAATATAAAAATAAATATTTTAATAAAATAATTATTTTATTTCACCTTCATTTCAACAAACCAAACACTACCTTCACTCCCAATATATTTTCCCAAGCATCATTTATGAAGCTACACATACTGATTTGAGTTGTCCCAAATAGGTTGTTCAGAGAAATTTGTTAAAATTTGATTTTTTTGATTTTTATTAAAAAAAATATATAAAAAAAAATATAATATGACCCAAAATAAATTAAAAATCAAATTTAATTTTTAACCATCTTCTAAAAAAAAAAAGTCTAAGCAACCTCAGATCTTCCTACGTCCTAGAATTACACATTAAACATTAAACATTAAGGTAAATTACAAACATATCCCTGAGTTTTACTTAAATTATAAATTATCCTATGTGATTCTAAAAATTACATTATGTCTCCTAAGGTTTCTAATTTCATAACAAATAGATCATTTTATTAATAAATTATCAAGTTAATTAATAGTTTTTAATAATTTATTTCAATTAATAATTCAAATAATTTTATTATTATATAGATGAACAGTTAGAAATTTTACTTTTTAATTAATTCTATTAAATAAAAAATTCTAACAGGGAGCTATTTGTATTTTTTTAAATCACAGAAAATAATTTGTATTTTAAATAAATCTTAAGATGTATTTATAATTTACCCAAGCGACCAGATCTCAACACGTGGAAATACAAAAATCTATCCACGTCAGGAACCCAGCTTAGCCCTAGCCTTGCTGTCAGCCACACCTTGGTAGTAACCACCTCAATCTGTAACCAGGTTTCCTAAGTACAATTATTATTATTATTTTTTTTTTCACACCTAATAATTATTCCGTACACGTAACTAAAAATTTTAGTATTATAAATAATTTTTGATTTTTGTTTTTTTATTTTGTAAAAAATTCAAAGGAAATGAGTTTCGTAAGCAGTGGCGGAACCACATGCTGGTCACGTGTGCTTTGAATTTTCTTTTTTGATATATATATATATAAATAAAATTTTAAATACAAATAGTACATAGAATAAAATGTTAAGGGTATTTTTAAATTTATGAAAATAATAGTGATTATTTTATTCAAAATGAAGTAACTACAAAAAATTATATTTTTATATATGAAAATTTTGTAAAAAAAATCTCAATATAAATATAATATTTATCATTATTGATATGAAAATATAATTAATCTCCTATATATATAAAAATTACTAGACTGTTAGTTATATTTACATGTGGAGTTCACCCTTCATATGTTGCTTTATTATTAGTTGGTGATATCATATGTCAATAATAACGTGATACCACTATTATATGAAATTTTACTCAAATTTTGTAAAAAAATTGATTTATCTTACCATTATATAATTTATTTTACGACTTAAATATTGGACTTTTTTACATTGTTTAATATCCATGATACACTAGTTACACGCAATACTTTCTTTTCGATTTTACTCGAAATTAATTGTAAAACTTTATGTGAAATAATTTTGTAATAATTTATTTAAATTTTTGTACTTAATATTAATTCAAAATTATTATTATATTCTTATTGTTGGTTATGAAAAAAAATTAAAATTATGATTAATAATATCTTTTTTAATTTAGTTTTTTTGACTCTGTTACTATTTGTAAGTAATTATTTTTCAAACTCATACTAATATAATAAAGAGTTTTCAACCTTAAAAGTAGTGGTCACCTTAGGTGTTATTTGATAAAATTAAAAATGGACTTAATTTATTTTTATGGAATATATTCCAGTTGTAAGTGTTAAGTTATTAAATATCAACTTTTAATGGGAATCAATCCATCTCAAATTCCCAAAAAAAAAATTATAAATTGAAAATTAAAATTAAAAGTGAAAATTTAAGAGATGTGTATAATTTAAAAAAATTTATTACACAATTTATATATAAATTTTCACATTAATAAAGTAGATCTCATTTTTGCATTTCAAAAATATTATTTCAACATTGTCATAACATATATTGGTATATTAATTGGTGTGTAACACCACTATATCCTAATGAAGTGGTAAGACAAAATGTATATAAGGAGAGTCTTGAAAGAATGTTTAAATGTAGATTAATTTTTAAAATTTTGCTTGCCATTGTCGAGAAAAAAAACGATGTATATGAATCATTTTTATATTATTTATAGAGTTTTGTTACATTTTCTATCTTATCATTCTTAATTTTATTTCTAATAAAGTGATAAATAATTATGAAAAGAAAGAGAAAATTTTGAAAAAAAACTAATTAGTTGATATTATTTATCATTTCATGCAATTGAGAATGGTAAAATGAGAAAATGAGAAAATGAGACATTTCGCTTATTTATAGTACTTATATAAAAAAAAATTAATCTAATTTGATTTGTTTTTTTTTTTTTTTTGACAGTTACATTATTTTGCATTCTATAAATATCTAAGTATTCAACGCAATGAAGAAACGACACGTAACGCAAAACATAAGGGGACAGCGGTGACAAATAAGCAAAGGGGGGCAAAAAGTGGCGCTGGAACCTTCACAAATTGGTTTAGTGAGAGAGAGAGAGAGAGAGAGAAAGAAAGAGAGAGAAAACGAGGAAGAAAGTTGAGATTTACACAATCACCCAGATCTTCCCCATTTCACCACCTCCATTGCGTATCAGCTTTCACAGGCAACAATTTTCCCGAGAAAATTTCAATTTTCTCGGCGAAATTCGATCTCGTTTGGTGTTTGTTCAATTACCTTCCTTCCCTTTTTTTTTTTTTTTGGTTGTGTTGGCAGCGCGCAGTTAAATCAATGGAATAGCTCTGCCGATCCAGCTCTCTTGTTAGGGTTCCAGGATGGTTCGTTTTCGATTCCGTATTGTCTTATCTTATGTATATACATGTTTACGTTTCAAGAGAGTAGTGCTTTTTTTTTTTTTTTCTTCCCGTTGGAGATGAATTCAATTGTGAGATCTGAGGGATTGTTAACTGGCATTGCTGAAATTGAATGTTTTTCCTTTAAATTGGAGCGTCACTGTTATATACACATTCAGATTTTCTGAGTTGTTTCGTTCTTCCTAATAGTTGCAGACCTCTTTGTGGTAGATTTTACCTGATTTTGGGTTATCTTCAACTGGTTTTTAGGTTTGAATGACTGCAAATCTTTACCTTGTGTTGAATTCTTATCATGACTGATCTATTAAATATAAAATTGAAAACAATTAGCTTGAAAGATTGTCAAAAGAATACGAGATTTTTTAATTGCTTTTTTCCCCAATAAAACGGATAAACGTGTCTTCTTCTTTTTCTTTTTTTTTTTTGAGATTTTGCAGATAATTGTTTTTGGATGTTAGAGGTGAGTTATAAGGGAAAGTCGAACTGAAAATTAAAGAGAAAAAATATTTATTGGGTTGGTTTGAGCTTTCTCTGAAATTTGTTGGAAACCATTTGGGGAAAGTTGCAGTGAAAAGAAAGGGATCTTACTGTTCTATTTCTTTGATGGGGAAAACTTTATTTTTATGCTTTTTTACTGTCACATCACATCACAGTGAAGAACCCAGTTCCATCATCAGTAATTGACAGTCCAAAAGAATGTATTCTTCTCTTCACATTATTGTTTTCTAGTTCATGGCTTTGAACCCTATTCATCATTTTATGATTAACATCTGGATATGAACTTACTTCTTCTTGTTCAAAAAAAAAAAACTTACTTCTTCTGCCTTTGATTGTACAGAGCAGTAATTGATGAGTTTGCTAGGAGAATCTTTTCTTCTTCCGAAACCAAGGACCAAAACTCTTCTTGTTGCACCTGACTAAAATGTCAGGTATGTGCTATGTAAAGCAATTTCCAAGTACAAAAAGACATTACCGTAGGGTTAGGTTGGCATAATTCAAGCACTCAATTATAATCTCACGTTAGACACGTGAGGATGTATTAGTGGTTCTTATTTTACTTTGTCATATTGTAGGTTTAGAGGGATGGGGGAATCATGATGAAATAAGAGAAAGAAGATCAGATTTTGAGAACTCTGAAGATGAGCGTCGACGATCGAAAATTGGGACTCTAAAAAAGAAGGCGATCAATGCTTCAAATAAGTTCACTCATTCTCTCAAGAAACGAGGAAAAAGAAAAATTGACTACAGGTTTCCTTCAATTTCCATAGAGGACATACGCGATGCAAAAGAGGAGAGTGCAGTCCAGGAATTACGCCAAATACTCCTTGACAGGGATTTGTTGCCCCCTGCACATGATGACTATCATACATTGTTGAGGTCAGTTGATTTTGTTGGAATAAGCAGTTGTAACATATTGTTTTTATAAAAAAAAAAAATCATAACATCTGATTGGTTGTGTTGGCCCTATTGGCCCTATTTAATCAAACACTTGAATCTCTGTGTATATTGTCTCATTAAGATCATTTCAATGCGTCCGTTTTTGGTTTTTCCTTTTTTTGCCCTTTTGTGGAGTTATTTAGGATTGGGTAGTTTATGAATCTATGAATTTTGGTCACATCTACATATTTAAGTACCACTTTGTTTGTTGAGATGCTCTGCAAAACAGTGGACTAATTTAACTTTTATAGATAAGTAAATTTACTAATGTGAAAAATATTATCAGTGAAGAATTATACTTCCATACATTATAGAAAGCCAGAGGGTCTTGTGGTTTCCAGCTTGAGTTACTAAATAACCCATGCCACATCACCCTACATATCTGATGGCTATTCTTCATTTGTGGATCGCTTCCCTACTCCATCTAACCCACATGTGTGCTTGCATTGTGCGTGGGACACTTATAGTATGGTGTTTAAATGTGAGGTCAAAGTATACAATGTGGTGAATTGGTGAGGTATTTAGGGTTCCCATGTCTAATTATTTTGTTTTAACTAATCACTGAGCTAAATTCAACTTATTCATGTCTTCTATGTAGATTCTTGAAGGCTAGGGATTTTAACATTGAAAAAACAATCCAGATGTGGGAAGAAATGCTTAGATGGAGGAAGGAGTATGAAACAGATACCATACTGGAGGTAATGGCATTAATGCCCCCCTAACTCCATAATTACAAAAGCAAATTTTTTCACTTGTAAGGTTAGATGTCCTTGGGCTGCAGTTACAGTTTGCAGTGCCATTCTTGCTTTCTGCCAATGCAATTGGTCTATTAATACTGTAAAATAGAGTATAATTGTGCCCAAAAAAAATTTAAAATAATTTTCTCATGATAAATTCAACAACAGACCTGTACTAATGACACCATGATATACTATATTTCTTCCAATAATTAAGGCAATATATATTTTTATTGTAACGTTATGCTGTCTACCCTAAATTGTGCAAATGAATGTATGAATGCTCAGGACTTCGAATTTGAAGAGCTGGAAGAAGTCTTGCAATATTATCCTCAAGGTTACCATGGAGTTGATAGGGAAGGAAGACCTGTTTACATTGAGAGGCTTGGGAAAGCTCACCCAAGTAAGCTTGTGAACATCACCACAATTGATCGTTACTTAAAATATCATGTCCAAGAATTTGAGAGGACTCTGCATGAGAAATATCCTGCATGTTCGATTGCTGCAAAGCGGCGGATCTTTTCGTCAACAACAATTTTGGATGTGCAAGGATTGGTATGTAGATTCTTTACTGGGCACTGGGCAGCCTTAGCCAAAAGCCCAAAACAATCAAGACTTCTGTGTGATACAATGTAAATTTATCTGCTTTAAAATGAATTAGAAAATTAATATGAATGTCTCAGCTCACAAATGCTCTAAGATTAATTAGAAAAAGGGTCCTGATAATCCTGTCCTGGTCTCAAAAATTTCTTCCCAGCCTTTTAATTCATTACAAATGTTTCCTGCAGGTCATGGAACTTATTATAATCTTGATATGACCCCACCCTAGAGGGTGCTTTATTACCTAGTGAAATGTCTCTTGCATAATAAAATTATATATTATTCAAGTCATAGTTAAAACAAATATACATGTTTTCCACATATTTTAAGTTAAACTAATACCCAATCCAATAATTTGAATATCTAAGAACAAAAGTTCTCTTGTGTTTTGTTAATATCTAATTGAATATTCTAGATACCTCTGTAAACTACTTGACGTATAAAACATTTTGATTTTCTTAGAAATTAATATCTAAGATAGGAATTATGAATAGGGTATATGCTTTATATAATTTTCGACCTTTGATATTAGAAGTTTGAGTGACTGAAGTAAAGTGCTTGTAATTATGTCTTTTTTAATTGGATATGGGAAAAGTTTAATTCCCTTAACAGTGACAATGCTTGTTTGTTATCATTTGTAGCTTTGTTTGGCCACGTCTCTTAACAGTGACAATGATTTCTGGCTTTTAGCTGTCCTCATTTGTAACCAAAACCAATATAAGTGTTGTGGATGCACAATTGATGGAATGGGGCATAAAACTATGATGCATATTGTTTACTGATGAATTATTAAAAGCTATTCTTTTGGTAGCTGATTATTGCAGTTGCAACTTCGTAGAATTTTACATAGGAAAAAACTTTCATTGTAATGCACAGGGAATCAAGAATTTCACAAAAACAGCTGCAAGTCTCCTGGCGAGTGTGTCAAAAATTGACAACAGTTACTACCCTGAGGTATCTTATCATTCAGTGATATTTCTTTTCTAATGTTGTGTTCGCCTTCTATTCCCTCTGCATTTATTTTGCTAGTGGAGCTTGTTTTTGTAGAGCCCTATACCTTTGTGTACAAGGGATACTATGGGCCTATGGGCCCCTTGTGTGGCACCATTGCAATAAAATTATACATATCATTTTCCCCCCCTGCATTTATCTATAGACACTACATCAAATGTTCATTGTCAATGCTGGTCCCGGCTTCAAGAAGATGCTTTGGCCTGCTGCACAGAAATTCCTTGATGTGAAGACAATTGCAAAAATACAGGTAAAGGTCATCTGCATAGTCTTCTGGATATTTTTTCTACATCTGCAGCAATGTTACTGACTGCCCATTCATGTTCTGAATTTGAAGGTGCTGGAACCTAAATCCTTGTCAAAATTACTCGAATTCATTGACTCAAGGTTTGTTTTCTACTTATTCTGACATTTAATTTCAATGATATGGCCATCTGACTACTTGATTTTTTATTTTTACAAAAACTATTCCTTCAGTCAATTGCCTGACTTCTTTGGTGGCTCATGCACGTGTTCTACTGAGGGAGGTTGCCTTCGGTCTAACATGGGTCCATGGAATGATCCCGAGATAATGAAGGTATGTATTCTTTGGGCTGAACTGTCTTTTTTTTCTTTTCTTTTTCTTTTTCTTTTTCTTTTTCTTGCATGTACTGATTATGTACTTCCAAAGGTTGACGGTTTATCAGATTTGCATGTAAGATTAGATTATATTTTGAATATTAATGAAGGTGATTCTGAGCAGAAATCCTTCGTTCCATTGTAGCTTGTATATAATACAGAAGCAACATTTGGGAGGCAAATCACAAGAATGTCTACTGACCAAGAGAAAATGAACTTTTATATTCAGGGAAATCCACATAAGGCAAGTTTCAGGCTTTTGATATTCTGCTCATTGTCTTTACATATCTCGTTCCTTTCTCATATATCTATCATGTTAACAGGGGAAAAGTAGTTATATGTCAATGTCAACAGCAGAGTCGGCTTCTGATATTGATGATTCATGTTCCCCAACTAGACAAGGTAGCTCTAGATGTCCACTTCTGGCACCGGTTCACGAGGAAGTGAGTTCTGGAACCTGTGGTTCACATGTTTGGTATCAACCATGCATACCCATGATCTTGTTAATTCTAAGCAATTATGACTTCTGTGATACATTTGTCATCCTGTGTATGTCATATGCAAATGCCCATGCACGTTCTTGTGACATGAAAATTGTTATTTCTGCAGGCCACAGCATCAGATTCAAGTGTCTACTATAGTTGCGATGATGATTTTAGTCAGGTTGATAAAGCTGTTGAGGCTGACCAAGGACTGGGACATTGTCACATTGATAGTGAGAATTCATACAGTGAGGCAACACCCAATCTAGAAGGTGAAAAAATACTCTTCATTTTGGTGAAAAAATAATAAATATTTCCAAAACACTCGTCATTTTCATGTTTTTTTTGGTGCAAAAATAGTTTTTGAAAATTCAAAAACATCTTTTTGGGTGTTTATTTTCACAAAACTAGTTTTCACTATTTTTCAGAAATTAGATTCCGAAAAGGAAACCAAACATCCTAATACTAAATAGCAAATTTTAATGCTTTTAGGACGA
This sequence comes from Camellia japonica, assembly GCA_030407325.1. Classification (NCBI taxonomy): domain Eukaryota; kingdom Viridiplantae; phylum Streptophyta; class Magnoliopsida; order Ericales; family Theaceae; genus Camellia; species Camellia japonica. Next base: position 5,586,473 of record JAPPVO010000032.1, on the reverse strand, counting down.
ATATTTTGTGTGGATTCTAACATTTTTTTTTGTTTTATCCTCCCCAATGTTGGGATTTCTACCTGATAACCATTCCAGGTACTCCAGTGATCCAGTGGCTTGACATAATCCAGGAAAAAATTGTAAAAAGGAGTTTCCAGTGTGTGGGAAGAGTACTGACGTCTTTGATGGCCAAACTGCCGAGCTCACCCATTGAATCTTGGAGAAGACAGAACAACATTTATCCATCTAATGTGACAGAAGACACAATGGAGAGTCGTCCAACTGGTGCTGAAGCTGTCAGCGTAGAAGATCCCGTCCTTCCATGTGTACAGCGTCTTCAAAGACTAGAAAAATTATTGGAAGAGCTTAACAACAAACCTGCTGAAATTCCTTGGGAAAAGGAGCAAATGCTTGACCGATCATTGGATAGGATCAAATCTGTGGAGGTTGACCTTGAGAAAACAAAGAGAGTAAGCCTTGTCCTCTCTGGTTGAGATGTTGGTAACATCAAAGCTTAGTTATACTTAATTATGGCAATTTTTTCACAGGTATTACATACCACGGTGGTGAAGCAAGTTGAGATTGCTCAGTTGTTGGAAAATTTGCAGCAGTCGAAATTCCATGTAAGTTACATAGCAAATTTTTATATAGTCCATGATAATATTTGTATGCATCGATTGATTGCCAGCTCTGTAATTTGTTACAGTAGTTTTTGTTTGAATTAGACATTCTACGGAGAGTGGGAGTATCATTTTTTGATATATATCTTTATGTATATAATGTCTTGAAGGATTGCTGCTAAATAGCCTTGCCTTTTTTCTTTGGACCCCACACTTCTTTGGACACCCACCTACATAAATTACTCCCCACCTTTTTTTCTTTGAACACCCACCTTAATCTCAACTATACCCCAGCTTTCTTTGGACCCCCACTTCTGCCACCCCTCCCCTTGCCATCTCCCCACCTCCGGCAGCCCCTTTCCCAGCCTTCCCAAATAATAAGAGATGCAAGGGAAAACAAGTATGTTCTCAAATTGTTGTGTAAATGAAAGGAATTTGTGCGTTAACCATGCTTCGGGTTCGCTGAATCTTCATGCATCACTTCATCCATTTGTTAATTGTCTTTACAGAAAAACTGTGATTAACGTTGAGGTTTCTTCTTGCAGCGACGGAGGTTATTCTGTTCTTGAAGATCAGAATTGGAACAAGCTACATGTTGGACTGGTATTATAAGAAATATAATGCACAGGCAGAGTACATACAAGGAAGAACCGCAGGGAAAACAACTTTTATTGTTTCTTTTTTTCTTTCCTTTTTTGCCCTTTTGCCACGGGTACTTGGTAGAACCTACTTCACAGGATCTTTTCCCTACTCAGATTTCAGACAGTGCAGCATATTCCTTTGTCTCATTTCTCTGTTGAAATAACTGCACAGCATTTTTCTCACTTAAAGAGAACACAAGATGTAGATCAGACTTTGATATATCGCAGTCAATAATAAGGATTATTGAAATTCTTTAAATGAACCTGGGGGTACGCTGCTTATACGATGGAGCATAGGACTATTTGTCATTCTTTCTTTGCAATGATCGTGTTGTGGTCACTGAAAGATATAATCCAATGATCAATGCGGGTGCAGTTCCTTTGCAACCAATTGGTTTTTCAAATCTTTACCTCGTGTTCTTCCATCTTTATTTGAAGGTAAAATAAACTCGACTTTATGTACAATGATACCCTAAACATACAAACAAAAAAATTCATATACAATGATTCGGATGATTTGTTTTCTATCTTTCCAAACCAGAATCTGCATTATTAAGTATTCTGTATAACATTTGTTGAAGAATAACAATTTTTCTTTAAATATCATAAAGGAGTGGTAAAGTGGTAGTGGTCAGGAGGAGAGCCAAGAATCTTTTCAAGGGCCAAGAGAAAGGCATGGGCAAATTTTGCACAAGCGAAAGTTTAAAAGGATTAGATAATTATTAAAATATAAATCAATATTGGACAATTAGCCTAACAAAAATTTGTAAAAGGCTAGTCTACATTTACATATGCTATCTAATTTTTATAAGCCTATGGTCCGATTTTTAGCTTTTGCTTTTTTAATTATCAATTTTAAATTTATAAAAAATTATACCACACAAACTCTCCGTAATTATTTGAATATTATTATAAGTGATCTAATTAAACAAATTATAAATAATTGCATAAGAAATCAATTTCAATAGTTACATATTTAAATGGGTATCCATATCTAGAGAGAGTGTGACAACAAATTACATTGAATCATTCAAAATTTATGGGCAAGGAAAATCAGAGCCAACCCTCAACGAGCATCCAACGCACCATCCCTATGCAATTCACCAGCAAGCCCTCTGGAATCCCAACCAAACAGAAAAGTATGTCTAACTCTGGTTTAACATAATTTTAATTAGGTTCGTAAGGAGCAACTCATTGAAATTTGACATGGGTAAGCCCATAAAAATTATAGCCCACCATTTAGGGCCCAATACACAACTCAAATACTAAGGCCCAGCACTGCCGAAGCCTCACATAGCAATAAGAACCAATGACATCAAGACACATGTCAAGAGAAGGGCAAGCCACATAAGCAGACAAAGATCTGCAAAGTTATTGCCACTACACATCGCCATTAATGAAGCCCCTTACAGCATTTATTGCGATAACCCCTTTCCGTCGGGACAGAACGCCTTCACCATGAACAAGGTAAGCTAGAGCATAGACTTTCGGCCAAGGTGACAGGTCGGAAGGAACAACGAAATGATTACCAGAGGATATAAGTAGACGTCGAAGACAAGGAAAAGGTTAAGCTTTCTATCTTAATCCATCCCTACATACCACCTCTCTTTCTAACTTGTTCGTCGGAGGGTTCGCTGGGGGACTCCCCGCTTCCCGTTGAACTCTTGTGCAGGTTCCTCCGTGGGCTTGGTCATTCGGGCACAGGCTTGAGGAGCGTGGATCAATCCGATCCGTTCTACCTGGAACAAACTGTATCATCAGTTGGCGCCGTCTGTGGGAAAGGTTTTTGTTCCGCGCTCCAGTTGTGCTCATTGTCGCCGGAGACCCTCTCCCAATAACCCCCTCTACCACTTGTGAAGTGGATGGTCACAACTAGATCCATGGCTTCTCACCCCAATGCTCCCGATCATCAAGCCGACCCTCCCAATCCAGATAACCCACCACAGTATTTCACCGAGCTCACCAACAACATTAACCACCTGGCCGAGCAGAACCAAGCTTTGATTAATGCCCTACTCCAAAGAAACCTTCACATGCCCCCTCCATCACCTCCAGATATTCCATCCAACCAAGAACGCGCCCCGAGCCATACTATCCAGCAGCCTAATCCACCTAACTTGGAAGGCTTGCAACCCCCTTCCCCAAGTATAAACCCGCCACCCCGGGGCCCACATCCATCGATCCCGGCACCAACCCCTGAAGGAGAGGCCAGCAGCGTCCAGCCCCCGCTGCCTTCCGGTGGTGACAACATCCCTCTCTAGGACGCATAACTCCGAGCCATGAAACTCCAACTCCAAGGGGTCATGTAGAACATACAGCATAAACCATCTACCACAGCCAACTCCCCCTTTGTTGCTTCCATCAAGGACAAACCTCTACCTCCTAAGTTCAAAATGCTCACCATTGACTCTTTTGACGGTACAACAGATCCAGTCGATCACTTGGAGACCTACCGGACCCTCATGATCCTCCATGCATTCCCTGATGAAATCATGTGTCGGGCTTTCCCCGTAACCCTCAAGGGGTCGGCTCGACTTTGGTTTAGTCAACTGCCAGCATACTCTGTCTCCACTTTCCAACACCTCAGTGACTCCTTCCTCAGCCATTTCATTGGAGCCCAGCGCTAGCGACGTCCGGCAACCCAACTCCTCAATATTCGTTAGACCGAGGGGGAGTCGCTGCACAGTTTCGTTATCCGTTTCAACACCGAAGCCTTGCAGGTAGCGGAAAATGATGACAAGGACATCCTTACGGCTTTCATGGCCGGTCTACGGTCATCTGACTTCCTTTTCTCCCTCTCAAAAAACCCCCCGACCTCCATGGCAATCCTTTTTCCAAAGCCCAAAAATACATGAACGTAGAAGATTCCCTAGCCGCTCGCCAAGACCCTACAGCCAAAAACTCGACCCCTAGAGAGAAGAGAAAGGACTCAGACACCAGAAACACCCAGTACAATAACCAAACACCTTAGTACACCGACCGACCCTCTAGAGCCGACCGGTCGGCACCAGTCCGACCGTCCGGCCGGTTCGAACGGTACACACCCCTTAATTCCCCCATGGAACAAGTCCTCAATCAGATTCAACGAGACTACCCCCTGAAATGGCCCCAACCATCTCGGTCTCCTTTCAATCGGCGAGACCAGTCCAAATATTGCCGTTTTCACCAGGACTACGGTCATAATACTAAGGAGTGTTTTAACCTCAAAGATCAGGTCGAGGGCTTGATATGTCAGGGACGTCTCAGTCGGTTCACGAACACCTGCCCTCAGCAAAGGCAAAGGACCGAACCCATCAGAAATAACCGCCGGCGCACTCCTCCCCGACAACCAGCACAACCTAACCCTGGCCATGATCGCCTTCCACAGCAACCTCGAGCACAAGGTAACCCCGCCCCCCCTGTCGGAGAAATCAGAGTCATAGCCGGCGGGCTTGCTTGTGGAGGTCCATCCCGCTTGGCTCAGCGGGCAGAACTCAGAAAGATAAAACAGGGCTCAGACAAAGAAGTTGCCACATTAGACCGTCCCCCCCTTAAAACAGCCCAAGCAGTGGATGGAGCCCATCACCTTTACGGCAGCCGACTGCATAGGCATCCGTTACCCCCATGACGACCCCCTCGTCATTTCTGCTCTCCTCTCCAATTACAAAGTCAGACGGGTCCTCGTCGACAATGGCAGTTCTTCAGACATCATCTTCCTAAATGCCTTCCGCCGGCTCAAGATCGGGGAAGAAAGTCTGTCTCCTCTCCAAACCCCGTTGGTCGGTTTCACTAGAGACCGGGTGACCTCCATCGACTCCATCGATCTTTCCATCACCATCGGAGAATACCCACGGCAGACCACCAAGTTGCTTACTTTCCTGGTCATCGACTGCCCCTCCACCTACAACATCATCCTCGGCCGCACCACCCTAAATGCCTTCCAAGCTATCACATCCACTTTCCATCTCGCCATCAAGTTCCCCACCGATCTTGGAGTCGGCACAGTGAGGGAAGAGCAGACCCTGGCCAGAGAGTGTTATGTCGCCTCGCTTAAAGAAGTCAAGCTTAAGGAGGCTACGATCATCGAAGGACTCGACGTCAGAGACGAGGACGAGCTGGTCAGAGGGGAACCAGTAGAAGAGCTCATTGAGGTCCTCATCGATCCCACCAACCCGGCAAAAACTGCAAAGATCGGCAGCCAACTATCCTCCCAGGCCTAGGCCGACCTCACCGCCCTCCTGATTGAGCACAACGACGTATTTGCCTGGACCCACTCCGACATGCCAGGTATTGACCCCTCCTTCATCACCCACCGTCTTAGCATTGAGCCCCATTTCCGACCCATCCGCCAGAAGCAGCGCATCTTTCACCCGGAGCGCAATAACCTTATTGCTTTTGAGGTAGATAAGCTCCTTGAGGCACACTTATATCACAAATGTGGACTATCCCAGATGGCTGTCGAATGTGGTTCTGGTTCGTAAAAACAATGGTAAATGGCGACTCTATGTCGACTACTCCGACCTCAACCGAGTTTGCCCCAAAGACAGCTATCCTCTTCCTCGCATAGATCTGCTGCTTGACGCCACGGCTGGTCATCAAATGCTCAGTTTCATGGATGCCTTCTCTGGGTACAACCAAATCCTGATGCACCCGTCTGACCAGGAACACACCTCATTCATTACCGACCGAGGAACCTACCATTACCGTGTGATGCCATTTGGGTTGAAAAATGCCGGAGCCACTTACCAACGGTTGGTCAATGTAGTCTTTCATCATCAGATAGGCCGGAACATGGAAGTATATGTCGACGACATGCTGGTTAAGAGCAAACTCTCCACTGATCATCTGGCCGACCTGCGAGAGACTTTCGCCACCCTACGAAAGTATCACATGAAGCTCAATCCGGAGAAATGCACCTTCGGCGTAGGATCTGGGAAGTTCTTGGGTTTCATGGTTAGTCAGCGGGGCATCGAGGCTAACCCCGAAAAGATCAAGGCCTTGATTGAAATGCAATCACCCAGAATGGTCAAGGAGGTTCAGAGGCTTACTAGCCGAGTTGCCGCCCTTAACCGCTTCATCTCCCGCGCAATGGACAAGTGCCTCCCCTTCTTTAAAGTTCTTTGACAAACTTTTGAATGGACGGTAGAATCCGAAGAGGCCTTTCAGCAGTTGAAACAGTGTATGGCCAACCCCCCCTCATTTCTCAGGCAATCACAGGCGAACCCCTCTTCCTCTATCTAGCCGTGTCAAACACAGTCAGTGCAGCACTCATCAAGGAAGACAGTTCTGTCCAACGACCGGTCTACTACATCAGTCGGGCTCTTAGGGGAGCGAAACAGAATTACCCATTGTTAGAAAAAATGTCCTTGGCCTTGGTCACCGCCTCCAGACGACTCTACCCTTACTTCTAAGCCCATTCCATAGTGGTCCTCACTGACCAACCATTGAAGAAGATAATGCAACAACCAGAGCTTTCCGGCAGACTTATGCAATGGTCGGTCGAGCCCAGCCAATTTGACATCTCCTACCGGCCTCGAACGGCGATTAAAGGGCAGGTTGTTACCGATTTCATCCTGGAATTCACTAATCCCACTCCAACCGCAGCTCCTCTGCCCCCGCCACCCCCTACCGAGCCAGAAGACCTCCATTCTTGGACTCTCAACGTCAACGGATCATCCCGCAAAGGAGGCAGTGGGGCTGGTCTCATCCTCACCGCCCCCGAGGGTGATTATTTCAAGTGTGCTCTCCAGTTCCTATTTGACGCAAGCAATAATGAGGCTGAATACGAGGCATTGATTGCAGGTCTTCGCCTCGCCAGAGACATCGATGTCAGCTATATCCAAGTGTTCAGCGATTTCCAGCTCATTGTCGGACAAATCACGGGGGAATTCGATGCCAAGGAAGACTCAATGCGGGCTTATAGGGATATTGCACTCCCTCTCGCTCGCCTCTTCAATAATTCCACATCAAGCACATCCCTCGGGCAGAAAACTCCAAGGCAGATGAAATGGCTCAGTTGGTTTCAGCAGACCAGTCAGACCTCAGCCACGGTGCTCGCCTTGAGTACCTGGCCCACCCCGCCATCTCCCCAAACCAGCAACAAGTCTACTTCCTCCAAAACGAACTTATCCCTTGGGCAACTGACATCTTTCTATTTTTGACAACGAGGAAACTGCCGCCCGACAAACAGCAGGCCGCCAAAGTCAGGGCCCGGTCGTCCAACTACCTTTTTGTCAACGGCCTATTGTACAAACGGGATTTTTCACGTCCATACCTCAGGTGCCTCAATCCTGCTCAAGCAACCTACGTGATGAGGGAAATACATGAGGGTATCTGTGGTAATCATTCGGGCGCTCGGTCCCTAGCCCACAAAATACTTCGCACTGGTTATTTCTGGCCTACTCTCAATCAGGATGCGATAGACTTTGTGCTCAAATGTGATAAGTGCCAGCGTTTTGCCAACATCCCCCATGTTCCTCCTATAGAATTGATCACACTTTGCAGTCCCTACCCATTCGCCAAATGGGGGATCGACCTAGTTGGACCATTGCCCACTGGCTGAGGCCAAACCAAATTCTCCATTGTCGTCATTGATTATTTCACTAAATGGGTGGAGGCAGAACCCTTTGCCACAATTACCGAGCGGAACACAACCAGATTCATCTGGCAGTCGATCGTATGCAGATTTGGCATCCCTCAAGCCATCGTCTCCGACAACGGTAAACAGTTCGACAATGCCAAGTTTAGGAAATTCTGTGCAGACCTTCAAATCCAGCCATGTTTCTCTTCCCCAGGTCATCTCCAAGCCAATGGACAAGTTGAGGTTACCAACCGTTCTCTTCTCAAGATCATTAAAACTAAGCTGGAAGCTGCTAAGGGACTCTAGGCTGAGAAATTACCGAATGTACTTTGGGCCTACCGTACTACCGCTTGAACTCGCACTGGAAAGACCCCCTTTCGCTTAACATACGGTGCTGAGGCGGTCATCCCAGTGGAAATCGGTCTTCCTACCCCAAGGGTTCTACGTCCAAATCCAGAACTAACTGAAGAGCTGCGTCGGGTAGACCTAGACCTAATCGAAGAGCTCCGAGAAACCACTGCAGTCAGACGGGCCTCATACCAACAGAAAATGAGAACACACTACAACCGCAAAGTCTGACCGAGGGAATTCGCAGTGGGGGACCTTGTTTTGTGAGAAGCAACTCTTGCCACCAAAAATCTGACTGAGGGCAAACTGGCAGCCAAGTGGGAAGGACCTTACGTTGTGAAAGCCAGACCTCGTCCGGGTACTTACCGACTTCAGGACATGGAAGGTCGAGACCTCCCCATCAGTGGAACGCCGAACACTTGACGCGTTATTTCAATAAATTCCTATGTCTGTTATTGATCAGTTATTGTATTTTATTTTTGGCAATCTGCACACTTGAATGTTTTTCTTCTTCTCTCATATGATGTAAATTTCTAATCCAATGGGTTACACTTTACATGACAACAATCTTATATCTCAATTATTTGTGTGGTACCTCAATAACGTCCTGATTGCAGCACTCAGCTACAAACCTCAGCCAGACTGAGCATGAAAAGTCTCAGCCAGACTGAGCATGACAAGCCTCACCCAGACTGAGCATGAAAAGCCTCAGCCAAACTGAGCATGAAAAACCTCAGCCAGACTGAGCATGACAAGCCTTATCCAGATTGAGCATGAAAAGCCTCAGCTAAACCGAGCATGAAAAGCCTCAGCCAGACTGAGCATGAAAAGCCTCAACCAAACTGAGCATGAAAAGCCTCAGCCAGATTGAGCATGAAGAGCTCAACCAGACTGAGTTACTTGAAGAGGCAGCCCGACCGATTTCATCATGGCTCAACCCGAACTGAGCACGAATGAAGAGATCGGCCAAGGCCACTATTGCAACTTTATGATCGTGGCATAGTTGCCATACTTAGTCGAATTCCGGTTCAATGTTTTCCAAGTCAGACTAGCTCCTTGCTGGGTCATGATTCACAACTTCACTTCGCATTGAGGTTTTCTTACATTTTCAACTTCACTTTGCATTGAGGTTTTCTTACATTTTAAACTTCACTCTGCCTTAAGGTTTTCTTACATTTTCAACTTCACTTTGCATTGAGGTTTTCTTACATTTTCAACTTCACTCTACCTTGAGATTTTCTTACATTTTCAACTTCACTTTGCATTGAGGTTTTCTTACATTTTCAACTTCACTCTGCCTTGAGGTTTTCTTACATTTTAAACTTCACTCTGCATTGAGGTTTTCTTACATTTTAAACTTCGCAGTGACTTATACACAAGCCCTATGTAGACCACCACTTTCATTCTTTGCAGATCCTCAAATAATAAAGACAATAACATAAACACACAAACACAGCTCATAATTCTATTCATTCACAACTTACACATGAGTTTATTACAAGAATTCCAAAAAAAAAAAAAAAAAAAAAAAAACAAACAAACAACCAAAACTCTAAGTACAAATTTTGTTCACACCAATCATTCCTCTTCACTTGAGGCAAGGTCTTCTTCTTCAACACCCTCGTCTAAGGGGGTCTGGGCCACGTCGTCTTCATCAATCTTCACACTGCTGAAGTCCAAGTCTGGGAACAGCTCTTCTGCTTTATGCTTAAACATTTTCCAGCCGTTGTCCCAGAACTCAGCCATCTCGTGTTTGTAGAAGTCCGATCGTTGGAAGCTCTGGATTACTTCTTCTTCACTCCTACTCCTAGTGGTCGCTCCCGACAGGCCAGCCCCCCCAGACGCCTCCCTTGCCAAGTTATTGGCGATCGCAACATCGATCGCCATCTGGAAGTCAGCAGACCCCTTGAACTGCTCTACTGCTGCGACACACAAGTCGGGATATGCTGCCCTCTCAGAGTCTAACTTGGTCTTCTCTTTCTCCAACTCCTTCTCCAGCCCCGCCTTCTCCGCCTGCCCCGCTCTTCAGATCCCGCTCCAATATGCTATTAATATGCTAAATTTGAATATGATTATGTGTTTAACATGATTTTGTATGTCGTTATGTGAATATATGTGATTTTGAAATTCTATCTGTTCACCGTAGGAATATCTGTTTGAATAATCCGCTTCGGAAATTAAATTGAGGGCCTTATCGGCCACAGAACCCGAAATTGATTACGCCATTGTGATTAGTGTAATTTTTAGAGCCTACGGGGAAATTTAATTGAAAATTGATTCTGGTCAATTTAAACTGATTAAATTGATAAATTAAGTGCCCTATTATTTTATGTTAGAATAATGTGTTAGTGGGGCATAATGTATGGAGGCACTACACTCCCCTTAACTCATTTGAACTCAAAAATCTGAGGATACAATCGAGAGAGAGAGAGAGATCCGGCCTTAGTGAGAGAAAGGGAGAGGAATTGTGCAAAATCTAGCTTGAAGCTTGGGAACCTTGAAGATAATCCAAGAATTGTTATAGAGTGTGAGAGTCAAGCTCCTAGGTGAGTAATTCTTGGATTATAGTTTGTAATTTTGGGTATCCTAGCTAATTTGGTGATCAAGAGTGAGATTGAAATGAAATTGTGTTGGATTTGTTAAATTGAAGCTTAATATATGCATGCATGCAAGAAAGTACTTTGAAATTGCATGTTTAAACTTGGAATACATGATTCAAGTAGAGTTTTGGTTGAAACTCATGTTTTGATCACCACTTGTGTTGTCTAAGTTGAGAATGTGGCAAATTTATCACATGCATGTACAATTTATGAAGATATAAGCTTGAATGTATGAATTTGTTATGTTAGAATGAGTTTGATGGGAGATTGGGGCATGCATGTGAATTAATGGTGGAATTGAGCTCCATTGTAATGTGTTTTGGTGTTCATTCCATGTTAGAACAATTATATGTGAACTTTGAGCCTTAGAATGCATGAAAAATTGGCTGGAAAATTGAATTGGAGCTCAAGAACTTAATCTGGAAAACCCAGATTTTTGATGTCCGCTCGAGCGGGGGAAGTGCCGCTCGAGCAGGAAAATCGTGCTCCCAGCACTTTTTGCAGAGTTGAATGTTCGCTTGAGCGGGATGTTTCACGCTCCAGCGGGGAGCTTTTATAGACAGGCATTCCGCTCGAGCGCCCTAACTCACGCTCGAGCGTAATTTTGAGGTAACCAGTACTTTTGCAGGTCTCTTGGGTCCGCTCGAGCGGGGAAGTCCACGTTCGAGCGAGGACCTTGTTTTCTGAAATTTTGTTCATGCGCTCTGTGTTTCATTTTCCGTTCTCTTTCACTTGTAATCACTCTTAGGCATATGTTAAGCATTGTAAATGAGTTAATGAGATAAGAATAAAGCCCAAAGAGGGATATGTGAATTAAGGAACGGATTGAATTGTTAGTGACCCTTTTGTGTTCATGAAATGTGTAGGGTCAAGCTCCGGGGCAAATCCACAAGCCGATCACTATGAGTAATATCTTAACAAGATATTTGAAATATACTGTTGTCCAATTGTTTACTTATATGTAAGTTTTGTAAGTTCATTAATTTGAATGGTGGACAACGATTGATACGAATGATTGGGCCAAAGGCCGATTGATATAAATAATTGGGCCAAAAGGCCGATTGATACGAATGATTGGGCCAAAGGCCGATTGACATGAATGATTGGGCCGAAGGCCGATGGATACAAATGATAGATATAAATAATTGGGCCAAAGGCCGATTGATACGAATGATTGGGCCGAAGGCCGATTGACATGAATGATTGGGCCGAAGGCCGATGGATACGAATGATAGATATAGATGATTGGGCCAAAGGCCGATGGATATAAATGATTGGACCGAAGGCCGTTTGCTGTAACTGTTTCAATGATTACTTATATATCTTCCTCATTTGATATTATTCACTGGGCATTCGCTCACGCTCATTCATGTACATGTAGGTGAGCCAAGGGACGTCTAGAACCAGCCCCGGTGAACTTGTGAGAAACAGTTTAATTTTTGAGGAGTCAGCCCAAACGTCTCACGCACGAGACTGTCTTCGCTTTCGACCTTTGCTTATAGTTTTGTTATGTTGGCGAATACGTTGGACTCTTTTTGTATATAAGACTTGGGTTTGACTGACTTAAATCTGTATGATCCTGTACGTATAGTGTTTTGTGTTAGTACATACTTTGATGTGAGTTATTAACATATAAATGTTTGGAATGTTATGGTGTGCATTTAAGCACGGCTCTATGGACAAAGTTTTTGAATTGCTTCCGTTTGGCCCCTTTACCTCTGATAAGTTTGATTTATTTGGTTTGAGGCCGTAGGTAATCACACGATTACTGGCCGGTTATGGCCTTAACCCATAGGGGCGGGTTCGGGTCATGACACTTTAGGTCTGCTTCTTCCTTTTCTTTGACCCACTGAGCGCGTAGATCTTCATTGTTAGTCATGGCTTCTTCAAACCGATTGTTGGCGATAGTGCAGGCTCTCTGGGCCTCTTCCAGCTTCTTCTGCTCGCCAGCCAGCTGGAACTCGAGCGACACCAGCTTGCGGCGTTTTGTCTCCAGCTCCAACCTGGTCGCGAGCAGCTTAACATTGGCTCGGTCGGCTAATAGCCCTGCACCATCGCCAACACTTGCATCTTCTTGGCCTTCTAGGCCTCTTCTAACCCCCTAGCGCATACACTTCACGCGGTCTTCTTCTATCCAGCAGTTTCTCTCTTCAAACTTTCATGTTGGGCCTTCTCCTCCTCCAACTTTACCTTCAGTGGCCCTACTTCGCCTTTGGCAGCTGCCGCCTTTCTCAATAGGGCTCCTGCTAAGGCAGTGGCCTCCATTTAGGCGGAACACAGACCCCTTAGCAGCTCAGCCTCAGTCAAACTGGCCACCGAGTGCACAGCCGCTTCTTTCACTACCCCCAAAAGGCGATCTGTAGCTGTCCTGGCTGGGCCTCCTCCTCCCTCTAGTCGCCCAGACACTGCTGGCGCATGGTAGATGGCAGTCTTCAGCCTGACCCCCTCTCCTTGGGGCGCAGGAACCCCCTTGGGCTGCTGCTCCACCCCCTCCTCAGGGCCAGCTGACCCACTCTTTACTTGCATCTTGGGGCCCATGGCACTCATGGGCTCTTCTCCCCATTGGGCCCCTTGACCAGTCGCCCCACTCTCCATCCCCCTTGCTTCCCCCAACCCCACTTCGGGGGTCTTCTCCGCTGTCACCGCCTTCTTCATCTTCACGGCGGGCTCCCCCGCGCTCTCCCTCACCCTCTTTTTCTTCTTCAAAGTCTCCATCTCCTTTTTGTTCCTTTCCTTCAGAGGATCCACTGGGGGCGATCGTGGCTCAAAGTCCCCTAGATTCTTCTCCCCCAGTGGCTTGGGGCGCGGTCAGATTCGCTCCCTGGTGATCGGTTTCGGAGCAGGCCCAAGTTATGCCTCTTTATACTTGTCCGCTCGGGCGAACAATCTCTTCTCCTTCTCCTCCTCCTCTGCCCTCCTCTGCGCCTCTAGCTCCTCCCTTGCTGGGTCCTCTCCCAACGGTTGCGGTCCCAATTTCAGGGTGAACAACGTCGAAGGCATGACCAGCTCATCCCACTTCAGCCCTTTCTCTTCCCTCCATTCCCTCACCTTCTTCACTCGGTCTTCAGCTTCCCCGCCCAACTTAGGTTCGACTGATTTGGTGGGGACCTTTCACGTGGTGTGCGCGCCCCAGCCCCACCGTTCTCCGTCATAAAGAACCATCTCGGTCTCCACCCCTTCACCGACGATAGAAGACCTGCCACCAGACCTCTCGCCGCCACCGCTTTCAACGTCAACCAGGTCTCCTGCTAACTGGAGGCCTTATAGCAGGAGAAGAACTCCTCTACTGTCATCGCCGTCCCTCCGGTCGTCTGCGGCCAAACACTCGCGCACACCATTACTATCTTCTAGGCGTTCGGCATCAGTTGCCCTAGCATCGCCTCTAGCTTGCTTAACACATCCACCACAACCTGAGGGAGGGGTAGCCTCAACTCTCCTCGCAATGCTTCTTCGTAGAGGCTAAATTCGCCCGGCCGCACATCTGATGCCCTTTCCGTGGTTATGGGCAATCTTAGCCCTATCTCCGAGGGTATTTGGTACTTCTTCTTTATTCCCTCTAACTCCTCTGCTGTCAGCACAGATCTATCCGGTTTGGTATGCCAGTGGTCTGGCTCCACCTGACTGATAGGCCTTGTGGCCGAGATTATTGTCCTAGGGCGAGCCCGCATCGCTTGACTCGCTCCCTCCCCTTCCCTACGCTCCGTACGATATTGTTCTGCCAAACCCACCAAATCGTCGTCGCCTAGTGGATCAACCCTTGCGTTTGTTGCTTCCTCTTGGGCCATCTCTCTTGTGTGTCTGCGAATAACTTCGGATGCGGGCGCAAGAAAATTCACAAAGTGTTACAGGGGTGTATCGCTAGCAACGAAGGAGTTTACACTTGGAATGTTTTGATTTTTTGCAAAAAGGTAGGTAAAGCGAATAATACCAAAGGCCCAAGGTTTGCCTGTATTCCAAGGGTCACAATTAATTTTTGCCAATTTGAAAAATTTTCAAAAATCCGCTAAAACTGTCTTTTCAACACCCTATAATGACCTATCGTTTCACTTCTTGCCCATCGCCTAAACTGCCCTACTACGAGATTCGGCCACATGTACGACCACGATCCACTGCCCCTTTCCCTTTCCCTGTCTATTCCACTTCACTTCAAACACGTGCCACATCGCCTCTCGAGCCCCGCGCCACATTACCTACCCTTCACGGTCAGCCCTCCTCATGATCAGTCCCTCCACTCGGCCACCCTTTATGGTCGGTCCTCCTCATGATCGGTCCCTCTACTCGGCCACCCTTCGCGGTCGGCCCTCCTCATGATCGGTCCTTCCACTCGGCCACCCTTCCCGGTCGGCCCTCCTCATGATCGGTCCCTCCAGTCGGCCACCCTTCGCAGTCGGCCCTCCTCATGATCGGTCCCTTCACTCGACCACCCTTCGCGGTTGGCCCTCCTCATGATCGGTCCTTCCACTCGGCCACCCTTCGCGGTCGGCCTCCTCATGATCGGTCCCTCCACTTGGCCACCCTTCGCAGTCGGCCCTTCTCATGATCGGTCCCTCCACTCGGTCACCCTTCGCCGTCGGCCCTCCTCATGATCGGTCCTTCCACTCGGCCACCCTTCGAGGTCGGCCCTCCTTATGGTTGGCCACTCCTCTCGGTCGACCTTCACCCTGCCGGTCTCTCATAGCCCTCATTTTCTTAATTATTCCCTTCGTTGGACTAAAGCTGCACTTGCGAATGGGGGACTACTGACATGGGTAAGTCCATAAAGATTATAGCCCACCATTTAAGGCCCAATACACAACTCAAATATTAAGGCCCAGCACTGCCGAAGCCCCACATAGCAATAAGAACCAATGACATCAAGACACATGTCAAGAGAAGGGCAAGCCACATAAAGCAGACAAAGATCTGCAAAGTTATTGCCACTGCACATCGCCATTAATGAAGCCCTTTACAGCATTTATTGCGATAACCCCTCTCCGTCGGGACAGAACGCCGTCACCATGAACAAGGTAAGCTAGAGCATAGACTTTCGGCCAAGGTGACAGGTCGGAAGGGACAACGAAATGATTACCAGAGGATATAAGTAGACGTTGAAGACAAGGAAAATGTTAAACTTTCTATCTCTAATCCATCCCTACATACCACCTCTCTTTCTAACTTGTTCGTCGGAAGGTTCGCTGGGGTACTCCCCGTTCCCGTTGTACTTTTGTGCAGGTTCCTTCGTGGGCTTGGTCATTCGGGCACAGGCTTGAGGAGCATGGATCAGTTCGACCCGTTCCAACTGGAACAAACTGTATCATCAAAATTCATTTATATATTGGTCTCATTTGACAATATCACTTTTTAGTTTAGAAGTTAAAGTCACTAAAAAAATCAAAAAGTCAATAACTTATATCAAAAGGTGAAAGATTCCATTTTTTCTCTACTTTTTGTACATCTTTTCATAAAAAATAAAAAGTTATCTCAAACATACTAATTTTTTTTACATCTTATTTTAACTAAGAAGTCAAACAATTACTAAAAAAATATATTCCCAAACAAGGCCTTAGACTTATTTAAACCGCTTTCAGATGAATGTAACTAGACAGGTCCACAACTGCTGCTGCGCAGGCACCTAAGAGCATTCGCATCAAAATAGTTAAATTTTTAGACAAATTTTACTTTAAAAGCTAATTTTCTATTTTAACTAATCATATTTTCAAGTACATTCTTCAACAAACTCTTTAATTTTTTTTTTATATTTAAATATTATTTATTTATTCTTTTAAAAATCATATTTTTTTCAAATGGACATTTTTTTCAATTGTCATATATTTTAAGCGGACAATAATCATATTTTTCAAACAAAAAATGCAAGACTATTATAATGTTTATATAGGGTTTATCTAAAGAATAATGTAGTAGTAACATATAAATAAATAAATAAAATTTATTTTACAGAGTCTGTTGGTTTAAAATAAAAAATTTATATTGAACCACATTATTTTATATAAATTTTATATTTATATATTATTACTATTCCTTTCAAACCAACACTTTTTAAATGTGTCATTTTTTTTTTGAGGTTGTACTCAAAATATACTACTGTTGCTCCAATTTCATTGAAAACTTTGAGAGAATTTTTATTAATATTTCATCATTTCATACCAAGAACCGAGTCCACAACCGCTGGCTACATGTAGTGATGGAGTTAGGCTCAATTAAAGTGACGATTGTGCTGCCATACTTGATGGAATGCAATTTATGTGAATTTTCTTGTTAAAGTAGCTAAGCAGCAGGTTTAGCACTTTTGATGTTGATTCCCTAATGGAAAATGTTAGAGACCCCAAATAATCTACCAAACATTTTATCAAATCTCTCACATGGGTGTGAGACCAATACAAACCTACATGTGTGTGGGTCCTACACCCATGTGACAAGTTTAGTAAAATATTTGATAGATTATTTAAAACCTCTAGCATTAATCTTCTCTAATAACTTGTTAATGAAAAACTACAACCCAAATCAAAAATATTTTGCCATTTTGAGGACATTGCCTACTTTACAACTGTCTTCCTCGGAATAGAAACCACGTCACAATAAATGCTTCTTCTAGTAGTAGTAGACTATAGTGGTTTTATTGTTTCTGTAACAATGGTTTTAATTCATTTTGCTCTCTACTCCCATCTTCTTCCAACTCTCTCTTTCTCTCTAATCAATCTGATAAAAAACTGAGATCCAACAATTCCTCTCTTTTTTTTTTTTTCTTTTCTTTCTTTCCCTAACAAAAAAAATGGAGCACAATAATCGCAATTGTTTATCTTCTCATCCTGGGAGTCTCTTTCTATTTATCTTCCTCCTCCTCACTTGCCTCTCTGCTTTTGCTTCCACTTTCATTTCAGGTGTGTAAGGCTGTGTTTGGTTTAAGGATTTGGGAAAAGATTTAGAAAGGAAAAGAGAAAAAATGTGTGAAATTAAATGAAATGTAAATATATTTTATTCACATTTCACTGTCCTTTTCTCTTTTCTTTTCAAAATCTCTTCCCAAATCCTTAACCAAACGCAGCCTAAGAGTCGGAGATTTATCTCTCGATATATATAGAGAGCGATATACCTACCTATAATTTACTTATACTCAGAAAATATGAGGAAGAAGAACTCAGAAAATATGAGGAAGAAAGAATATATTGTTGTTATATTCAAAACTTCTTATTTTGTGAAGAGAAAACTACACTCCTTATATAGGAGAGAACAAGAGCTACTATTTGTGCCACTAAGATCCACTATCACCACTAAGAGATCCACTATCACCACTAAGAGCCACTACCTATCTCCTTACATAATATATACATCCATTATAGCCACTATCTAGATTACTATATACATCCATTATAGCCACTATCTAGATCACTAACATAGTGTATATAGACATTATCATAACCCACTAACAGCCACTATATGTCCACTAACAGCCACTAACAATAATAATCAGATTTCCAGCACTCCCCCTCAAGCTGGTTTGAAGATATCTTCCATAGCCAGCTTGCTAGTCAGCTTATCAAATTGCTTCTTGTGTAGTCCCTTCGTTAGCACATCAGCTAATTGTTCACCTGTTGGAAGGTAGGTCATACAGATTATGCCAGCATTGATTTTCTCCTTGATGAAATGTTTATCCACTTCTATATGTTTTGTGCGATCATGTAGAACTGGATTATGAGCTATAGATATAGCTGCTTTGTTGTCACAATAGACCTTCATAGGTGTCGGGTGAGAAAGCTTTAATTCTTCAAGAATTCTTTTAATCCACATTACTTCACAGATTCCATGGGCAACAGCTCTGAACTCTGCTTCTGCACTACTTCTAGCTACCACATTCTGTTTTTTACTCCGCCATGTAACTAGGTTCCCACCTACAAAGGAGCAGTATCCGGATGTTGATCTCCTGTCTGTAACACTTCCTGCCCAGTCTGCATCTGTGTATACTTCAACTTGAAGATGTCCATGTTTCTTGAACAGTAAGCCTCTCCCTGGAGTTCCTTTCAAATATCTTAAGATCTTATAAACGGCCTCAAAGTGCTCTGCCCCTGGTGAGTGCATGAACTGACTTACCATGCTGACTGCAAAGGCAATATCAGGCCGCGTATGAGACAAGTAAATCAATTTCCCTACAAGTCGCTGATATTGTTCCCTCTCTTTGACTTCTTCAGCCTTAGCAGCTTGTAACTTCAAGTTAGGCTCGATCGGAGTCTCCACCATCTTACAACCAAGCATACCTGTTTCTCCAAGGAGATCAAGAACATATTTTCTCTGATTAACGAATATACCTTCCTTGGATCTTGCAAATTCCATTCCGAGGAAATACTTGAGGGCTCCCAGATCCTTAATGTGAAATTCTTTTGCGAGTTTCTCTTTGAGGGCTGCTAACTCTGCTTCATCATTACCAGTTAAAATGATGTCATCAACATAAACAATCAAAATTGCAATTTTACTGTCTTTTGAATGTTTATAAAATATTGTGTGATCTGCTTGACTCTGCGAGAAGCCACAACTGATAACTGCCTTCCCAAAGCGTTCAAACCACGCTCTTGGTGATTGTTTGAGTCCGTATAATGACTTGTTCAATCTGCATACTTTGTCGCTACCAAGTCTCTGCTCAAATCCCGGCGGTAGGCTCATGAACACCTCCTCTTCAAGATCACCATTGAGAAATGCATTTTTAATGTCAAGTTGATGTAGAGGCCAATCTGAATTTACTGCAAGAGATAACAGTACTCTGATGGAATTTATTTTAGCAACAGGAGCAAACGTCTCCTGATAGTCGATCCCATAAGTTTGAGTGAAGCCTTTAGCCACAAGTCTCGCCTTGTATCTCTCAACGCTTCCATCTGCGTTACATTTTATCGTAAACACCCATTTACACCCAACTGTTTTCTTGTCTTTGGGTAGATCAACTATCTTCCAAGTACCACTTCTCCTTAAAGCATTCATCTCCTCCATGACTGCTAATTTCCAATTCGGATCATCCAATGCTTCCTGTATATTCCTTGGAACAAACAAGTGTGAAATCCTAGATGTGAAAGCTCTATGGTTTTTAGACAGTCTTTGATAGGAGAGGTAATTTGCAATAGGATGTTTAATGCAATTTCGGACACCTTTCCTAATTGCTATAGGAACATCAAGGTCGGAAATAGAAGGAATAGGATTACCTAAAATTTCGATGCCAGAACTCGGGTGGACATTCGGGTCATTATTCCTCAGATGAAATCGCTTTCTAGTATAAACCTGAAGCTCAGAATTTAGATCATTTGGTAGTACTTCTCCCCCTAAACAAGAATCTTCTTGACTAGGCACCATAGAACTTGGTTCTCCTAAGTGATCATTATCAGACAGATGTGGTTTTTGTGTAGGATAAATGACATTGGGGAGCGGGATAGAAATATCCCAAAAATTGTCTTCTACTACTCCACTTGTCTCCCCCTGAAGAGAAGTGTTGGGGAAATAAGATTTTGTTTCCACAAATGACACATCCATACTCACATGAAATTTCTTGGTTTGAGGATCGAAACACTTATACCCCTTTTTGTTTGAGGAATAACCCAAAAAAACACATTTTATAGCACGGGGGTCAAGTTTTGAACGAAATTGACTGGGAACATGAACATAGGCAGTACATCCAAAAACTTTGGCGGGTAAATCAGAAAACAACCTCGTGTCAGGAAAAAAAGTTTTGAGACAATCAAAAGGTGTTTTGTATGTTAACACCTTTGTAGGCATCCTGTTTATCAAATAAGAGGCTGTTAAAATTGCTTCACCCATAAATATTTAGGAATATGCATGTAAAACATTATAGCACGTGCTACTTCAAGTAAATGTTTATTTTTTCGTTCTGCAATGCCATTTTGTTGAGGGGTATCCCGACATGTAGATTGATGAAAAATCCCCTTTTTTGCCAAAAACTCACCCAACTGCTCATTGAAATATTCTGTTCCATTATCAGAATGTAAAATACCAATTTTGGTTTGAAATTGGTTTTCAATCATATTGTAAAAATTTGTGAATAAATTTTTCACGTCAGATTTTTTATTCATCAAATAAATCCAACATAAGCGGGTATGGTCATCAATAAATGTAACAAACCATCTTTTACCAGAAAGAGTAGTGATTTTAGAAGGGCCCCAAACATCACTATGAATCAAATAAAAAGGTTTGGAAGCTTGGTAAGGTTTTGGCAAATAAGTAGAGCGATGAAATTTTGCAAAAATGCAACTTTCACAATGAAAAGAAGAACAATCAATCCCTTTAAATAATTCTGGAAATAAATGTTTCAGATAAAGAAAACTAGGATGTCCTAGCCTATAGTGCCATAGCATTATTTTTCTCGAACAGAGATTGAACTAGTACTATTAAAGCTCTGAGCTTTTTTACTACTAACAGGTACTTCATCAAAGTAGTAAAGACCTTCAAGCATCCTAGCACGCCCAATCATCATCCCCGAGTTCTGGTCTTGAAATTCACAATGGGATTCAAAAAATGTAACACGACAATTAGAATCCTTAGATAGTTTACTGACAGACAAAAGGTTACAGGCTAAGTTGGGGACGTGAAGAACAGCATTGAGATTAATTTTCTCAGTTAGTTTAATAAATCCTTTTCCTGCAATAGGTGAAAAACTACCATCGGCTATTCTGATTTTGTCATGACCAGAACAAGGGAAATAGGTACTAAATAAATGGGAAAAACTAGTCATGTGATCGGAAGCACCGGAATCTATGATCCACGGAGAGAAGTTTAGGCAAGAGAAGGCTTTAGGATTTCTACCTGTTTGTGCCAAAAAAACACTAGGAGTACCGGATGAGGAGTTGGATTTTATCAGCTTTAAGAGTTGATCAATCTGCTCTTTGTTGAAGGGACCTGAATCGGCTTCATTAGCAGTAGGAAAGCCACGATTCTTCTCTCCTTGTTTGCTGCTTTTCCAG
The DNA here is from genome assembly GCA_030407325.1 of Camellia japonica. Classification (NCBI taxonomy): domain Eukaryota; kingdom Viridiplantae; phylum Streptophyta; class Magnoliopsida; order Ericales; family Theaceae; genus Camellia; species Camellia japonica. The sequence continues at coordinate 5,564,771 of JAPPVO010000032.1, read as the reverse complement.
TTGACAGGTTTGCCATGGATCTTCCAACACGTTTCGCGTGTATGGCGAGGCTTGTTGCAAAAATCACACCAGACCCGTGGCTTATCATCAAACCTGCGCTGGTAATTTGCAGCCTTGTTGGCCGCAGCATCGCTAATTAAAGCAGAAATTTCAATTGACTCACCAGTACCTTTTTTCTTAAGCATGACGCTCCTTCGGCTCTCTTCCCTTCTGACTTCGGCAAATACTTCGCCAATGGATGGGAGAGGAGGTCTGCCAATAATTCTTCCTCGCACTTCATCGAACTCAATGTTGGACGTGACTTCCGACATGGCTATGACGGTTTTAGGGCTGCTGTGTTTTTGTTGCTCTGATACCAACTTAGAAAATATGAGGAAGAAGAACTCAGAAAATATGAGGAAGAAGGAATATATTGTTGTTATATTCAAAACTTCTTATTTTGTGAAGAGAAAACTACACTCCTTATATAGGAGAGAACAAGAGCTACTATTTGTGCCACTAAGATCCACTATCACCACTAAGAGATCCACTATCACCACTAAGAACCACTACCTATCTCCTTACATAATATATACATCCATTATAGCCACTATCTAGATTACTATATACATCCATTATAGCCACTATCTAGATCACTAACATAGTGTATATAGACATTATCATAACCCACTAACAGCCACTAACAATAATAATCAGATTTCCAGCACTTATATATGTTGGTGTGTATAATAATGCAGATGATATATTTGGGGATCCAGCTTCAATCAGTCGGAACCTCCTTCAGACCAAGAAATGTGCTTTTTTCGCTCTTTTAATGAATGCATCTGGGGATCGGTTTTCAAAGAACACAATTCATGAAGTTTTTGCATTCTATTTGGGGTTTTAATACACTCATATTTCAATGTATACAGAAAAATGTTAGATGTAAATCATAATATATATATATATATATATTACTGTCTACCCAACAATAGATTCATACTTTAATCTTCTTTCAAGATAGTGAAATTGGTATGAATCATGTATGTAGACAATGTTATCAAACCACCTATATATTTGTGTGTTGAAGTAATTGTCTATTGAAGGACAACATTGCAAAGAAAAGGAAAAATAAATAACTAAATAAATCTGATTTTGAAAGTTGGCATACCTGAAAGATTGGTTTAATGATATCTTTGCCTTGTTTTGTGTGATTTGCAGCTTGCCCTGTAGACTTCGAGTTCAAAAACTACACAATCATCACTAGCCAGTGCAAAGGACCAAAGTACCCACCCAATATCTGCTGTGCAGCTTTCAAAGAATTTGCTTGCCCATATGTGGATGAATTAAATGATTTAACCAATGATTGTGCCTCTACCATCTTCAGCTACATCAACCTCCACGGTAAATACCCAGCTGGCCTTTTTTCTAGAGAGTGCCATGAAGGGAAGAGAGGGCTTGTCCTCCAACTTCATCAACAGAATCAGCCAATGTTTCCAGTGGGAGTCCGATCATCTGTAATCCATCTCCTCTATTGGCACTTACAACAACAGGCTTCCCAGTACTGTTATTGTGGTTTTTCTGAAGGCTTATGTAAGGTTCTAGCATTTCAACTTACGATTGTTAAAACTATTAATATCACACGAAATGTGATTTTATTTAATTGATAGGACACTAAAAAGTATGAATTACAACGAGAAAGACAGAGAGAAAGCTCTGCTATTAAAACCATTACAATATCAAATCAAGTTGAACTTATTGATTCATGTGAAGTTTTGTAGAAAGTAACTTCACCTAAAAATCTATGCTATACAATGCATGTTTTATTTGTGCCACTTATGGTACATCAAACTACAGGGCCCAACAAAAATTCTGGTTCAAGGATGTTTACAGTTTATACTTGTGAATAAATAGATTCAGGTGATTTCAGATAATAACAGAGTGATTTCACCTCGCATTTTACAACTTGATAGCTTGTTTTTCTTGGCAAACTGAAAGTAATTTGTCGAAGATTGCCAGGACAGAGATGGGTTTGGACACTTTCACCACAAGAGGCTGTGCCTGGACTTATACCGGAACTGCTTCTTTACCGTGCACCAGAGGCCAGGGAAGGTGCTCAGCTGCGTCAACACAAATAGAAATAGATTCACCTCACAGAATGGTGATAAAAAATAAAATAAAAAATTAATAAGTTGCAACTTAATGCACAAGAATCCTGTTAAAATGGGGTCTGGGGAGTGCAAGCATGATGACAACCAAACCAAACCAAACCAAACCAAGCCAAGCCTTAAATCCCATCAAATGGGGTCGGCTACATGAATCCTTCTTCTCCACGCGGCTCTATCAAAGGCCATTTGGCTAAGCATGATGATAATGCATACAATTCATATCTATTGCATTTGGCTAAGCCCTAAGCTTCAACTGCACAAGTCACTTCACAAGAACTAGAGTCTATTTCAACTGAATATTTGATCCTGTAATTGCATGAAGAAGTGTTTAAAACCTGTGCTGCTCAATCTTTCTTTTGACTAAATATTGTTATAACCCCACAGAATTGCAGCGATAACTTCACTAGAGCTCATATCGGAAGAAGTTAGCATAGAATGTCTCTTGCAGCTTGACAACTTCACTAGAGCTCATATTGGAAGAAGTTAGCATAGAATGTCTCTTGCAGCTTGACAAATGCTCTAATTTATCAAAATAAAAGAGAAGTATGCACTAATATATGGCAATGTGTGTTGTTTCAGTATGTCCAAAGATGTTCAGTGATTTAGTGCAGTAGCTTACATTGCTGATAAGCTTTGCCCCAAACCATGCAGAATCGGCACCATAAACAGGAGGAATCACTATTATTCCAGTGGACATGGATTGGGAAATAAGTCCATGGAGTTCCTTCTCTAACCTTTCTGGGAAACAAAGATCAAAGATAAAGTCAAAAGATTTTCAACTCAATTTATATGTATCTCATTTTAATTTATTTATTTAATGCATTGTTTCTGTACTATTATTTCTTCACCTGTCTTTTTAATACAGTTTGATTAAAAGAACTTATATTCCCTCTCATCTCATACCCTTGTCACTGAAATTCACATAGATAACTGAAAGTTACCTGCTAATCCTGGTAAACATGCTGTCCCTCCTGACAAAACTACAGTCTTGAACCAACTGTCATTGCCTGTCAATTCCGCAGCTTGACAATGGTCCATGCAAAGTGCTACTGCCTGTTGCAAACTCATTGCACGCCTGTACCAGACACAGACAGTACATGATGAATTAATCAGAAAATAAGTATAAAAGCACAGGAAAATGGAGGGCACGGGAAAATGGAGGACACGGTAAAGTATGAGCAACAATATCTACCATTGATCAAATCACCACATATTATAACAAGATGTAAGAAAACTTAGACTTACACTCCTGCAATGCATGGCTGAAATAGAATCTCCCCTGTTTGAAATCGTTCTTTCGAAAGAGTAAACCAACCTTCTGCTGCAACTTCAAATGACCCTTCTGTATCTTTGGATAGTTCAGCATCATAATCAAGAGCAACATAACATAGGTTCTGTGAGTGCATTAAACCCAGACAAAATCAGGCAATATGTAGTGTGTGATAAAGCAGGAAAGTACGGTACAATTACCAAAGTGAAGTCAAACATATGCAGAAAATAAGTAATAAACATTATACTAGGCTTCAGTTGTTATTTTGTGGAGAACCCTCTGGCAACTGTTCAAGTGTGGAAAATCCACTTGAAAATCTTATTAGCAGGATTCATATACTTCAGTGAGGGGATTCAGCAAAACCCTCCCAGCATTTGAGACTGCTGCCAAAATATGTCCTGATCAAATCAAATTAAGAGCTAGAAAATAGTTGGTGTTTTAGAAGGGGTTTGGTGGTCCTATGAGCTATCAACCTGGCTATTGGGGGACAAGCTGAACTAATTATACCATCAAAAAAAGTTTAGAAAAGCTAAAATCAGTAATTGAATTTACCCAAAAGCACTAAGAAGTGAACTTTTCATGGATCAGCATCAGAAGTGAAATTTTCCAGGGCTTTGAATTATCAATCGGCTTTCATCAATTAGACAATAAAAAAGGTTGTCCCTAGAAAGAGAGCTAACCATATGGGTGTCTTGCCATAGACTTGAGGCTCCTAGAACTCATCGAGTTGTAGGCATCCCTTTTTCAACTTTCAGTCGGGCAAGGGCAATCCATTTCGATCCTAAAACCATACCATACCCCTGCCTGTTTGAAGGAGAAAGAAGCTGGAGGAGGGAAGTTTACAGATGTCTATACATACGAAATCCCAAGTACAGGACAAAACCCTATGTTTCCAACATTACTTACTGCTATTTCTTCTTGGATTCTAGGGGGGAATTCACGACTTCTAGAGCCATCCAGCTGACTAGAACAATCAATTGGTGAATGTCACATTTACTCTGCATGCTGACAAGCCAGCAAGACTTCTGGCCAAACTTTTCCTCATTGATGAGAGGAAAGACAAATATCAAAGTCCACAGAGCAAAGGGCAATGTCAATACCTCTTTTAATGTGCGCACAGTGTACAGTGACTCAAAATGTATATTTTTCTGCTGCATTTGTTCCCTAAGGAATCCTGTAAGCTTCAATGCTCCCATTCCCACAACTTCAACACCCACCTTGCGCATGACTTGACCATGTAAAACTGTAGAATAGAATCCAAAACTTAGAAAACTGAGTCACAGGTAACCATGCACAATTAGGAAAAGAGAAATTCAACAGAAATCATTTAATAGAGAATAAGAAAACAGCAGTGAACACCTAGCCATTTTTTATGCATAAACAAGAATAGAACAGAAAGAGAGAGATTAATGAGATTGCTGAAAAAAATTAAAGCAACAGGTAGAAATGCAGGATTTCTAAAACTGATGTAATAATGACATCAGTTGAAGGGAAAGTATAAGCATTCTGTGCAACTGTAAGTAATCAATTGCATTTTGGAAAGTTTCATAAAGCTTAGGCCCACTTGCACAGTACAACTGCAGGAAAGTTGCTCAAATATCAATTTTGAAATTAAAATGAGATCCTATAGCTTACTTGGAACAACAGAGGTCTGGTGGAAACCAATGTTAACAACAATTCCTGAAGTTCGTCTTGCTGCATACAAAGCTAAAGTTGCCTACACATTTAATACGATAATTGCATTAGGGGGTAAGAGAGAACAACAACAAAACAGTTTTATTGGTCATTCTATACAGAAAGAAACTAAGGAATCCAAGTTTGATAACCTCTTTGCTTTTCTACCTTATAAAAACCATCAAAATATGCTGAAAATAAAATACATAAATACTCTACCTGATTGATAGCACAAACAGCAGGGACATTCATATCAAATAGAACTGAGTAAATGGTTTCTTTTAGCTGCCTTCTAGCTGCTTTAGCAGATTCTGTATCTAGAATAATACATTTAAAAATAAAATATATATTAAAAAAAAGACAAATCAGATCATTGGAAATGCTATTGCAGGAGTGAAAAGGAGAGGAAAGTAAGAAGGAGAATAAAAAGTGTGATCAACCCCAATCATGAATCCATTTCCTCATCTACCATATCACCAAATCTCACAAAAGTTACACTGGAAGGGGGTAAATATAAGGAAAAGGATCATGCAGGTTCTTTTCCACATAAAGTGGTCAGCTGGATGCCAACATAAAGTTTAGTTATTATTAATCAACAGTACACGTATTACATGTTCCCATAAGTTTTGGTAATTATTAAGAAGCTATAAAAACCCAGTCGGTCCTATGCTTCCAAGATAAGCCAACCAAAATAAAATTATTACAGACGAATGATCTAAGAGTTTTTCCGTTATTTTGAATCCAGTCTCTAAAAAATTTGTGACAGAGGGCCTAAGAACTTCAGAACACTCTTGTGTGTGTGTGTTGGTTTAACCCACATAAATATGACAATAACAAGAAGCAATGAGTTAAAATGTGAATTGTGATTATCGGTTTTGCTATACGTCTCTTCGTTTTTGTTTTCATTGGGATTGTTGTGTGTCCGGACATTCCTTCTCAAATTCTCATCCTTGTTTATTTCGGGTTGGCTTTCCTTTTGTTTTGAAGGGTGCGCGGCCGAGTCCAGAGTGTCCGGGAGTGAACCGGGGAAATTCTGGGCGGCTGGACTAGGGCCGCACGTGCGGGGGGTGAGGCCGCATGTGCGGAGAGGGGTGAGTTCTAAGGGCAGCACACTGTCTAAAAGGCAGGTGCGGATTGGAGTGCAGAAGGACCACCGCACGTGCAGGGGTGAGGGCCACACGTGCGGGGATGGGCTTCGCACGTGCGGCAATCTGGGCAATCTGAATCTCTGTTTTTTTTTCTCTTTTTGGCCAAGTGTGTATCACATTTTGTGCATTTCCCTCTCACTCTAAACATTATTTTTCTCCTCCTCTCTAAAAACCCTCATTAAACACCAAAACTCTTTGATTTTCCTTGCAATCCCTTGGGTGTAGAGTTATCTCCCCTCATTAATCGTGGAGATCAAAAGCTAGAGCTTCATTTTGTGTGGTGGAAAATCAAAGATTTCTCATCTTTTGATTCTAGAGTTTCTTCTCTCAGCTTCTCCAAAAACTTTAAGGTAAGGATTTCTTGAGTTATATATACATGTTTTGCTATATTAATGTTGATTTAAGAGTTTTCTTGAAGTTCTCATGTTGATTTTTATTTTGAGATCTAAAATGTAGAGAGTTATAAATGTGGGTTTAAATCTCAACCCTTTTGTTAATCCTAGAGGGTTTTCCTTTTCATTAAACATAAGAAAGATGTTTTTGGGTGGGGTTTCACCAAGAAATAGGGAGATGTTTTGTTTTGACAAAGAACCCTAGAAATTTGGGAATTTTGGGACATATGGACATAACCTATGGATTTTCTTTCTTTCTTATGTTTAATGAATGAAGGAGCGTAGATTTTATCATAGGTTTTGTTAAATAGCAATCTTCTAGTATATGAACAATGAGAAATTATTTTAACATTATTATTAAATACATGAACATGTATAGTTGAGAAGTGGCAAATTGGTGTGTACCATGGATTATGGAAATTGTAAATTCTTGGAGATTAATGTTGAAAATATCACATGTAGTCTTGAAGAAACTAAATTGTATGAATAGTGCATGATGAGGAATTGTTGTTGCAATGAGTTAAGGGCATATGGTTATTTTGTGAAATAACATTGAAGAGAGGAAATGAGATATGTATTTATTTGATATTGTTGTCGAGTTACTTGAAATGGAGAAATGCTATGAGGCATGGAAGAACATTGCATTGCATTCGCATGAAATTACTTATTATGCATTGTGAATTTAGATTGGAAACATTTACTTCAAGAAAAGATTTCTTTGTAATAAGAACTATGGAAATGTGTATGGGGTAAATACGTTGGTAAGTCCAGATAGGAGGTGTAGATGAATTGATAAGTTGGCCTGAGTGTCCGGGGTGAAAAACCGAAAACACGCGCGGAGTAGGTACCACTTCCCTTCTGGTTAGCAACTGGTAAAGTGGGGTTATTGGTAGTGCTTGTTGAGCCTACTTGCAGATACCAACCTAGGGATTACCTGTGTTGTATTTACCCCCCCTATTGATTGAAAATTGAAAGTTTGAAATTTATGAGATTACAAATATTATTGAAAAAATGGTAATTTTCAAGTAGTGCAGGAAATGAAATTTTCCTCTGCTAATGGCATTTGCATGGCATCACATTTGCATTTAATGATTGGGGAAATTTGCATAACTGTATGTACTTTGTAAAGATTCTCTACTGGGCTTTATGCTCAGCCCTAAAGGATTTTGGCGCAGGTAAAGATGTGGTGATCCCGTTGAGTTGATGGCGTGGATATATTTTGTGAAGAGTTGATTGCTCTTTTATTTTTGTTGTAAATTTTGTAAAGCCAAGGACTAAACATGTATGGGTCCGATGGATCATTTTGGTGTAACCAAGCTCATGCCTTGGAAATTGTGAGCCCTTGAGGGCCTTTATTTGTTTTGGTTAAATGATTTCGCATGCTATAGATTCATGTACTAGTTTTTAATGAATGTATAATCGCATGTGAGAATTACTTTTGTATACACATTTGAAGTTATGTAATGGAACATGGTGAATACGACCTTCCGGCATCACTTGTGTGACGGGATTATGATCTAGTGTATGTGGGTTGATACATTTTATTTATGCTGAATTATTTTCGGGCGTTACATGAATTGAGTTGGAAAAACCTTAGTTGCACGAAGTGGGAGCGGGGGCGGGAACGGGGAAGCGTGAGCCGATAAAAGTTTCTTAGGTTGGGAGCACCTCAGGGAGCGGTAATATATATATATATACATATTTTAATACACATTATAAGTTTTTTTTATAAATATTTTTATTTTAATACATATTAATTATTTTTTTATTTATTATATTTTTTAAATAATGGGTTATTTTTTTTTTTTTTTTTTTATTTTACATATATGTGTTTGTGTTTTTTTATTAATATGTATAATATATACTCATATATATATATATATATATTATATTTATATGTGTTGATGTTTTTTTTATTTATATATATTATAAAGATTATATATATTTTTTGGGGAATTGACCATAATCCTAAAATGTGGGATTGTAATCTAATCAGTCCCATATTTAATTTTGTACACCCAAAGGTCCCATTATTTGGAGATGGACAGTTTTGCCCATGAACTTACTGTTTTGGGTTTGGTGATATTATGTTTGAATGATGTGGGTGTATGTAACGTTTGGGAAAAGCACATTTATGATGTGGGTGTATGTAACGTTTGGGAAAAGCTTACTATAGCTTTTTAATGATGTGAGTGTATGTAACGTTTGCTTTTTTATGATGTGGGTGTATGTAACGTTTGAGAAAAACTTACTATAGCTTTTTCATGATGTGGGTGTATGTAACGTTTGGGAACGTTTGGGAAAAGCACATTTATGATGTGGGTGTATGTAACGTTTGGGAAAAGCTTACTATAGCTTTTTTTATGATGTGGGTGTATGTAACGTTTGGGAAAAGCTTACTATAGCTTTTTTATGATGTTGGTGTATGTAACGTTTGCTTTTTTATGATGTGGGTGTATGTAACGTTTGAGAAAAGCTTACTATAGCTTTTTCATGATGTGGGTGTATGTAACGTTTGAGAAAAGCTTACTATAGCTTTTTTTGGGTTTAGTAGTGTATGTAGAGGTGTCCACGTTATTTATGACCCACATGTTTCAACCACAAAAAAAAGGGTACATTAGTCAGAAAAACCATTCCACAATTACATAATGGGATCCTTCGGATCACATTACCAAAAAAATAGGACTTGGACGTCTATTAATTTTAAAATGAGACTTGGTAGACTACAACTCTCCAAAATGGGAGTTTCCAATAATTTCCCCTTAATATTTTTATTTTTTTTAATTAATGTTTTTATTATATATTTATATTTTTACATATGATATATATTAAATAATAATGTGTTAATGTTTTTTTTTTTTGTTTTTTTTTTAAATATATATATTTATATATATTACTTAGATATATATATCGTGACAGAAGGCCAGAGAGAGAGAGAGCACGAGTGAGAGAAGGCAAAGACGAAGGAGGAGACAATGACGATCAGCAAGAAGGAGACGATCTGCGAGAGCGATAGAGAGAGACGAATTGCGAGAGAGAGAGAGAGAGAGAGAGAGACGACCTTCGAAGTGATGAAAGAAGAAGAAAAATGAAGCAAAGAAGCAGGACATACCCAGAGACGACCTTCAGGTTCTTCACCTTCTTTCTCCTCTCTCTCTTTGTTGACCAACAAGCTAGGGTTTTTGTGCATAGCCACCAACGATCCCATCCTGGACAGGATCGCGTTTCTCTCTCTACAGAAATGCGATTTTTACACGTTTTTTACGAAGATTCGTCACCTGGTTGCACGATTCCTGCAACTAAAGGAAAAACAATCAAAGGACTTGACTTGGCACGATGACAAGTGCTATCCAACCCCAGCCTTGGGGTGTGGGTTTGAGTCACGAGAATCGGCCTAGTGGGTGAGGTTGCCTACCTATTATCTCACCCAAACCCTACTATAAGTAGGAGCCTTGTGCATTGGGTATGACTTTTTTAAGTTGAAAAAACCTTTCTAACATAGAACATTATGAGAAACAACAGATGATCACTTATGAAAGAGGGGAAGGATATCTTCCCTCACAAAAAATGAATATCCATTTATGAGAAACAACAGATGATCACTTGTAGAGGGTTTTAAACAGTTTATTTCCTTCTACTCGCCCTTCAATGCAATTAGCATTCAAGTTTTTAGAACATGTTTTCTGCTTCTCTTAACCTTAGTTAAAAAAATATCATCTCCTTTGATAACTTAGATGTGACGACCCCGCCACGTATAATATTTTACATTTAATTAATTCTTATTCTAATTCAATTATGGATTCTCAATAAGGTGAAATTGACGAATTGAATTATTTTAATTTTGAGTATCGGACTATATGAGAATTTAATTAAATATCTAATTCAGTTTAGTAGTGTTGAAATTTTATTAATTGGGTCCGAATTAGAGTTGATTAAATTATAAAAAGAAAACAAAATAAATAAATAAAGCAAAAACAGAGCAAGTGACAAGTAGCCTAAGATGATGATTAGGCATGCATAGGTGTGGTGAGTCACCTTAAAGGCATAGGTTGGATAACCATGAATTGATAGAGAGGCATTTGGATGTGCCACGTGTACTAGTGGTGGCTTGGGGCTCACGGATTGACTCCCTATACATAGGGAGAAGATGTTCAAGGTAAAGCAAACAAAGAAATGGGAAGAAAATACTAGAGGTAAAGAAGGTCTTTGATAGTGGAAAAAAAGAATGAAGTATTAATTTTAAGGTGAGTTATATTATACCTTGAGTTACCATAATATATTTTACGCATGTTTTGGATTACCATAATTTATTTTATGCAATTCGTATTTTATAAATTATATTACTATTCAATTACATTAATTATTTTTTGAACTCTATTTGTTTAAATAAAAACCTATGAATATATTTGTTTAAATTTTAATAATTATTTGACAATAGTTTTGTAAACAATTATTTTCTGTAAGTATTACCACGGGAGTCCCATTCCTTGGGGGACTTAACTAAACCATTGACTTCTGTTTGGCCACTTTGTGGTCTTCTGTTTGTCATGGATCCATTGACCTCTGTTCTGATTGTCACTCTTATGACCTCTGTTCTGTTCTGTACTGTGATTATGGTTATTTATTTATATAATTTCCGTATTTCAGTTTCTGCCACTAAAATAATTAAGTTTATTCAAATTAAGTTTATTTAAATAGAAACCTATGGATATATTTGTTTAAATTTTAATAATTATTTGACAATAGTTTTGTAAACAATTATTTTCTGTAAGTACCACCACGGGAGTCCCATGCCTTGGAGGACTTAAATAAATCATTGACTTCTGTTTGGCCACTTTGTGGTCTTCTGTTTGTCATGGATCCATTGACCTCTGTTCTGATTATCACTCATGTGACCTCTGTTCTGTTCTGTACCGTGATTATGATTATTTATTTACATAATTTCCGTATTTCAGTTTCTGCCACTAAAATAACTAAGTTTATTCAAATTAAGTTGTGTTAATGTTTTAGCTTAAATAACTATCCATGGTTATTTTGTGTCCCCTATACTTTTGGCATAATATTTCTCATTCTGCCATATGCTTATAGTTGTTAACCACTTTCAAGTGACATGTCAAAACCAGTGCATAGGGTAGGCACAAGGCACTTTGTAGTCATAGTACAGTTCTGATATTGCAATCGAATAGAAGCTCCAATGTACATATTTTTGTTATACTTAAATGAAGATTTTGGTACCCTTTTATTTTACTCCGCTGCACTATTAATTTGTTATGACTTCAGTTATTATCTTGTCGCGACGCTGAACCCCCGGGTACCGAGTTTGGGTCATGACAAATGGTATCAAAACAATGGTTTTTCAAAAATAACATATTGGAGTACAGGACACACACACAGTTACGTAGTGGGATGAGGGTATGCATGACAAGTTTGTGTGATTTTGTACCAAATTTGATATAAACATTACAGGGAAACAAAAATGAAAAGCGTCGAATGCTGCTAATGATGAGTAAGAAAAAATAAGTGTTGTGCACTTTGTGTGTTTGGTCTGCGTGTTTGGTCCGCACCTAATAGAGTAAGAGGAAGAATAGGCAAAAGAAGAAGAGAAAAAAAAAAAAAAACACAAACCCATCACGTGGGTTTCAAAAAAAAAAGAAGGGAAAAGATTAATTGGCAAGAGTGGATGGCAGGTATAGGAAAAGAAAAGTGATAGGGTTTTCGAAACTGTCAAATTTTAAGTTGCTCAAAATCAAGTTTCGCAGCATACAGGAGGTAGGTCTCGACAAGAGGAGTCCAAACCCAAAAAGAACAGGCAAAGCAAAGGTCGGGGTGGATTATACGTGCTGGTCAAATCTTTGCACATAAAGTCAACTTGAAATTAGAAAGCAACGCGCGGCCCAGTGGTTGAAGATGACCATTTTGTAGCCAATCTAGATACTTTAAATATTTATTTGGGATAAAGGAATCACAAGAGTGAGTTTGGCTTAGTGATTAAGGCGTATGGTGCTAATAAGGTAGTCAGGAGTTCGAATCCTCTTAGCAGTGTCTAAGGATTTAGACGTTAAGGTAGACATCATCACAGAATATTCTGTTGGTATCAACGAAATATTTTGAAAATTGCAATTTGGGTCCCTGAAGTTTTCAAAAATTACAATTCGGTCATGGGATTCCTGAAAATTTTCATTTTGGTCCATGTAGTTGTGAAATCACAGTTTGGCCCCAGGAGTTTGGGAAATTTGCTATTTTATATTTAAGAATGGAAAAGATAGGTGGTCAGTCATGTGTTTGGCATTATAGTTTTGTGTGATTATATATACAGAAGCTACATGCATCTAGTAAGTAAGTGATAAATTGTGCATTCAGGAATATGTACATATGTAAGTATTAAGGTTAAAACCTATGAGCTACAGGGAACTTTGATGATTATAAGAGGACCGAGACGTGTTCATTAAATAGCATAAGCATTGGGTTTAAGAATTTAGAGCTGTTATAAAATTTTGATAATTAGGAGGAAACTGAAATGCGATGTTTAGTAAATGTGATATTGAGACCAAGAGCTAAGAACTATTGAGGAATGTCTACTGTTATAAGGACATTAGAATTGTAAACTGGCATATTAGGGATTACAAATATGATGATTTGTGAAAATATAGTATTATAGGAATTAACAGTTATTACGGAACTTCGACGATAAAAAAAGAGACTAGGATGTGTTTGTTTAGTAAGTTTAGTGTTGAAGTGGAGCTATTGTGAAATCTGTAAGGAAGACGTAATTTTTGACTTGCACATTAGGGAAGACAAGCATATTGATTTGTATGAATACGGTGTTATAAGGAATTAACTTTTGATGGAAGTGATGAAAGCTACGTGGTTACATGTGAAGTTAAGCTATGAGAACATTTCGGGAAGTTGAAATATCTGATGATCAATGAAGTGCATGGAACTATGGTGATTGGAGGCTAGGAAATTATTTGATATGAAGAAGGTATGTTGTTTTTGGGAGGGAGATAATGTCTGAGCCATAGGGTCTCATACTTTTGTTGAGTAACCTTGAACGTCCGATTGAAATCACGTTCGGCCGGCGTAGCTTCACATCTGAAATTCTTGGTCAACTTCATGGAAATGAATAGGTTGCCCTACCGATGACCTTGTATAAGTGTTTGACTTACGGTTGAACATGTCATGTTATGTTCAACTAACATTACCCCAAGTATTATCCACCTTTGCCTTGTGACTTAAGGAAAAGATGATGAGAAATATAAATGGTTTGGAAGTTGTTGAATCTCTGTCGGAAAAATTCACAAAGTGGAGGAAGTATTAGAAAACATAATGAAATCTATGCAAACATGTCATGAGAAACAGTAAAGATCAAAAGAAAAAGTTAAATGTGGAATTAACAATAGAATAAAAGAAGATATTTAGAAATTTTGTGGTATGAGAGGCAAACAATCCTAAGCAAAGTTGTAAAGAAATGAGCCCACCCCCAACATGTCCAACGTATTATAAACCGCATAGACAGTCATGTCATTGACTTATGAGAGGAAACTTTAATAGGACATCGAATGAAAGATTGTCAAAAAACAAAAAAAAAAAAATTACAAGAAGTCAATTAGATCAGATCAGATTGAAGATTAGTACTTCATAAATAAATAAAAATAAATAAATAAATAAAAAATGCTAGTCAATGCAAAAAGTTTTGAATTAGAATTGACACCCTTCTAAATAATTTGAATTGATTGTGGGTAAATTTAGAATTCATCTATTTGAGCATTTGAAACTTGATATGAGATTGTTAAGATAATTAGAATGAGACTGTTATAAGGAAATTTGTGAGTAAAGTGTCTATATGTTAATAGATTCAGAATCCATCCATTCATTTGAAGTCAATTGTCATAAGATGAATGTATCATTAGGAATTTTATTGTGTAAAACTATTTCATCACTAGTCAGAGAATTATATTATTTGGGAACGTTGTACAATGAGTAAAGTCCAATACCTTCGATATGGACCCTAGAATGTAATGTTGAATGTGAACGGATTTTCAATCTATCAAGTGAATGCGATCATACACCTAAGTGAGTTGTCTTTGACTTTCGAGATTAAATAGTTATCTTGCGGAACCAATGGAGAAAATTTTTCCCCGCCGATTTGACTTGATAGCTTATGAATTCTATAAGAACAAATAACCAAATTATTGTGGTCAGAAAATTTGTGGATTTAAATTTGTTATTGAGGTTGTATCACATGCCCAACCTATTTTGAAGACTCCATATAGGGGAGTCTATGAAGCATGGACATGCCAAAATGGAAGCCGTAGCGGTGTCGGATACGGGGACACATCGGGGACACGTACGAGACACGCCATTTGGCGTGTCCCTTTAATTAATTTATTTTTTTGGTACGGGACACATCGGGGACACGGCGAGACACGACGGCACATAGCAAGAGGACACAGCAAGGGGAACAAAACAGAAAATCCTAACTCGAAGAAAGAGGAGAAGAAGAGCTAAATCCAAAATCAGAAGAAGAAAAGAGAGAGGAGACGTGCGAACCTGTTCATCTCCATCTCGATCGATCGATCTCGATCTCCATCGATCTCCATCTCCAATCGATCTCTGTCTCCAGTTGATCTTCCATCACTTCTTGACCTGGTACGTCTCTATTCTCTCTCTTCTCTGGCTCGCATCTCGTCTCTCTCTCTTCTCCCTTGTCTGGCTCGCTTCGTCTCGCCTCTTCTCTCTCTCTCTCTCTCTCTCTCTCTCTCTCTCGTCTTCTTTTAACCCTTTCGTCTGCCTCTCTTCTTTCCCCCCTTTCATTTGCCGCTCTTTCTCAAACTGAAATGTTTCGTTGACCACCTCAAAAGATAATATACTATATATATTAATAGTTATTATATAACATATAATATACTTATAAGATAATATATAATACATATTATAAGATAATATATATTTATACATATTAATAAAATAAATAAAAAAACACATGTAGGTAAAATAAAATAAAAAAATTAATTGGAACACATTATTTAAAAAATATAATAAATAAATAAAATAATTAATGTGTATTAAAATAAAAATATTTATAAAAAAATTAAAAAATTTGCCATGTCCTCTGCCATGTCCATAACCGTATCCCCATTTTTTAGAAATTGCCGTATCCCGTGTCCGTGTCCGTGTATGTATGCGTGTCCGTGTCCGTGTCCGTGCTTCATACAGGGGAGTATTTTGATTTGTTAAAGCTAAGTAAGATCATGAATATCATTTGTCTATTTGGACACATGTGGATTATTGGAAATATAAAGATTATTAAAAGATATGTGAATAACTAAATAAAAGTATATGTGATTGATAAGAGTAGTATGTTGGAATTAATATATTTTGTGGCTTAATATTTTACGAGGATGACTTCGAGATCTGCTATATTTTACTAAATAGCTTTTGATATGAATTAGGACGAATTACAATTTGGGTTATTAACCACTAAATGAAAATGAGCCAAACTCCTGTGATGAGACATCAAATGATGAGAAAATCGAATGATAAGGAAAGTTACTTGGGAAAAGCAAGGCCATATGATTAGTTTTCAGGTACAAGCACATTGGGCTTGTTTGGTTTGTGTTTCAGAAACATGTTTTGGAAAAAAAAAGTACGAAAACATGTTTGGTTTGGTTTTTTGGGAAATTTGTTTTGGAAAATTGTTTTGAGAGAGAGTTTTGGAAAAAGTGATTGATTTGATGTGTGTGTGAGAGAGGTTTGTTTGGAAAATTTGTTTGGTTTGTGTGTTTTGAGAAATTTTTTTGGGAAAATTTGTTTGGTTTCATTTTTTTTGGAAACTTGTTTCTGAAAAAAATTTCTGAAATTTTTTTCAGAAACACTAACCAAACAAGCCCATTAAGTTTGGAGGACCAAACTTTCTAAGGGGGAGAGATTGTGACGACCCTGCTATGTATAATATTTTACATTTAATTAATTCTTATTCTACTTTAATTATGGATTCTCAATAAGGTGAAATTAACGAATTAAATTATTTTAATTTCAAGTATCGGACTATATGAGAATTTAATTAAATATCTAATTTAGTTTAGTAACGTTGAAATTTTATTAATTGGGTCCGAATTAGAGTTGATTAAATTATAAAAAGAAAACAAAATAAATAAATAAATAAAGCAAAAACGGAGCAAGTGACAAGTAGCCTAAGATGATGATTAGGCATGCATAGGTGTGGTGAGTCACCTTAGAGGCATATGTTGGATAAGCATGAATTGATGGAGAGGCATTTGGATGTGCCACGTGTACTAGTGGTGGCTTGGGGCTCACGGATTGACTCCCTATAGATAGGGAGAAGATGTTCAAGCTAAGGCAAACAAAGAAAGGAGAAGAAAATACTAAAGATAAAGATTTTTGATAGTGGAAAGAAAGAGCGATGTATTAATTTTAAGGTGAGTTATATTATACCTTGAGTTACCATAATATATTTTACGCATGTTTTGGATTACCATAATTTATTTTACGCAATTCGTGTTTTATAAATTATATTACTATTCAATTACATTGATTATTTTCTGAACTCTATTTGTTTAAATTGAACCCATGGATATGTTTGTTTAAATTTTAATAATTATTTGACAATAGTTTTGTAAACAATTATTTTCTGTAAGTACCACCACGGGAGTCCCATGCCTTGGAGGACTTAAATAAACCATTGATTTCTTTTTGGTCACTTTGTGGTCCTCTGTTTGTCATGGATCCATTGACCTCTGTTCTAATTGTCACTCCTGTGACCTCTGTTTTGTTTTGTACCGTAGCTATGGTTATTTATTTACATAATTTCCATATTTTAGTTTTTGCCACTAAAATAATTAAGTTTACTCAAACTAAGTTTTGTTAATGTTTTACCTTAAATAACTATCCATGGTTATTTTGTGTCCCCTATACTATTGGCATAATATTTCTCATTCTGCCATGTGCTTATAGTTGTTAACCACTTTCAGGTGGCATGTCAAAACTAGTGCATGGGGTAGGCACAAGGCACTTTATAGTCATAGTACAGTTCTGGTATTGCAATCGCATAAAAGCTCCAATGTACATATTTTTGTTATACTTAAATGCAGATTTGGGTACCCTTTTATTTTACTCCGCTGCACTATTAATTTGGTATGACTTCAGTTATTATCTTATCACGACGCCGAACCCCCGGGTACCAAGTTTGGGTCATGACAGTAGATGCTCTTGCCAAAATTGAATAATCATAGACCAATATTTGAACAAGAGACAAAGAACACTGCACATGACCAAAAAGGAGATTGAATCATAACCCCACACGAAGGCCTTAGGCATAAATTTCTTAGAAAGCTGCTTGTCAATGCAAAAGGGTATAAGTTTTCAAGCATTAAGGCTTTAAGTCAATAGTGAGAGGTATAAAATGTGGAGATCATAAAATATTAGCTCACCATCATAATGGCAAATTGGAATGGACACAACAATTGGATACGTAGATGTTTTCACCTGCATCCTGCTAGGAGAAATGGGTTAAGTCTTAAAAAAGGGAAAAATAGAAGAGTCACAACACAAAAAAGAAAGACAATGAGGAGTCAAGTAAAGATGCTTTTTGTTATCAGAAGTTATATATATGTATACAAATAAGTCAAGTGCTTGTAATTCATTATAGGATACCAGGGATCGTAATACAAGTATACATGCCAATATGCCACTGTTAAAATTGCAAATATAGGACAAAAGCAGTATCAATAAATTGTGCAATGTGCCCACAATGACAAATATATCTAATCAGATAAGATCTCAACAACACAGGAAGGGTTAAGATGCAATGTAGTGAAACCAATAAAAGAAAACAGACCTGTTGTAAATTGTTGCAAAAAAATGTCTAAGTCTAGAGTATGTTGGAGACTCGATGTTACCAAATTCCTGCACATCAGACAGACTTATATGTGGTATAAAAGTATGTATATATATTTATCCTGAAAGCTTCTAAACTGCCAAGTTTAACAAGAAGCTCACCACAAATGTTGCAGACCGGCCAGATGGACAAGCATATTTGCTCCATCCAAACTTGCAGTAACCCAAACCAGCTGTTTGCAAGAATAAAAAGATAAATAAACACGCATCGAAAACATGATAGTCCGACAATGAAAAACTTTAGCATATAAAGATGACCGATGTGATTGATAGACTGAATAATTACTTCAATGTTTTCTGTTTTTTATATTTCGAGAATCTCTCTTGGCAATTCTGAAATAAGTAACCGGACATTACTACTACACAACAAAAAGTTTCTCCTCCATTAACACAGTGGATAGATAAAACGTACTAGCTTTTTTATATGCGGGGAATTAATAATTTTGTCTGCTATCACTTGCATAATTGGGTAAAAAAATTTGAAAACATCTTTCAGAATATCGAAGAATTGCATAAGTGGGTGAAGTTGAAGTGCCACACCGTCAATAATAATAGCGCCAGGGACTTGTGCTCGCTGACCATAGATATGCATGAATGACAACTGAGAAATTTGATTAGGCAGTGCCCTGCATTCACATTCCATCAAATTAGAATTATCAAGAAACAATAAGCTCATGCTGAAGCATGCACACAAACCTCAAATTAATGGGCATAGAAAAAACAAAAGAATAATACAAAAGTGAGCT
Organism: Camellia japonica; assembly: GCA_030407325.1. Classification (NCBI taxonomy): domain Eukaryota; kingdom Viridiplantae; phylum Streptophyta; class Magnoliopsida; order Ericales; family Theaceae; genus Camellia; species Camellia japonica. The sequence continues at coordinate 5,545,478 of JAPPVO010000032.1, read as the reverse complement.
TAAAGTGAGTTTGGTTAGGAAGAAAGGCAGAAAGTGTAGCAAACAGAACAAAAAAAAAAAAAAACCTTTCTTTTGATTCGTTTAACACGAGAGTGATTGAAAGTGCAAAACACTTAAATTTCTGATACAGCCCATACCAGAATGATAATTTGGCTTTCATTTTCTTGCAATAAATACAGGAAATTAGTGATTTTTTTTTCCCCTGGTGAAAATGGCCAGGACCGAGTAGCCAATTGATATCTCACTTCCCAATTTTCTTCTACCTTTATCAAAAATATTTCAAAACCAAATTCATATGATAAAAATAAAATTTTCTTTCAATTGACTTTCTATTAATTTCACTACCCATCTTATTTTCCACCCTAATCAAACAGACCCTTACAAACCAGATATGATTAAGCAATTCAATCTTTAAGTTCAACTGTGCACTTTGTATTGTATAGAAACAACTTCAAATATATGCTACATAAAAACAAAATCATATATATGCATACACATATCCAGAGCTTACTGAAGAGGATAGCCCAATCGCAATTGAGTTTCGCCGAAGAAGATCGAGTCCCAAGACTCCTGCTGATTCTGAAGAAAGTACATCCACAATCGATTCTCGGAAACGATCAATTTCCACGATTTGCAAACAGAGCTGAGCTTGGCAGCTTCTTTGGGACCAAGAAGTTTCAAGATTTGAATCAATATGTCGAAAGGTATTCGATCAAATGCCCCAGTGGACGATTGAGCCAACACCATCTCTCGCCGCCGATCAGACGAGCTCGAATTCGAATTCGGGCGGTTCGAAACCGATCCCCAAACCTTTCGAAGTAACGAAGACATGGGTTTCGAGTTCGGCGATGAGTTCGATGGAAATCGGAGTGGTGGAGAAGAAGCAGAGAGCCACTCGTCATACCTGATGTGGGTCCGAAGGTTGCATTTTTGGACTGACCTCGCGTGATCGCGTGCCATTGTTTCAACACTTCTATGGCTTGTTTAAGGGTGGGATTGAATTAAAATAATTTGTGGTGGGGCTATCTTGTAATAATTTATTTCTTAATTCGTAATCATTAATAAAGGCTAAATTTTATTCACTCAAAAAAATTACTAATAAAGCGAAATTTTGTTTTATACCTAGGAGATCGGAGATTCGATTCGAACCATAAAAGCAAATAAAGTACATAAGAACCTCTAAGTTCATCTCCACCGCTGCTGAACTAAATTCATCACTAAATTTAAGTTTAGTAAAGAATTTTTTTTTTTTTTATTTCAATGATTTTATTAAATTTATATCAAATTGAGAATATAAAAATCATTTCACCAAACTGAGGATGTTTGGCATGTTTCGGCATTTTAGGTCTCGTTTGGGAACAGATTTTTTTAGTAACTTTTTTGATTTTTTGGCTAAAATATGATGTAAAAAAAAACTAGTATGTTTGGGATGACTTTTTGACTTTTTAAGAAAAAATGTGCAAAAAGTAAAGAGAAAATGGAATCTTTAACTTTTTGGTATAGGTTGTTGGTTTTTTGACTTTTTTAGTAATTTTTTGATTTTTTTGCTAAACCGACTGCTTCTCAAACGAGGCCTTAATATACATAGCTGTTGAGGATTTGACTCACCGGACGATCGGCTGGACGTCCAGCTGGAGGTCCACCCAATCATCCTTTTACTTGAAAAATTCTTACAATAAAGAAATGGTTTAGACGATCGGGAGGATGTCCTCCCAAACAACCAATGTGTCAACAACTTAGCAAAGTTGTTTGCTTTTTGTGGCACCAAGACTAAATTCCTTACCAACAGTGATGTATGGATAGTAGAGACAAATGCATTGCATGTAGATTCAAAATTGTACTCAAATTAGCCGTTGATTTTGCTCTCAAATTGTACTCAATCAGTGAACAAATAAGAAGTTGAGCTAGTCGTTATTATCTACTTTTCAGTTATGGATTGATTCCAGATACAACGTTGCTTGTTGGGTTTATATAGTACATGGTTTAATCTGTTTATATCTATTTTTTTAGAGAAATTATTAATGGAGGCAAACAGAAATGAAAAATATTTAATGGAGGAAAAAAGAAATGGCAAAGGAATTGAGGGAAACAGAAATGAAGGGAAATAGGTTTTTCGCGTTTTCTTTATCGATCGACCAACCGGACGACCTGCATTTTGACAGCCAAAAATTCACCATTGGAGAGTTGGATATCAGTTACAGGAATTCCTCAAATTTTTACTCAGATTTAATAAAATATTTGATACACCGTTGGAGATGCTCTAAGTAAATGAAATAGAGGAGGATTAACCATCAGTGGAGCAGTAAAAATTATTTTACAAAAAAATAAAAAGGATTATAATTTTTATTATTAATATTTATAATATTTTTTACTTATTTGTAAGTATTTTTTAGTGTGGGTTGTTTTGGGAAGATGGTTAAAAGTTAACTTTTGACTTTTTCTTAAAATAAAAGGACATGTGTTTCTTTTTTTATTTATTATAACAATTCTAAGTGCTCGTTTGAGAAGTTGAGGTTTCAGGCTTTTTGGCTAAAATAGTCAAAAATAAAATAAAATAAACTTTTTAGCCCAATAAGATAAAACATTACATCTAACTCATAATCATTGCATTATTTCTCTTACAAAAGTAAAAAAAATCAAAAAATCCATCCCAAACGCGACTTTTTAGCCCCAGACTAAAATAGCTAAAAAGTCAAAAAACCAACCCATTTTCCAAACGAACCCTTAACATTGAAAGTTATGACTGTTTTTATTTTTTATTTTTATACTTACATGTACAAATGATTTTATGTTATTTTAGCCCAATCATCTCCTATATTAAATTTTTATTATTGATCTATTTTACAAAAAAATAGCTAGTGATCAAAATTATCCTTTGTCGGTGTATCAATATTTGATTTTGTTAAATTTGACTTAAAATTTAACACACCATTAAAGGGTGTTATGTGAGACCATAATTTATTATTTTTTTTAATGAATGATTTATTTGTTGTATTTTAAAATTGAACAACTTAAGTCATTATGGTGAAGTTCATAAACAATATTATTCACAAAATAAATTGGAGACAAACTGAGCCTAAAATGAAATACTCGTAAGTTGAAGTTACATAGAGGAAAAATAATATTGACAAAATAATTGTAACATTGACAGTTTGGATGCAAGAGAAGGAAAAATGTAGATAGAGGAAGACAATTAAAAGGAAGCAAAGGAGAACGAAGAATATCTATTTATATTATTATATATATGAGTATTTAAATTGATTTCCTAAATTTTTTGTTTTTTTTTTAGGGTGAAGCACCAATAAATCCCAATATTTAATATTGTGAACTGATCAGTCCTTAAGTTTTTCAGATGAACCGAAAAGTCCTATTCATAATGAAATTACCGATAACGTTTTATTTCATGAAAGGGTGTAAGCCAAACGAGGGGTAAATGTGGAATTTAACGACAGGGAAAATTACACATTTGGGCGAAGCGCACTATAGACTTATTGCGTTTTTCCCTCCTTCGTGATCGAATCCCACGTTACCAGGGATGGAAAGATTCCATATTTGAATGTTGATTTCGATAGACTTTGATGATCGAGGGTATATGTAACTGAAGGCGTGGTGTTTCCAGCGTTCTGAAAGCAGAAAACTCTACATTGTGCGACTGCCATTTCGTGTTTCGTTCAGTAATCGTGGATTTTGGGAATCTTGTTGCACAACGTATGATGACGCCACAGCGAGGTTAGTTATGGTTTTCTGATTTCGCAATGGAATTTCTGAATCGTTGATTTAGGGTTTGGTTCTGGGTGGGTAGGGTTTGTACATTAATGGGGTTTAATGTTCGCTTTTACGGTAATGTTTGTGTGTTATTCTGGTGTGAAATTTTTATTCCGATGTGATGTTTAGTTTATGGACTTGTTAATAGAGTTGCCGATGTTGTATACGGTCGTTTCATGTATGTCTGTTTGGTGTGTGTTGGTGTTTCGGTGGCTCTTTGCCATTGTTGTTTGGGTTTTTGTTTGGGGTTACGGGTAAATTCTCCATTTTTTTATGTCAAGTGTTCAGTTATTTATCAAAAATAAAAAAATAAAAAAAGCTAAAGAAGAGAATAGGTTGGGACATGAATTCAAGATCACAAATTTGATAGTGAAAACTCTTATCACTTGAGATTATAGCCAATATACGTTAAATATTTTATTTTATTTTATTTTTATTTATTTAACTTGCACACGTATTGTGTGTGCGTATATATACACTATATATCAAATAAAATGAGATTTCTAATGTGAAGAGTATTGTGAAACTCCAAACCCTCATACTATTTTTTTAGAATTCTTATTTTTTAAATAATTTTAAAAAAATTTATTGGCTAACTTTTATTGAATCATTAAAATAAATCTTATTATGTCTTGATTTACACATTTCAAAAGAAAAATTAATTATTTCATTTATAAATTTAAATTCTGAAATTTAAAAAGGAAAGTTAACTAATCAGTTTTAAAATTTTTTAAAAAAAATCTTATAACTTTTATTGAATCTCCATCTAAAAAAAAACTTCTATTGAATTATTTTTTTAAAAAAAATCTTATTATGCCTTGAATTATTTCATCTGTATTTTATTTATCTTTTCTTTTCTCATTCTAAATTCCTACCCAAATCTATGAATCAAACATAACATAAAATTGGATACATATTTTCCATACTAAAAATTTTGAATTAATATTACTTTTTTAAAGGGAGCAGTTTGCCTCCAGTCTTTAATCTGACTGGACTGTGTTGTTTGGTCTGTGGGGGCCCACCATAGGTCCCGTTTTGATAATCTGAACGGTTCAATGTGTAGAACTCGTTGAGTACTATATGCCTGTAAAAAATCATGTTGATCGGATATCGATAGTTATGTGATCAAATCAGTTTTTTGTCAACTGTTAATTTGTTCACCGTCTAATTCTTTTTTATACAAAACTGATTTGATCACATAATTATCGATATTTGATCAACGTGATTTTTTATGGACATATAGTACTGTAGACACCCCATTATTGACCGTCCTCAAGACTTGCACGTCATCGCTTGTGCATTCGATGCTTATGATTGCATGTGTTCATTTTGAGTACTGGAAGTTCTCGGGGGAGTGATCCGCCTTTGAGCCTTCAAACCTTATCTGTTTTTGTGTCTTGTTTTGGACCAAAACTTTGGTTTTTCTTGCCTAGACGTTTTGGTGACCTGTCGGCCACCACCATGGGCTGTCGGCCAGAGGTGTAGCCGGTCGGCTACCAGTGGTGGCCAACGGCCACCAATGCCTTTTTCTAAATATTTGTTGACAACTGTGCCAACTGTTGGCACAATAAGCTACATCTCCCTACACGTGTATAGTGGGATGTTTCTAACCTTAGAGGGTGTTTTTCTATAAATGTGGGGGTTCCTCCCTCATTTTGAGGGGTTAGCAATTTTGGAACAAAATTCTCTCTCTCTTTCTAGATTTCTCTCTCTCTCTTACAATTTTGTGCTTTGTAGTTAGTTTTCTCTACACTTTTACATACACTACCTTCATCAAAGTTACTTCTCTTTGAGCTGAGGTTCCTTGAAGCTTGTTTTGGGCTCTAACAAGTGGTTTTAGCTTGGATTTGTGCCTAGAGTTGCTCTTTACTTCAAGAGGTAGTTTACTTGCTTTGTTCACTTATTTAGTATACTTGTTTTCTCATCCTTTTAAACTGTTTTGAGGCTGGTTTTGAACCACAAAAGGCTCTATTTTTGTGTCTTAAAAGGGGTGGTTTTAGCCTTTTTTTTTAGTTAGGGGTGGTTCACCCTTTTTGCTTGATTAGCTTTTGTACTTTTCATTCATCACTTTCAAACCAACTTTTTAGGCATTTTAACCACTGAATTTCAGAGTATTTTTAGTGGTGAAAAACTTATTTTGAAGTCCAAAATTGGAGAGGTTAACCTCCCCTCCTCATGTCTTGTTTGCATGCCTAGTTAGCTTCAAATGTTAGCATGTTTTTCTAGCCTAACTTAACTCAAGTCCAGCATGTTTTAGTCTCAATAATAACCTGCTTTAGCTCTGTTTTGGGCTGGTTAGTTCGCTTGACTCTTGTTTTGCATAGTTGTAGTGTTAATTCATTCACTAACTTAGTGTTTTAAGGCTTTAACTAGCATTGGTATGAGTTGGTTGCATGTTTTTAGTCCTTTTATCACTTAATTTCAGCACATACAATCTCTGCAACCTCCCTCATTTCTTCACTTTTTCATTTGCTTTGAGGGTTGTTTCAACCTTAGGGTTGTTTAAGCTTGAGGTTGAAGCTCATGCTTAATGGTTTAATCCTCCTTTGAGGGTTCATTACCAACGGCATGAAGCTTCTCTCATGCCTTAAACCACCCATTGGTTGACACTTCTTTCACTTTAGAAGACACTCACAAATTGTAACAACCCTCATCACTGATTACCGATTAATTACCGATTATTGCTAAACTGAGACTGATTATGATAAGTAATGAAACTGATTGAAATACTGAACTGATCGACTGAAATCTGAAACTGATTGACTGACCGTATCTGTTTAAATGCATTCCTATCTGTTTGACTGTTTGACTATCTGTTCATGTTTTTATGTTTAAACTGCAAATTGAAGGCCTTATCGGCGGCCGAACCGGAAATCGATTGATGTTTTAGGATCATCATAATTTATGTGATTTTATGGTGTAATTACCTGAAAAGTGATTTGGTATGATTAAATTAGAGTAAATTAAGCCAAATTAATAGAGTTGCATTATTTACCATAGTGCCATTGAGTGGCCCACTACTTGGATCATCTTTGAGTCTCATTACACTCATGCATACACATTTCACCAGCCATACTTCTTGTTCTAGCCGACTAGAGAGGGAGATAGGAGAGAGAGAGCTTGATTTCATCTCATTTTGCTTGGTGATCTTGAAGAAATTGAAGCTTAAGTGCATAATTGAGCCTCCATACCTTTAATTCAAGACTTAAGGTAGATTCATTGCCTCCTTGTTTATGTTTTGAGTTGATTTCTTGCATGGTTTAGAGTGAGTTGAAGTCTAGAGCCAATTTATGGCTCAAATTGTGGTGTTGAAGCTTAATTGTTGCATGCATGTACATATATTGAAGTTTTGAGGTTATAGTTCATGTTTCCTCACATGCATGTCCATATTTTGAGAATAGACCATGATTTCATCTTGTTTTGCAAAGATTAGGCTCATTAGAGCATGTATTGAAGTTTTGAATTGGTTTGAATTCATGCATGTCATGTTTGAAGATTGTTCATGAAAAATGGGTTTGAAATTGAGTTTGAATTAAACACCCTTGGGCTTTGATTTCTCAAATTGAGCTTTGAATCATGTTGTTCTATGTGTTTACAAGTGTTTTCCAGAAAATTAGCCCAAGAGGATCGAATTTGATGCATTTAAACTTGAGTTTTGAGCTTGGAGCTCAAATCTGGATTTTCCAGATTTTGGTCTTCCACTCGAGCGGGGAATATGGCACTCGAGCGGGAAATTCGAGCTCCCAGTACTTTGCACTGTGTTGAAGTCCGCTCGAGCAGAAGGATTGACGCTCGAGCGGGACCCTGTGTCTTACGCTCGAGCGGCTATCGAGCGTCCAATCGAGCGTGAATTTCACCTGTCCAGTACTTTTTGGTCCGCTCGAGCGGGTAAGGTAACGCTCGAGCGGGGACCTTTGTTGCATGTCCGCTCAAGCGGGGAAACATGCGCTCGAGCGGGACCCTGTTTCACTGAAAAATTCTGAAAATGTTTTCTAAGTGCATCTTTGCATCCTCATCCCATCCTAGGCATTCTTAGGCCTAGTTTAAGACATCTTAATGAGGATATAGATGTAGAACACCGAGGCAATTAGGGATTAATTATTATTATCCTTCCCAACTGTGTAGCTTAGTGTGTGTTCATTCTGTACTGTTTAGGGTTAGCATTTCGAGGAGACGCTCTAGCCTACTGTAGCCCAGAACTCTGTGAGTAACAATTGTGTAAAGATATGTTCAAATGATTATCTTCTAAATGCTGAACTGTACTGCTTTCTGAACTGATACTGTTAACTGAATGAATGTATGTCCTATATTCTGAACTGTATTGTGGCATCCTTAGCAACTACTGTTACTGACTGTTACTGTTACAGAGATCTCTGTCGGTCCATTGTTGGAACCACTACTGTTTACTGATTGATGGCCATTAATGACTGTTCGGTCTTTTAAGACCTACTGTTTACTGTTATGCTAATGGATGTACCACATATGACTGTTTACTGTACTGAACAACTGAAATACTGATTAAAATGAACTGTTTTCACTACTGTAAGGGCATTCATTCTAAACCCCTTTACGCATTGTGTTATTCACTAGGCTTTAGCTCACTGCTCATATATATATGTAGGTGTGCAGGCACCGGGTCAAATCTAGGAGCGTCAGGGTAAACTTCAGTTTTGTCAAGCCAACCATTGTGCCTCCCCGCGAGGTTCCGAGCTTGCCAATCTATGGCTTAGGGGTGTTTTTATTTCCCCGTTTGTCTCTGTACTATTTTTGTAATACTGTATAGACTGATAGTACTGTACTGTTAATAGGGATTAGGTCCGTGTCTTCTGATTGATTGTACATGTATGTATATACTGTTTCTGTACCGAATGTAATTATGTATGGAAAGTCTTTTTGCATACAGACTGTCACAGCTCATTGGACACTGTTTTATTACTGTATTGGCTTCCGCCATGCCCCTGTACTCTGTTTTACTGTCTTACTGTTAAGCAGGCCTTCGGTAATCTCGGATTACTGGCCGGTTACGGTGCTAAACCCATAGGGGCGAGTTTGGGTTGTGACACCAATGGACTTAGTTGATTAATGAATGGTTTGGTAATTAAAATGAGTAAACAAAATTGGCAAGTAAAAGAAGCAAGATAAGCATTCTTTGTGTTGCATTCCATATGTTCAAATTGGACGTTAATTTGAACACAAAGAAAATGAGACATTTCGTACTCAATAGTGATTAAATAAGTCATTTTCCTAGGTCACCATTGCCCTTGATTATGCATGATAGGGTGGTGGTCATTTTGTTCTTATTTGTGCATTTATTGAACTTGTACAAACTTGGTCCTTTAGCCATCATGCATGGAAATTGCTTGATTAATGATTTGAGGGCCAAGAGTTTCTCTCCTTTGAGCTTGTGTGATAATAAGGAGGGTAAACAATACAAACAACTTGTGAGAATACACTGTTTTGCTCCGTTTTGCTCTGTTTTGCTCTCTGTTGCAGCATGGAAGTGTGAACCAGCAGTGGCTGATAGCCACTATCAGTAGCCGACCGCCCACCAATGGTAGCCGATCGGCCCCTTGTCCTTCTTGTCAGCCATCTATGATTTTTGCACAGTGTGTTCCTGAGGTGGAGCAGAGGTGTTCTGGAAGTTGGCATAATTTTCAGTGATTAAATGTGCAAACAGAGGCCTGCAAAAGCAAGACAGTGGCTTTTCGGGTGAAGGACCAAGCATGCATGCATTCCTCGCTTCCCGGGATTAGCTAGTTAGTTTAATTGACATTAGATCAAGCATGTGTTGTAATTAATTAGTTGTAGCTAATTAAGGTAGTGTAAATAATTAGTTAGTTTAACTAGTTATTTAATTCCAGATTGTAATAATTAGTTAACTAGAATTAGTTAATTAGTTTCGTTTTGTAATAGTTAACTTAATTAGCGTAGCTAGTTAGATTTTATTCATTTAGACCCTCCTTCGTGAGGGCATAATGTTGTAATAAGTGTGCGTGCATATGTGTATGCCTTCCAACCTCACGTCTTTCTCCCTTTTATTTAATCGCTTTTGATGGTTAGATTAGGGACATGTTTCAATTAGCATATCGCATGCTTGCATCCATTCATTTGTATTGTATGCACTGAGGCTTAGTGCATCATTCAAACTGCATCGTCATTTCAATATCTTCTTTGAAAACGTTTTTAATCGCATGTTGTTCAAATTGATCCATATGCCATATTAGTAGCCGACCCTATTAATTGCATATTGCATGTGTTGCATCAGGCATCTTGTATAGTTAGGATCATGCATCTTTCGAACTAGTTTCTGTTTTGGCTCGGAGTACTAGGTGAGTTTTTTTACGCTTTAGCATGCTTGCATAAGTGTGAATGTTGCCATGATTAGCATGCTTGCCATGAGGCTATGTGCTTGAATGCTAAACTACATGAATACTTGTGGATAAAGGCTTGTTGTTTGAATTGGAACGATTCAACAAATATGTGTTTTAAGTCCACTTTGTTGTGGCAAATCATGTTTTAAGCCCACTATGTTTGGTGGCAAATCCGCATCTTTAAGCCCACTTAAGGTGGCAAATTCAAACCATTTTCGAAAACAAACATGAGTTGAGTTGTTCCAATTCTTACAATTTTAGTCTATACTTGCTTGTGTGCATCACATAGTAAAGCTAGTTTAATAACCGAAATAAGAGCACATAATGTTTATAAAATATCATATCATGATTAGTAGAGGTCGATCTTTGATCGGGCAAGCGGGGGTGCTCAATTCAGGACCTTCCCCTCACGTACCCAAGTTCCCGAGCCGAGGCAACTTTGGTGATGACGTACACGTGGCCTTTGGCACGAGCCAGGGTTTCCTAAATTTTTCCCAAAATAAAATATTTAGATGGTGACTCTGCATCTGGCAAAGCAGTCCAATTTTGGCATTATTTGATTTAAAATCGATTTTCCAAAAAGGTTTGCCGGATTTGGACTCTTTGGTGATTATCAGTTTCACATTACGCTTGTGAGACTAGATTCAAAACTGTAGGAGTCCGAACTGTGAGGCCTTCTTTTCAAACCCTTTCCGAAAGGCGGGGCGCGAAAAAAGGTGAGTCCACAGTTTCTGGTGACTCTGCTGGGGATTTAGAGAACTTGACTCAAACTCATGATATGTTGTTTTATCTACACTTATGTGTTTCTTTACATTTGCATTTGCATCGATACGCCTAAGTCACAGTGTTTGCCATCTGCTATTCCTGAACGATTTGCCGGAGGCTTGTTTGGAAAAGCTTGCCAAAAGGCTGACCGGTTGCGGGCTCTGCCATGATGGGAACACAACCCTTGGATCTGGACTACCGTTGTACTGTTTGATCCTTCTTTCACTTCTCGGTATTAGGTGTGAAGGTACCCCTATTGACCAATCGACCCAGTTGCATATCGGAAGCCATAGAGACTGTTCCAAATTAGAACAGGTTGCTCACCCGAATGCAGGAATTGTTTAAAACCGCTTGTTTTGCGTAGTGTACCCCTAGCTCCTAACGAAATTAGGACAGGGTAACCCTGCCCCATCATAGGGATGTTTTGGCTCTCACTTGCTTGATATGTGCTTTTGGAGGGAAACTCTGCAGGAATATATGTATCAGTTGCAACTCTGGGTATCAGTTTTGGGGCAGAAATCAGTGTTTGAGTATAGTTCTCCAGCTTATGATTATAACTGCGTGTTGTTTCTGTCTGAGCCGAGGTGCTGTGCGGTTTCTGATTTTTGTTTCTTTTTGCTTTATTTTCTTTTTGCAAGGTAGTTTTTTACCATTGCTTTAGACGATTCTGTCACCCTCCAAGCAGTCTGGACCCGAGTTAGAAGGATTTGCAGATCCGGGGATCTAGTCAGGGGATAACCAGTGTTTGTTTCATTTTCACCGGCTACTAGACGGAGGAAGATCAGGCAAAATTCACCAATCCAGCAATCACGCTTTACCTCGTCTGTGCCCAATTAGGCCCAATCATTTACTTCTACTCCAGACAGAGAGTATTCGCCAGTTCCGGTAGTTCAAAGTCCTCTAGTCAGCATGGAAGATATGTTTCGCCAACTCCAACAGACCATTGAGACTATGCAGCTAGACGCTGCTCGCCAAGCTGAGGTTGTAGCCCATCAAGCAGAGGTAATAGAAAGGCTTCAGCAACAATAGCCACAACCGGCAATAGCCTCTGCATCCCATCCACCCCCAGCGGGAATTCCCGCACCTGGGGTCACAATCAATGTCCAAGAAAATGCGGGCATTCAAGCAGATCACATCCCTTCTCAGACCTCCAATGCACCAGTTTACCAAATGGAGGCGCCGTTTGAATTTGAGGTTGATTCCATTGCATTGAAGGTCAGCAAGCTAAAAAACCTCTTCAAACAAGCACAGGGCATAAATTCAATCCCTGATATTGAGGATGACTATACTGATTCGGCAGTGACTTTGCTAGATAGATTCAAGATGCCGCATATAGACCGGTTTGACGATTCCAGGGATCCTATGGTCCATCTACGGTTATTCTCTGATATCCTATGACCAATGGGTCTCACCAGACTATAGAAGCTGTCGCTCTTTGGCCGGACCCTGTCGGGTATAACGGCCATCTGGTATGCCAAGCTTGAAGACTCTATGAAGAGAAACTGAGAGGAAATGGACGATGCCTTCATAGCGCAGTACTCTTACAATACTCAGATTGAGGTCACTACTCGTGATCTCGAAGCAACTCGCCAGGAGCCAAAGGAGGGCTTCTCAGATTTTGTGACCCCGGTAGAGGGCCAAGGCCTCTATTATGACTATCCGGCCGTCTGAAAAGGACCAGATCAGAATGGTGGTCCATAACTTGCAAGGAAGATTATTACAGAAGATGATAGTCCTGTCTTTGTCTACTTTTGCTGAGTTCCACAAAATAATGGTGCAAATAGAGGACACAATGAAACAGGGTCTGATAGACCACGAGAAGGAACAGCCCAAAAGGCCCTTTACATGTAGCTCCAATGTAGCCACGACTAGTGGCACCTCTGCGCGGCCCTCGGATGTGAGCATGGTCACCACCACACCCAAGACTGCCAACCCCTTTACCGGCACATCCAATACAACTTTCCAAACCTCAAGCCATCAGGCTAGAGGGTTTTCACCCCGCTTTATATGTCCTTATTCGTCCTGATAAAAAAAGGGCATCTTAAGCCGTTAGAACAACGCCCACTGCCCGATCCTCTCCCACCTAAACATAACCCGGCCAAATATTGTGCTTTCCACTAACAGCATGATCATGACACGATCAGTGCTTCAGATTACGTCATGAGGTTCAAGATCTCATTGACAATAAGGTGATAACACCTCCTAAAAAATCCAACGTCACTACAAATCCTCTCCCACCACATAACCAGGCCCCTCCACCCTGGCAAATAAACCTCATCCATACACTGGCAGTCCCTTACGACCCCAGTATATACATCACCCCCTCTTACCTACCTAAGCCAGCGTTGTTCATCCCTGAGAGCATAGACTTGTGCATGATGAACATGTCAACAATCCAAACTGAACCCGTGGTGGTGACAGTGGAAGATGAAAGGAGATCAACTTTGGTGGAGAATACCAGTCCGTTGCCCGAGGGCTTTGAGGATTTATTTGATGGGATGTACGACTCGAGCTGCTATGTTGTGCTAATCAATCAAGCTAAGTCGGAAGTGGTGCTGTCAACTGGGATGGAGGTTAGTGTAGTCCGAGAAGATGGACCAATCCAGGGATTAGATGATCTAGCTGATCTGGATGAGGATATGGACAACTTGCAGTTCTTTGATGAACATGATCAAGGGGACGTGCACATTAATTGGTTCGATCTGAACGGGTCAACCGATAATTCAAGGTGGCTAAGCGATGAACCTGATGTAGATGAAGAAGTTGAACTGAAGTTGGAACAGCAGAAAGTGGAAACCGCAGCAATGGCCAGAACAGCCGATAAAAAGGGTAAACTACCGAAAAACACCGGTGCAGAACAAGTGGCTCAGGAACTGGGCATGGTTAGTGCCACGACCCAACTCGCCCCTATGGGTTTAGTATCGTAACCGGCCAGTAATCCTTGGATTACCAAATGCCTTTGACAAATTAATATAAGTTAGGGGCTATGGAAGCAAATATACATAATATACGCAGTCCATTGACCTGTGAAGACATACATGAGATGCATAATTTAAAACTTTTATAAACTTATGAGTGATGTTGAGAGACATAACCATTACATATCACCCCTAGTAGCATAATGTCAGAAATCTTATCCAAAACTTAACAAACAAACAAACTCTAATATGATTACAAAAACAACCACAAATCTTGACTTCATTCGTGTCACGACCCAAACCCGCCCCTATGGGTTTAGCACCGTAACCGGCCAGTAATCCGAGATTACCGAAGGCCTACTGAACAGTAATACAGTAATACAGAGTACAGGGGCTTGGCGGAAGCCAAAACAGTAAATAAACAATGTCCAATGAGCTGTGACAGTCTGTATGCCAAAAAGATTTTTCATACATTTATATAGAACAATATACAAAACATTTACAAACATTCAGAACAGGGATCAAGTCCCTATTAACCAGTACAGTGCAGTCTATACAGTAAACAAAACAGTACAAGAGGGGGGGAAAACTAAACACCCCTAAGCCTTAGCTTGGCAGGCTCGGAACCTCGCAGTGAGGCACATTGGTTGGCTTGACAAAACTGGAGTTTACCCCGACGCTTCTAGCTTTGATCCGATGCCTGTACACCTACATATATATATGAGCAGTGAGCTAAAGCCCAGTGAATAACATAATGCGTAAAGAGATTTAGAATGAATGTCCTTACAGTAATGAAAACAGTTCATTAAATCAGTATTTCAGTCTTTCAGTCAATCAGTCATATGTGGTACATCCATTAGCATAACAGTACAGTAAGTAGTAGGTCTTAAAGACCGAACAGTAATGATGGCCATCAATCAGTAAACAGTAGTGATTCCACGAGGGAACCGACAGAGATCTCTGTAACAGTAACAGTAAACAGTAGGTGCTAAGGATGCCACAGTACAGTTCAGAATATAGGACATACATTCATTCAGTAAAGAATATCAGTTCAGTAAACAGTTCAGTTCAGTATTCAGAAGATAATCATTTTGAACATATCTTTACACAATTGTTACTCACAGAGTTCTGGGCTACAATGAACTAGAGCGTCTTCTCGGAAAGCCAACCCTATACAGTTTACAGATTGAACACACTAAGCTACACAGTTGGGAAAGATAATAACTTAATCCCTAATTTGCCTCGGTGTGTTCTACATCTATATCCTCATTAAGATGCCTTAAACTAGGCCTAAGAATGCCTAGGATGAAATGAGGATGCAAAGATGCACTTAGAAAACACTTTACAAAATTTGCTGAAAACAGGGGTCTCGCTCGAGCGAGGATTCCTTCGCTCAAGCGGACATGCAGACAAAGGAGCTCCGCTCGAGCGTGAATTCCGTCGCTCGAGCGGACTGTGTGCTACAGTAAAAATACTGGATGCTCGAAATTTACGCTCGATGCTCGCTCGAGCGTGAGACACAGCTCTTCGCTCGAGCGTAGGTACCTTCGCTCGAGCGTACGCCTGCGCGCACCAAGATTCTGAGAGCTTGCAATTTACGCTTGAGCCACCATTCCTTCGCTCTCGAGCGTAGCTCAGAGTAAATGGTGGTCGCTCGAGCGTAGAATCCTTCGCTCGAGCGTAGAAGCCAAATTCTGGAATTTCCAGATTTGCCTCCCAAGCTCAAACCAAGCATTCTTAAGCTCAAAACTCGACCTCTTGGGCCCAAATTCTGGAAAACACATCTAAACTCAATATACAACAAGTTTCAAAGCTCAATTTGTGAATTTAAAGCCCAAGGGTGAGTCAAGCAAATCCAAATTCCAAACCAATTCCATGAACATGCTCCAAACATGACATACATGAACTTTAAACAATCTTCAAGCTTCAATGCTAGCTCAAATGAGCTCAAATCTTTCAAAAACATGATGACAACATGAATTACAACAATATTATAAACATGCATGTGAGGAATGATGAATTACAACCTCAAAACTTGACAATATGCACATGCATGCAACAATTAAGCTCTAATTCAACATTATTGAACTAATTCATGCCTTAACTCTACAATTTAACTTGAATCATGCAAGATTAACTTCAAACACACAATGAAGGAGGTCAATGGTCTACCTTAAGTCTTGAATTCAAGTGTAGAAGTCCAAAAATGCAAGAATCCCTTCAATTCTCTCAACCTCCAAGCCAAATCTCAAGAACTCAAGCTCTCTCTCCTATCTCTCTCTCTAATTCGGCTATGAACAAGAAATGAGCTGAGCAAAATGTTGCCTAAGTGTATAAAGGCTCAAATATGGCCTTAGATAGTGGCCACTAGATGGCATGATTGTAATTAAAGCCAACCTATGCAATTTAACATATTTTACTCTAGTTTAATCTAGTTTAATCATACCAAATAAATTTTCAGATAAATACACCATAAAATCACATTATTTCTACTGATCATGGAACATCAATAAATTTTGAATTCGGCCGCCGATAAGGCCTTCAATTAACGGTTTAAACATAAAAACTGAGCAGATAATTAAACAGTCAAACAGATAAAATGCAATTCAAACAGATACAGGCAATCAATTCAGTTTCAGATTTCAGTCAGTCAGTCCAGTATTTTAATCAGTTCAATTACTTTTCATATTCGATCTCAGTTTAGCAGTAATCGGTAATCAATCAGTCATTAATCGGTAAATAGTATGAGGGTTGTTACAGTCTCCCCTCCTTATAAAGAGTTTAGTCCTCTAAACTCGAATTACCTTCATTCTGGAAGAAAACAGGATTAAGTGGAAACAGTTCAGGATATCTCTTAGCCATGTCATCTTCCCTTTCCCAAGTGGCATACATGCCACCATGATTTTGCCAGTCAACTTTCACTAACGGGATCTCTTTGTTTCTCAGTTTCTTGATCCGTCTGTTTGCAATCTGTATAGGCCGTTCCTCATAAGTGTAGTCATCACTCAACACTACCCGAGTAGACTCAATCACATGGAAAGGATCCCGGAGATAATCTCTCAACATAGAGATGTGGAAGACGTTATGCATATGCTCCATTTCAAGAGGAAGCGCAACTTGATACGCCACCGGATTGATTTTCTCAATAATCTCATACGGTCCGACATATCTCGGCGCTAACTTGCCTTTGACTCCAAAACGAGTCTGGCCTTTCATTGGTGTTACTTTCACAAAAATGTGATCACCCACTTCATATTCTCTGTCTCGCCTTCTGACATCTGCATAACTCTTCTGTCGGCTCTGTGCAGTTTTCAGTCTCTGTTGTATCAATTTCACTTTCTCAGTTGTTTCATAAACAATCTCGGGCCCAAGCAAAGGCCCATCTCCAACTTCTGCCCAGCAAATCGGAGATCTACATTTTCTACCATACAATGCCTCAAAAGGCGCCATACCAATACTTGAATGGTAACTGTTGTTGTAGGCGAATTCAGCCAATGGCAAATGACTTTCCCAGTTTCCCTGAAAATCAAGGACACACATTCTCAATAAATCCTTCAGAGTCTGGATGGTCCTTTCTGACTGTCCATCTGTCTGAGGATGATAGGCACTACTCAGCCTCAATTCGGTACCCAATGCAGTCTGTAGGCTTTGCCAAAACCTCGATGTAAACTTCGAATCCCTGTCAGAAACAATAGATACAGGCACTCCATGCAGTCTAACAATTTCATCAATATAAATTACAGCCAACTTGTTCGCATTATAAATTGTCTTGACAGGTAAGAAGTGAGCAGATTTGGTCAGTCTATCAATAATAACCCAAATTGAATCCATACCTTTTCTACAGCGGGGCCATCCAACGATAAAATCCATCGTGATATGCTCCCATTTCCACTCCGGTATGGGTAAGGGTTGCAGTAAGCCTGCGGGTCGCTGATGTTCCGCTTTGACTTGTTGGCAATGAAGACATTTTGACACAAAGTCGGCAATTTCTTTCTTCATTCCCGGCCACCAAAAGTTCTATTTCAGATCTTGGTACAATTTCGTATTCCCTGGGTGGATAGAAAATTTTGAATTGTGGCCTTCTTGCAGAACTCTTCTTTTCAATTCAGTATCATTCGGTACACACAGTCTTTCTTGAAATTTCAGTACATTATTTTCAAATTTGAATCCTGGCCTCGGTTTAGATTCCCTTTATTCGATGACCTTCTTCAAGAAATCATCCTGTTACTGTTTCTCTTTAATTTCTTCAATCAGTGCCGGTTGAGCAGAAATAGCAGCTATTGTTCCGCCTTGTTCTTTCAAAACAACTTCAATTCCAGATTTTTCAAGGTCACAAAGCAACTCTTTCTATCCAATGAGCAAACAAGCTAAATTTGCAATCGACTTCCGGCTCAGTGCATCGGCAACGGTATTGGCTTTTCCCGGGTGATACAAAATCTGTAGGTCATAATCTTTGATCAATTCTAGCCATCTCCGCTATCTCATGTTCAGTTCTTTCTGGGTGAAGAAATATTTCAGACTCTTGTGGTCGGTATACACTTCACATGTTGCCCCATACAGGTAGTGACGCTAGATTTTCAGTGCAAACACTACTGCAGCAAGTTCCAGATCATGGGTTGGGTAGTTCTTTTCATGTGGTCTCAGTTGTCGGGAAGCATAAGCAATAACTCTCCCATTCTGCATTAAAACACATCCCAAACCCTTATGAGAAGCATCACTAAAAACAGTATAACCATCCGTACCTGAAGGTAAGGTAAGAACTGGTGCAGTCACCAATCGAGTTTTCAACTCTTGGAACGCCGATTCCCTTTGGTCAATCCAGTCAAATGATATCCCCTTCTGTGTCAGTTGAGTCAATGGTAAGGCAATTTTGGAGAAATCTTTGACAAATTTTCTGTAATATCCAGACAATCCCAAAAAGCTTCGGACTTCTGTCACATTTGTTGGTCTAGGCCAGTTCACTACAGCTTCAATTTTCTGTGGGTCAACAGAAATTCCATCTTTGCTAACAACATGCCCCAAAAACATAACATGATCAAGCCAAAACTCACATTTAGATAGTTTAGCATACAGTTTCTGTTCTCTTAGGGTCTGCAGGGCAAGTCTCAGATGATGTTCATGTTCTCCTATACTTTTGGAGTAAATCAATATGTCATCAATGAATACCACAATAAAGTCATCAAGGTACGGTTTAAAGATTCTATTCATGAGGTCCATAAATGCTGCAGGTGCATTGGTAACTCCAAAAGGCATAACTAAAAATTCGTAATGTCCATACCTCGTTCTAAAAGCAGTTTTATCAATGTCTTCTGGTTTAACTTTCAGTTGATGGTACCCCGATCTGAGATCAATCTTGGAAAACACTTGAGCACCCTGTAACTGATCAAATAAATCATCAATACGCGACAATGGGTATTTATTTTTCACAGTTATCTTGTTCAGTTCACGGTAATCAATGCACAGTTTGAGTGAGCCGTCTTTCTTCTTTACAAATAAAACAGGTGCGCCCCACGGTGAAGCACTGGGCCTGATAAACTTCTTATCTAACAGTTCTTACAATTGTACTTTCAATTCTTTCAATTCAGTTGGAGCCATTCGATAAGGAGCCTTTGATATTGGCTGTGTTCCCGGAATCACATCAACGGTGAACTCAATCTCCCTGTCAATCAAATTCCCTGGCAGATCATCTGGAAATACATCTGGGAATTCTTTGACTATAGGAACACAGTTCACATCAGTTTTAACATTATCATCAGTAGATACAGTCAGTACAGAACACAGATATCCTTTACACCATTTTCTAATCAATTTAACGGCTTTCACAGAAGAAATCAAATACGGAGGAGGTACTACTCCAACCCCATTAAATACAAATTCGGGTAACCCAGGTAGACGGAAGACAACTTGCTTTGACACACAGTCAATGGTAGCATGATATTTTTGTAACCAGTCCATCCCCAATATTACATCAAAGTGATCAATGTTCAATGGCAGTAGATCAATAAACAGATGCATATCCCCAACAATGATTTCACATGCAGGGTACATATAAGCACATGTCATGGATCTTCCTACGGGTGATGATACAGCTAGCAGATAGTTCATAGGTTCTAAGGGTCTATTTAGTTTCCGTGAAAAAGCATGCGATACATATGAATGTGTAGACCCCGAATCAATCAGTACATAGCATTTTGAGTACAAATAGAGATGATACCTGACACAACGGTCTCAGTATTTTGCACGTCTCCCGGTACTAGGGCGAACACCCGGCCCTGACTCATAGGCTCTTTCCCGGTAGCTTTGGGGTTAGGCTTTAGTGCTACAGTTGATGCTGCCACACTTGGTGCAGCTTTTCTATTGGTTTGCGGAGCAGAGGGGCAGTCTTTAATCATGTGGCCCACCTTGCCACACCTGTAACAAGCACCAGATAGTTTATAACAAACTCCCTTATGATTCTTACCACATTCGGAACAGGGTGGTATGGAACCACTCCCTTGGCTGGGGCTAATTGTTGACCCCGTGTTCTGTTTCTTATTCGATGGGTTATGCTTGCCTTTCTTGAATTTAAAATTCTGTCTTTTACCACGCCATTCAGACACCGGTGTTTCAGATTGTTTCACTGCTTCGATGTTCGACTCAGCCATCAAAGCTCGGTCAAGAACATTCACGTAGCTCGGTAGCTTCAAAACACTAATTCGGTCCAGTATAGCAACATTAAGGCCGCCTTCAAACCTCCTGGCCTTCTTATAGTCGGTGTCCACCATGTGTGGTGCATATCTAGCAAGTTCAGTAAATTTTGTCTCGTATTCTGCCACTGACATAATGCCTTGTTTCAGTTGCTCAAATTCAGTCACCTTTCTGTCCCTGACACACTGAGGGAAGTACTTTTCAAAGAAGGCTACTTTGAATTGAGCCCAAGTCATAACAGTGTTGTCATCACGGGTAAACATCCACCACCTTCTAGCCTCTTCTTGTAAAGTGAAGGTGGCCAACAGCACCTTATGTGCCTCAGAACATGGAAACACTTCAAATAGTTTTTCAGTCTCCAAAACCCATGCTTCAGCTTTTAACGGTTCAAGGCCTCCCTGAAAGGATGGCGATTTCAGTTTGCTGAACTTCTGGGTGAGAGCAATTATGTCCCCATCATTCACATTCACATTCGGTTCCGGTACAGCTGGAGGAGGAGGTAGGGGCTGTTGATTCTGTTGTTGCTCAAGTCCAGCAGTTATCAGTTCCATCATTCTTTCCATTCTTGCCATCCTCGCCTCCGTGGATGAGGACTCAAATTCATTTGCATTATCCATTTCACTATAAGCAGTTATAACAATTATAAACATAAACAATTGCGTACTTAAACAGTTCGTCACATTAGCATATATCCAGTCATGTCATAACCACACACTTTTCATGCTCATGTAATGCCCTAATTGCTTTTCTAGGACACCCTATAGCTCATTTGGACACGTGTGTGCGGTATAACTCGTGGTTAAGTATCGCTCTGATACTACTCTGTCACGACCCAAACCCACCCCTATAGGTTTAGCACCGTAACCGGCCAGTAATCTGAGATTACCGAAAGCCTATTGAACAGTAATACAGTAATACAGAGTACAGGGGCTTGGCGGAAGCCAAAACAGTAAATAAACAATGTCCAATGAGCTGTGACAGTCTGTATGCCAAAAAGATTTTTCATACATTTATACAGAACAGTATACAAAACATTTACGAACATTCAGAACAGGGATCAAGTCCCTATTAACCAGTACAGTGCAGTCTATACAGTCTATACAGTAAACAAAACAGTATAAGAGGGGGGGAAAACTAAACACCCCTAAGCCTTAGCTTGGCAGGCTCGGAACCTCGCAGTGAGGCACATTGGTTGGCTTGACAAAACTGGAGTTTACCCCGACGCTTCTAGCTTTGATCCGGTGCCTGTACACCTACATATATATATGAGCAGTGAGCTAAAGCCCAGTGAATAACATAATGCGTAAAGAGATTTAGAATGGATGTCCTTACAGTAATGAAAACAGTTCATTAAATCAGTATTTCAGTCTTTCAGTCAATCAATCATATGTGGTACATCCATTAGCATAACAGTACAGTAAGTAGTAGGTCTTAAAGACCGAACAGTAATGATGGCCATCAATCAGTAAACAGTAGTGATTCCACGAGGGAACCGACAGAGATCTCTGTAACAGTAACAGTAAACAGTAGGTGCTAAGGATGCCACAGTACAGTTCAGAATATAGGACATACATTCATTCAGTAAAGAATATCAGTTCAGTAAACAGTTCAGTTCAGCATTCAGAAGATAATCATTTTGAACATATCTTTACACAATTGTTACTCACAGAGTTCTGGGCTACAATGAACTAGAGCGTCTCCTTGGAAAGCCAACCCTACACAGTTTACAAATTGAACACACTAAGCTACACAGTTGGGAAAGATAATAACTTAATCCCTAATTTGCCTCGGTGTGTTCTACATCTATATCCTCATTAAGATGCCTTAAACTAGGCCTAAGAATGCCTAGGATGAAATGAGGATGCAAAGATGCACTTAGAAAACACTTTACAAAATTTGCTGAAAACAGGGGTCTTGCTCGAGCGAGGATTCCTTCGCTCGAGCGGACATGCAGACAAAGGAGCTCCGCTCGAGCGTGAATTCCGTCGCTCGAGCGGACTGTGTGCTACAGTAAAAATACTGGATGCTCGAAATTTACGCTCGATGCTCGCTCGAGCGTGAGACACAGCTCTTCGCTCGAGCATAGGTATCTTCGCTCGAGCGTACGCCTGCGCGCACCAAGATTCTGAAAGCTTGCAATTTACGCTCGAGCCACCATTCCTTCGCTCGAGCGTAGCTCAGAGTAAATGGTGGTCGCTCGAGCGTAGAATCCTTCGCTCGAGCGTAGAATCCTTCGCTCGAGCGTAGAAGCCAAATTCTGGAATTTCCAGATTTGCCTCCCAAGCTCAAACCAAGCATTCCTAAGCTCAAAACTCGACCTCTTGGGCCCAAATTCTGGAAAACATATCTAAACTCAATATACAACAAGTTTCAAAGCTCAATTTGTGAATTTAAAGCCCAAGGGTGAGTCAAGCAAATCCAAATTCCAAACCAATTCCATGAACATGCTTCAAACATGACATGCATGAACTTTAAACAATCTTCAAGCTTCAATGCTAGCTCAAATGAGCTCAAATCTTTCAAAAACATGATGGCAACATGAATTACAACAATATTATAAACATGCATGTGAGGAATGATGAATTACAACCTCAAAACTTGACAATATGCACATGCATGCAACAATTGAGCTCTAATTCAACATTATTGAACTAATTCATGCCTTAACTCTACAATTTAACTTGAATCATGCAAGATTAACTTCAAACACACAATGAAGGAGGTCAATGGTCTACCTTAAGTCTTGAATTCAAGTGTAGAAGTCCAAAAATGCAAGAATCCCTTCAATTCTCTCAACCTCCAAGCCAAATCTCAAGAACTCAAGCTCTCTCTCCTATCTCTCTCTCTAATTCGGCTATGAACAAGAAATGAGCTGAGCAAAATGTTGCCTAAGTGTATAAAGGCTCAAATATGGCCTTAGATAGTGGCCACTAGATGGCATGATTGTAATTAAAGCCAACCTATGCAATTTAACATATTTTACTCTAGTTTAATCTAGTTTAATCATACCAAATAAATTTTCAGATAAATACACCATAAAATCACATTATTTCTACTGATCATGGAACATCAATAAATTTTGAATTCGGCCGCCAATAAGGCCTTCAATTAACGGTTTAAACATAAAAACTGAGCAGATAATTAAACAGTCAAACAGATAAAATGCAATTCAAACAGATACAGGCAATCAATTCAGTTTCAGATTTCAGTCAGTCAGTCCAGTAATTTAATCAGTTCAATTACTTTTCATATTCGATCTCAGTTTAGCAGTAATCGGTAATCAATCAGTCATTAATCGGTAAACAGTATGAGGGTTGTTACAATTCGGAACCTCCTCGGGAGGCACAAAGGTTGGCTGACAAAAACTGAAACATAGGCCGTCAACTCTAGGCTTGGTCACGTGCCTGCTCACCTATATACATAAAATAAATAGTGAGCTAAAACCTAGTGAATAATAACAGAGTAAAGACTTTAATGAATGATGCCCATAACATACTTCAAATCTCATAGCAAATCAGAATCATATTCAGATGACAGAAACAGAATCATAATCTTATCCATATTCAAATCATGCGTGGTACATCCATTAGCATAATCATGTCTCTTTGGTCAAGCATATCAAGTTCCATAAAGGAACCTCCAGTACCGGGTAACATATCTCATACATAGGCCACGATATTGTTTCCCTCGGGCGAGGGCCTGGGCCACGGTATTATCCCCCGGGCTAGGGCCTCATGACCATAAGCCACAGTATTATGTCCCCTGGGCGAGGGCCTCTGCTAAGGATACCACAATTACGTTTCAAAGAAAATGAGACAATCATTCATTCGTACAAAACATAGCATTTCAGAAAACTTATCATCTCATATCATCAGAAAATAATTAAAGTTAAACATAACTTTACAGAGTTATTACTCACAGATAATTGGTAGCTCTAATTAGATGGCAAAGTGGGCAATTCACTTATCCTGAGGTACGTGACCTACATAACATGGTAGATTCATACATTGAAACACACGCTCGATTGTACATAACTTATTTTGTTTGTTCTAGTGTGTTTCTAGCCTTTAATCCTCATTATGGAGTCTTAATCATGGCCTAGGAATGCCTAAGACGGAATGATGATGCAAAAATGCACTTGAAAACATCTTTCAAATTTTGCTGAAAACAGAGTCTACGCTCGAGCGTAGATTTCCTAGCTTGAGCGGACATGCAAGAAATAAAGGTTCGCTCGAGCATAACTTCTCTCGCTCGAGCGGACTATACACTTTGAAAAAGTGCTGGTTACTTGTTTTTCACGCTCGACGGATGCTCGATCCCCGCTCAAGCGTGAGACTCAGACCCTCGCTCGAGCATGCTGCAAAACAAATGAACTTCTGGATACATGCATCTCACGCTCGAGCGAGCTTATGGTCACTCGAGTAGAAGTGCATGCACTCAGAGTGCTCGCTCGAGCGTGAAGTCCTACGCTCGAGCATGAATGCAAAATCTGGAATTTCCAAATTTGATCTCCAAGCTTCAAACTCAAACCAAACACTTCAAAACTCATCCTTTTGGGCCAAAATTTTGGAAAACACTTAGAAACTCATAAAACAACATGTTTAAAGGATTATTTCAAGAAATCATGGCCCAAAAGCATGCCAATTGTGCACAAATTCAACCTAAAATTTATGAATGTTTCAAGAATATAACATGCATGAATTCTATAGTGATCCCGATTTTTTCTCCATTGTTTATTGTATTCTGGACTCAGTTCCTTTGATGTTTGTTATTGTCTATATTGCCTTTTCGTCCTTTAATTTTTTGTATTTGAGTTTTGGGATGTGTTGGGTGAGTCTGGAATAGGTTGGGTGTGTTTTGAAACAAATGGTTGCTGTCCAGATTTTCGTTTCTTCGCTCGAGCGAGCTCTGTGTTTTAGTTCCTTCGCTCGAGCGAGCTTTGAGTGATGTGTCTTTTCGCTCGAGTAAGCACTTTTGCGCTTGAGCGTGCGTCTGCGTCTCTTTTTGACCTGAAGGTTGTGTTTCTTCGCTCAAGCGAGTGAGCTCTATGTTTTGAATTTCTTCGCTCGAGCGAGGACTCCTGCGCCCGAGCGTGCTTCTGGGTTGCAGACTTGAAGCTTCGCATTGTTCGCTCGAGCAACGCTTCTTGCGCTCGAGCGAGGGTCTTTTGTGTCTGGTTGCTCGAGCGACCACTTCTTCGCTCGAGCGAGCCTCGACTATACCAGTTCGCAGCAACGGCTTTCTTCTTCACTTTTTGATCTCTTTTTACCTCCAAACCCTAGATTCGACTCTCTCTCTCTATACACTCCATCTCTTTACACATATACTTGATCTAGGGGGTTTTTACCCTACTCCCTTTGTTAAAAAGCTAGAGTACTGGGTGGGCTATCCTTTGATTCGAAAAAGGTTGGATTTTGAGCACTTTGAGTTTCTTCCTTCTTCTCCTTTGAGCTCCGAAATTTGAGATAAGGATAAACTACTCCTTTTTATGAGTTTTAACATAAATATAAGTCATTTTGTATAAATGATGAATTTGGAAAATTTTGGAAAGTTAGGGTTTGAAATTTGAAATGTTTGAAAGAGGGGTTTTTATGTTGGGGTTCCATTGTGGATGTGAGGCCTTGAAATGGGGTTTACTTGTGTTTAATTGATGAAATTGAGCCTTAGGGTTGAAATTGAGAAAAGGGGGATAATGCCCTAATTGGACTTAAATAATTAATTTGTACAATTAATCTGATAATTTGTGGGAATATGAAATTGAGTTGGAAATAATGAAATTGGGAGAAAATGTAATCATTTGGTATAGTTGGATTGGAAATCGCTTACCTATGGAAAATATATTAATTTATCTGTTTGATAAATTTGATTATCTGTTTAGATATAACTGTTTTGGGCTATCGGTGGAGGATAGCCATGATTGTTGTAGAAAAGTATGATGATTAGGTGAATTGAAACTAATCAAATGGAATATGTCATTGAATATGACAGTTGGAACAACACATTGAATATGTGCATTAATTGATCATTGTATATAATAAAGTGTCTAAATACATTGCATATGTATATTTGTTTGGGAGAAGATAGAGGATGTACTCCATTGTGTGGGAGGAGATAGGGGATGTACTCCACTGTTTGGGAGGAGATAGGGGATGGACTCCATTGATAATTAAGTTGGCCGGAGTGTCCAGGGTGAAAGTCCCGAAATCTTTTATACGTTTGAATAACGTTGATGACTGAAGTGTTGATAATATGAGTTGTAGTCTCATTTCGAATTGTTGATAATTGAAGTGTTGATAATATGAGTTATAGTCTCATTTTGAATTGTTGATAATTGAAGTGTGGATAAGATGAGTTGTGGTCTCATTTAAATGTTTGGTTAGATAATGAACCATGCCTACGAATTGAATTGGATAAATAAAGGGAAGTGGATTGAAATATGAATGTACTTGTTGGTGGCCTTGTAAAGGATGTAAATTGGTTTATAAATGTTAGCCATCTATCGAATGTTAATATTTTAGTTATTTCTCATTTTTGGTTTAGCATATCTCTACTGGGCTTAGGCTCACCCTACTTGGGACATTATTTTCAGGTACAGGTGACATGCCGCCTCTAAGAACGTAGCTTGGGAGGTTTAGAGGCTGAAGGCTTAATTTTGTTGTTACCTTTTTGTATTACATGTAATTCAAGCCAAGGGCTTAATATGTAAAGAGTTAGAACTCTCTTTTGTGGTACCTAAGTGTTGACTTGGAAAGTTTGTAAGCCCGTAGGGCATTTACTTTTGTTGTCAACATGTAATACTTTTGTGAAGAATACTTTGATCAATGAATATATTCTATTTTCCTATGTTTATGGACATTATGAATGACTGATTTATGCATTTATTTTGAGGGCGTTACAAATTCTCTTGAACTTCATTACTTCAAACACGATCAAACTTGGCAAATTGATAGAAAACATGATGACTTCCTTCCATTAAGCTCAATCTATGACATGCATAAGAGAATTTCTTAGCAAACATGCTCCAAATGTAATGAAATGAACATGCATGCATGGATTAATCTTTCTCCCTACTTCTTAAGCTTAATTCTTACATCTCCTAGCTCAATTTACTTGAATTCATAGATGAATCAACTTAATTTCAAGCGTAGAGACTTGTCTTCTTACCTTAGATGTTCAATTGGGCCTTAGGTGCTAAATTCTTGAGCTAGATGATCAAACCTCCAAGGTTTCTTCTTTTCTTCTAGCAATCCCTCTTGTTTATGTTCAATCTTTTCTTCCCCTCTCTCTCTCACGTTTGAGCAATAAGTTATGGAAGTATGAGATGCAAAGTTGAACTAGTGGGGTCAAAAAGGCTCACTAAGTGATAGATAAACAAGGTTAATCAAATGGCATTAAATTAATCTAATTTAATCGTTCCGAACTGAATTTTAATTAAACCTACCATAAAATCCTATAAATCCTAATTAACATATAAATCGAGTCAATTTCTGAATCGAACGCCGATAAGGCCTTCAATTCGCAAATTGAAATCAAAACATGAACAGATCTTTCTACATCAAACAGATATAAACACAAAATGATGCAATGCACATGTAATTGACTCAGGATTTCTTCTTAATTACTTGTTTTGGCATACTTAACGTGAATTAGCTTTAATCATGGGTCAGGGTTGTTATAGTCTTCCCTCTTAAAGAGTTTGGTCCTCCAAACTCGAATTACCTTCATTTTGGAAGAACACCAGATCCAAAGGAAACAACTGAGGATATCTTTTCATCATGTCTTCTTTTGTTTCCCAGGTTGCATAGGTTCCCCTATGATTCTGCCAATCAACCTTCACTAATGGGATTTCTTTGTTCCTTAGTCTTTTGATTCTTCGGTTGACAATTTGAATTGGCCGCTCTTCGTATGTATAATCATCTTTCAAAAGCACGTGAGTTGGCTCAATCATATGTAGTGGATCTCTCAAATACTCTTGAAGTATAGAGACATGAAAAACGTTTTGTATATGTTCCATTACTGGAGGCAAGGCCACACGATACGTTACCGGATTGATTTTCTCTAGAACTTCATATGGCCCAACATATCTCGGTGCTAATTTGCCCTTAACACCAAATCGCGTTTGCCCTTTTATAGGAGTCACTTTTATGAACACGTGATCTCCAACTTCATATTCTCTGTCCCTTCTTCGAACATCAGCATAACTCTTTTGCTGGCTTTGAGTAGTTTTCAACCTTTGCTGAATCAATTTCACATTTTCAGTGGTTTCTTGCACAAGTTCTGGTCCCAACAATGAACTTGAGGTAGGAGCAGCACTGGCATGTTTCCTTTCGGATCCTCAGATCAACCCGGAGAACTTGGGGGTGACCTAACCGTTTCCATGATCGGAGACCAATCAGGTCTTCTGGTGGTATCTTGGATGCATCTGACGCACCGTCCCTCATTTGACAGTTGGAGGAGCGTTTTCTGTCCAGTAGCTCTGAGTCAGGTAGTGAACCAGAATCTGATTCCACGGAGTTTGTGGAGACAGAATCAGATTCCGGTTCGTCTGAGTCGGAGTCTAGTATTCCTGGGGTTGATAACCCGGATGTCGTAGTTTTGTCTAGGTCGTCTTTTTTCTTTTCTTTTAAGTCGGTTATAACCGAGGAACTAGATGAACTAGACTTTGTGAATGAGAATGTCACTGCAGTTTCTGAGTACTTCTCTGTGCCACTTGTATATTGCATTGATCATGACTTTCAAAATTTTGATAAAAACGACGAGGAAGGAATTCCTCTAGTTTTGAAACATTTGATTGATCGAGAGAATGAGAGGTTTGTAAAGCCCCTTGCTGATGAAATCATGCCAATTAATGTGGGTACTGAAAAGGATCCGCGTCTGGTCCAGATCGGGTCCACATTGTCTTCGGAGAAACGCAAGCGCTTAGTCGCTTTATTAAAAGATTTTAAAGATGTTTTCGTGTGGTCCTACAAAGATATGCCTGGAATCGATCCTGAGATTGTACAACATCGGATCCCTCTTGACCCCAAGGCCCGACCCGTCAAGCAGAAGTTGCGGAGAATACGCCCGACTTGGGCTTTGAAGATTAAAGAAGAGGTCACCAAGCAGATAGACGTAGGGTTTGTGCTAGCATTTGAGTATTCGACTTGGTTGGCCAACATTGTTCCGGTGCCAAAGAAAGATGACAGGATTCGGGTGTGTGTGGATTTCAGAGATCTGAACAAAGCTACTCCAAAGGACGACTTTCCTCTACCGCACATCAATGAATTGGTGGACTTCACCGCAAGCCATGCGTTGCTCTCCTTTATGGATGGATTTTCCGGGTACAACCAGATTCTGATGGCACCTGATGATAAAGAAAAAACTGCCTTCACTACGCCATGGGGAATCTACTGCTACAAAGTGATGCCATTTGGGTTAAAGAATGCTGGGCCTATACAATATATAATTGCAAAACGTTGTGGAGTTATTGAGGTTAAAAGTTCCAATCCTTTTTCATCAATTTTTTGATTTTCTAAAAATTTTTGTTAATATGTGTTGTAATCTAATTGGTCCTATTTTTTTTTAAAATATTTTTTTTGTTATTTATCTGATAGTATAGATTTGGTATCCCATTGTTATCTCATTAGAATTGAATATATTATATATATATATATATATATATATATATTTTAATTTTTTTTTTTATAAATATAACATTGTTATCTCATTTGAATTTGAATATAGTATTTATTGTTCAATTTTTGTTATTTGTTATCTTTTTTTTTTTATTTGTTATCTCATTGTTATCTCGAATATAGTATTTTTAATTTTTTATTTATTTATTTGTCATCTGATTGTTATTTATCATGTTATTGAGGTTGAAAATTTCAATCATTTTTTTCTCTTTTTTTTTTATAGATATTTTTTAGATTCCATTAATATGTGTCGCAATTTAATTGGTTCTCAATTTATTTATTTTTATTTATTTTTTTGTATTTGTATTTATTTTCTGGACTGTTATTTGTTATCTCATTAAATTTGAATATAGTATAGATTTTTGATTTTTTTAATTTTTGTTATCTATATATATGTACTCTATACTTACTATATATATTTGCAAAACGTTGGGAGGTCTTTCTCTTTGAAAGTTCCAAATTATTTTTCCCAATTTTTCTAATTTTTAAAATACAAAAATACATATGCCGAAATATTATTGGCTCTTTCTAATTAGATATTATATTTTTTTTGAAGTCACAATAAATTAATAAAAAAAATACAAATCCACAACTCTATAACTTAAATAAATTAAAAAGGGTAAATTATACAAATAGTCCATACAGTTTACACAATGTATAAATTTGGTCTTTATAGTTTCAATTTGCTCGATTTTGCCCCTTAATTTAACGGATTGTGTCATTTTAGTCCAATAAATGAAGGTTGTAAATTTAATTTAACAGAAGGTCAAATAATGTGTCAATTTGGTCCCTGTACTTTATATGATGTATCAATTTGGTCCTTGTAATTTCAATTTTCTCTATTTTGACAGAGACTAAATTGACACATTGTGGAAAATACAGGGACCAAATTAATACATTGTTTGACTTTCTGTTAAATTAACTTAACAACCGTTATTTATTGGATTAAAATGATACAATCTGTTAAATTAAGGTGTAAAATCAAACAAATTGAAACTACAGAGACTAAATTGGCACATCGTGTAAACTATAGAGACTATTTACAAAATTTTCCCAATTAAATATATGTAAATTAAAATCTACACAATATATAATTACAAAACGTTGTGGAGTTATTGAGGTTGAAAGTTTCAATCATTTTTCATCATTTTTTTTTAATATATTTCTTAAATTTTTTGTTATTTATGTGATAGTTATCACATTGTTATCTCATTATAACCTAAATATAGTATAGATTT
This sequence comes from Camellia japonica, assembly GCA_030407325.1. Lineage (NCBI taxonomy): Eukaryota > Viridiplantae > Streptophyta > Magnoliopsida > Ericales > Theaceae > Camellia > Camellia japonica. Next base: position 5,514,060 of record JAPPVO010000032.1, on the reverse strand, counting down.
TTTATTTTTTATTTTAAATATAACATTGTTATATCATTTGAATTTGAATATAGTATTTTTAAATTTTTTGTTATTTGTTATCTTGTTTTTATTTGTTATCTCGGATATAGTATGTGAAAACCCGCATTTAATTAATCTAAAAAAATAATAATAATAAATTAATTAATTTTATTAAGAATTTATCTGAAATATATTAGTGTATAAGTTAGTTTTAAATTAACCCAATTCAATCACTAACAAAGATATTATTAAAAATAATAATTTTATGGATGTTCAATATTTGTTGTTTATAAATTATTTTAATAAGGATTTAACATGATATTTATTCTTACTAAATGCCTTAGTTAAAAATCTTAGTATATCAATTTTAAAAAACCCATACGAATATACCAAAAAAAATCAAACTTTAGCAAATTTTTCGTTGGCAACATTGTCACTTGTTTGTTTGCATGAGAGAGAGAGGGGAGAGCCTCAGCATGTATATACATATATGCATGCTACTCCTTTGATTAGAAAATGCAAAGAAAATCTGCGAAAGAAAATCTGCGAAGTGGAGTAAGAGAATAAGAGGAGGAGGTTGAGGAGGTTAAGAAGGTTGTATATTTTCCCACCATTTCACTATCCCATTTTAATCCTACAACTAAATAAGAAAACCCTCTCAACCCACTCATTTTTTTGAGTTAAAATTTCAGATTGTATTCCTAGCAAAATTTATAGATAGAATTTTATATATAATTGTATATAAATTTTGTGATTTGTATATCAAATATTTGAAGATATTAGTAGTCTTAAAGTCATGGTATTATTGTGGAAATAGGCTTGCATGTGTAATTTATACCATTAAAGAGAGGATTGAAGATTTTATTTGGCCCTTAAATCTGCCAAACAATTGTACGAATTCTTAGACAATTTTACACTCAAAATTTGGAGATCATTTCATCTAAAAAGTTGTTTAGAATGATGTTTAGTTCATCCACAAATTTTTGCAACAATTATAGAGGTTTTTACGAATTTATATAAATTTTTAACCAAATCTGGAACTGTGAGACAGATTTTACTATGTGTTTGAAAAAGCATTAAAATTTTATATAAAACCAAATCTGGTAATTTCTAAATAAAAAATGAAATTTGAGAAGTCTAATTTCATAATAAATTTTTATATTATGGATTTGGTTTATAAATTTAAGTATGGAATTAATTTAAGAAAATGTGATAAATCTATGTCATAAAATTTTTGGGAATTTTACAGAATTATTTATAACTTATTTTTGGAAAATTCTTTTTGAAAAATGACCTAAACATGTTTACTGAATATTCTGTAGATTTTCACGAATTTTAGAATTGCATAAATAATTTATTTATAATTTTTATTACCTAAGGTATATCCTGAAAATTTCTGGGCAGGTTTAAGATCATTACTTCAATTAATTAATTGGATAAAAATTAATTATTGAGTTGGTCTAATTCATTAAATATTGTAAATTAATAATCTATGTATGGGTGTATTGTGGTTTATTTAATATTGTGCTAGTCTAATAAATTAAAAATCCATGCATGTGTGTGATTATGGTTTATTTTCTTTGTATCTAAATTATTATTTCATACCATGGTTTAAATAAATTGTTTATTTAAATTTTGTACATTTATTTATTATTGCGTGACATGTGTAATATTTTATGTTAGGAATTTTAATGAGTTGGCATAACATTATTTGTGATTAAAAATTGAAATTATTTGTGATTAATATAAAAACTAACTGAAATGATTAACGACATATACAAAGTTAACAATTGAGGATTCATACCGGTTGTTCAGGGTGAGTCTTGGCTTTGAGAATTCTCATGTAAATTGTGTCGCGAAACTCTAAGATAGCACGGGATTTATTTGAATCCTTATCGATATTCGGTTTTGAGATAAGGGTGGATGTGCGGGTAGCACGCAGAGAGGTTACATATGTAATGCCCTTAAAATAAGGCATAACTCATTCATTCACAAGATCCATAAAACATAGAAGAAGTATTATATTCCATACATCAGAGTCTTCTTTACAAAAGATGTTACATGTTAGCAACAAAATAAATGTCCTACGAGCTTACATCTTTCCAAGTATTGACTTGGTTACAACAAAATAAAAGTTCTAACTCTATACATAGAAAGCCCTTGGCTTGAATATACATGCAACATCAAAACAAAATAAACAAAAGGGAGTCTTCAACTCCAAAACCTCCCAAGCTAAGATCTTGGAGGCGGCGTATCACCTGTACCTAAAAATGGTGTCTCAAATAGGGTGAGTCACAGCCCAGTAGAGATATGCTAAACAGTATATGAGACTTAACTAAAACATTGGCATTTGTTAAATGTTTAACACTTATAAACCAACTTACATTCTTTCCATAATCAATCAACATTTACAAACCGCTTACTTTCATTTATCCAAATCAATCCACTTAGATTATCCAATATTATCCAAACAATTTAAAATGAGACTACAACTCATATATCAACACTTCAATAATCAACAACATTCAACACTTCCATTTTCTTGCCATTTTACGGAACCACGTCTGAGGGAACCGGCACCCAAATATACGAAAGATTTCGGGACTTTCACCCTAGACACTCCAACCAACTTAATTATCAATGGAGTACATCCTTTATCTCCTCCCACACAATATACATATACAATGTATTTAAACACATAGTCATATACAATGACCCAACAATTCACATATTCAATGTGTTAATTCCACCGTCACATTCAGTGACATAATCCAATTGATTAGTTTCAATTTCCCTAATCATCATGCAGTGTCTACAACAATCAAGACTATCCTCCACCGATAGGCTAAAACAGATATTTCTAAACAGATAAATAAATCTATCAAACAGACAATTTATCACATTTTCCATCAGTGAGTGATTTATCAATCCAACTACACCATTCAATCACAATTTCCCCCAATTTCAAGATTCTCAACCCAATTTCATAATTTCATAATTTATCTCATTATTTCTACGAATAATTTATTTAATCCCAATTAGGGTATTTTCCCCCATTTTTCTCAACTTCAACCCTAGGGCTCAATTTCATCAATTATACACAAATAAACCCCATTTCAAGGCCTCACATACACAATGGAACCCAAACATAGAAAACCCCTCTTTCAAACATTTCAAATTTCAAACCCTAACTTCCTAAAATTTCCCAATTTCACAATTTATACAAAATGACCAACATTTATGTTAAAACTCATAAAAAGAAGTAGTTTATCCCTACCTCAAATAGAGAAGCTCAAAGGAGAAGGAGAAAGAAACTCAAGATGCTCAAAATCCACACTTTTTCGGATCAAAGTGAAGCCCACGTAATGCTCTAAGTTTCTTACAAAAAGACTAGGGTAGAGAGACCTAAGAACAAGGTGTATTTGCATAGAGAGAGAGTTTAAAGAGAGGGGCAGCCGGACCTAGGGTTGGGATGAAAAAAAGATGAAAAAGTGATGTATAAACCCGCTGTTACGAACTGATATATACAGGGCTCGCTCGAGCGAAGGAGTGGTCGCTCGAGCAACCAGGCATAAAAGGACCTCGCTCAAGCGCAAGAGTTGTTGTTCGAGCGAACAATGAGAAGCTTCAGGTCTGAACCAACGCAGACGCACGCTCGAGTGCAAAAGTTCTCGCTTGAGCGACGGATCAAACAACACAAGACTCGCTCGAGCGAAGAATGCCATCTTTCAGGTCTAAAAGAGACGCAGACGCACGCTCGAGCGCAACACTACTCGCTCGAGCGAAGAGACACAAAACATAGGGCTCGCTCGAGCGCAAGAAGGCTCGCTCGAGCGCAATAAAGCTCGCTCGAGCGGAAGCTACATCTGAAAAGAAACCTGAAGACCCATAATACTCGCTCGAGCGCACAAACCCTCGTTCGAGCGAAGAAGCAAACACCCAAGGCTCGCTCGAGCACAAAAAGCCTTGCTCGAGCGAAGAAGGAAAAATCTGGGCAGTAACCATTTGTTTCAACTCACAACCAACCTGTTCCAAACTTAACCAACACATCCCACAACTCAAATACAAAGAATGAAGGATGGAAACAAGATATAGACAACAACAAACACCCACAGAACTCGAGTCCGGAATACAATAAATGACGAGGAAAACTGGGATCGCTATAACATACCCCTGGCAGACTGTTCCCTTGGGGCAGACTACGGATGCCATGGCTTGGGTATATAACTCTGGGTGTGGGCATCCTTGGTAGTTCTTGAATATTTGACCAATGGGGGATTTCCAAATTAACTGTGGCCATGGCTTAGTAGTTGGTAAGAAAATCTCTTTGGTGAGATTTTGTGTGTCACCTAAACTAATAAAATTTGTTGAAATTATTTTAAATTGTTGTTATATTATCATGCTATTAATTCCGTCATTGTCATGATTATTATCTGATTATTTTCTCTTAAAAAGAATGGCAGGTTTGTTATGTTTTCTTACTGTGTTGCAAAACTCATGGCATATATTTTGTTGCCCTGGCATTTTATGCCAGATTATGACGAGGAAGGGACTGAAGCCAAAATTGGGGTCGTTGCTAATACAGAACCGTGGCTAACTTGAAATAAAGAATATAGCAAAATAAAGTTTTATTATCTTTGCTTTAGTAATTAAGAATGTTATAAAGTTGTTGTAATATTATATGCGGACCCGTAATTTTGTTTTGTTGTTAAACGTTGACTATGTGAGAATTTAAATTTTCCTAATTAGTTGTTAAAATTTTATTTAGCAAGTTATTTGTTATTTAAATGTTATGATGTTCCAAAAAAGAAATTTGGGGCGTCACAGTTTGGTATTAGAGCTTAGATTTGAACCTTTGGGCCATGGGTAGCAATTATATTTTTTTTTCGTTTAAGAAAACTTTACGTTAACTTGTAATTTTCTGTGACTTAATTAAGTTAGAACCTTTTTAATTGTAGGATGTCAGGGTCATCAGATATTAACTCTAATGAGGAAAGTTCGGTGGGAAACTATGACATAGAACCTGAACCAAGCGAAGAAGTGGAGTCGCCTGTAGAAAACTATGAGCCTGAGTCCGATCCTGAAGAAATTACACCAATAGAAGACTACGAGCTTGAGCTTGAGCCTGAACCTGAACCTGAACCCGAAAAGATTGCACCAATGTACAACCCACTGGAGATAATTGTGATTGAGTCTGATACCGAAGTGGAATCTATAGAGGGCAATACTGATGAGAGCACTAGAGATATAGGGGTCGTGTTTGAGAATTGGGATGTTCGAAATGGGCTGCAAATTGGCTCATTTGTATATGTTAGAATTTATCCCCTAGGAGGTTGTGCTTGGAAATCTGAGAGTTGGGTGGGTGCCTACATTGGACCTGTCCAAATTTTAAGGCAAGAGGCTCCTTGGTTATATCAGCTAGGCCCTTTCCCGGATGGTTTCACTGATAGGATGGGAAACCTCTTTGACATTTGGAGCCTTCAGTATATCATGCCCGAGCCAAGCAGAATTGTGAAGAGAGATGGGTCAGTAGACTTCAAGGACTGGAGGATCTATCAAGAGGAGCCGGTGCAGCTGCTAAGGCATTGTGCGCAGGAAACTGTTGTCTTCGTGAGAGTGCTGTGGCAATTCATGAGGCTTTTCCAAGCCACGTGGGAGCTGGAAGCCCTTGTGAGGAGAGACTTTCATTAACTGTTTTAGAGATCTTAAGGGAATTACAACTAGGCTAACCAATTGTTTTGTATGCTTACATGTGAAATTGCCTAGTTTAGAATTGTGGGTGTAGGAGTTAACTTGGATTATAGGGGTTATCTTTGGCTCGTAGTATTTTATTTTATTTTATCTTTTTTCTTTTGTTTTATTTGTATTTTGCTAATTGTAGCTTATTTAATCTAATTAATGAAGTTTTTTTTTTTTTTTGTTACTATCCTTGCACATAATAATAATAATAATAATAATAATAATAATAATAATAATAATAATAATAATAATAAAAATAAATGAATAAATCACAAATTACTAAAAATCCCAACATGCAAAATGGCTGGACAAATAAGAAATAATAACAACGATAATGGTAATGGAGTGTCTGATGGCGATGTCGCTCGAATTATATGTGCAATTGTTGATAGGGTATGCAATATACCACCCCGAAACCAAGATCAAAGCAAATCTGAAAAGCTACATCCCCACAAATTCCTTAGTGGATCAAACCCCTATGAAGCTGAAGCTTGGTTAAGACAAATTAAGAAGTTGCTAGATACTTCTGACATCCAAAATGAGCAAGATAGAGTGACTATGGCAGCATTTCAAATGGAAGGGGAAGCAGATCATTGGTGGGAAATGATCTGAAGTACTCGACAAGTAGAGATATTGACTTGGAGAAAATTCGAAGACTTATTCATGGAAAAGTATTTTCCTAACTCGCTAAGACAAGAAATGATTCATGAGTTCCTCCAACTGAAATAAGGAAAAATGTCAGTCACTCAATATGTGAACCGTTTTGAAGCTCTCTCACGGTACGCTTCAGCCATAGTAGCAAATGAAAAGGATAAGGTTAGACGATTTGAATGGGGTTTGGACATAGACATTAGAGGAAAATTGATCGCAGTGCAACTTTTCACCTATGCTCAAATGGTGGATTGAGCTTTAATTGTGGAACGAGAATTAGCGGATTCCGAACGCATTCGAAATTAGCGATCAAGGAACAACAACCAACCACATGGAGGAGGTCCAGTCCGCAACACCAGAACCCACCATGCACCAGCACCTTATGCCGGAGGGTTGCAGTAGCAACAAAGGCAGAATCGAGGAAACCAACAAGGAATAAACTTTGTAAATGAGTGAAAAGGAAAATGTTTTAGACGTGGTCAGCCGGGGCGTCGTCGAAGTGAGTGTCCTCAAGGTGGGAAGTATTTTATGGATTAGCAAGGGGCACAACAATACAACAAATGCCAGCGAGGGCAAGGTTCTAAGCCTACTCAAAATACTCAGACTAACAAGGGGCAACCACAAGCCTCTAGGAATGTAGGTCGACCAAGAACATAACCACAAGGAGCTGGAACTAGAAAGAAACCAGGAGGGACTAACCAATAGGCAGTAGGAAGAATGTATGCTCTCCAAGAAGAAGAAAATGTTGGTAACCCATCAGTAATTCAAGGTATGTTAATCCTTATGAATTCTTGGGTTAAAGTATTGTTTGATTTCAAAGCTTCACATTCTTTTATATCCACTGCATGTATGTCAAGTTTGGGTTTAGAGCCAAAAACGTTAGAGATGGCTATGAGTGTTGCTTCACCCTTAGGAGGTCAAACCCTAGTAAATCTAGTATGTAAATCTTGTGAACTAGAAATCTCTGGTTCATATTTGATCTGTGATCTAAGAGTTATGGAAATGTCTGATTTTGACGCCATCCTAGGAATGGACTGGTTGTCAATTCATCGAGCCATTATTGATTGTTACCGTAAGATGGTGACAACATCCTCCTTTAATGACACGAAAGTTCAATTTAAAGGAGATAGACAATATTCTTTAACTCCAACGTGTCGCAAGTCGCGGTGGCATGATCAACTAACTGGATGGTTGGCAAGCTTAATTTTGGAAGACAAAAATCGAAAGGATCCAGGATTACCCGATGTAGTGTGCGAGTACGCTGACATTTTCCTTGACGAATTACCGGGATTAGCCCCAAAATGAGATGTAGATTTCACGATCGAGCTTCAACTTGGGACTTCACCAATTTCTATAGCACCACATCGTATGACGCCAACTGAACTTCGAGAATTGAAGGAACAGTTGCAAGAATTGTTGCATAAAAAGTTCATCAGACCAAGTACGTCTCCCTGGGGAGCGCCAGCATTATTCGCAAAGAAGAAGGATGGAACCTTAAGATTGTGCATCGATTATCGACAACTAAATCGAGTCACCATTAAAAATCGATATCCATTACCAAGAATTGATGACTTGTTCGATCAATTAAGAGGTTCAAAATGTTTTTCTAAAATTGACCTTAGGTTGAGATATTACCAACTTCGTATCAAAGAAGAAGATATACCCAAAACCGTGTTTCGAACCCGTTATGGTCACTATAAGTTCATGGTAATGCCATTTGGTTTGATGAATGCGCCTAGGGTATTCATGAGTTTAATGAACAAAATTTTTACACCTTATTTGGACCAATTTATGGTAGTATTCATTGACGATATTTTGATATACTTACGATCGGAGGAAGATCATGAGTAACATCTAATAACTATTTTGCAAATTCTAAGGGAGAACCAATTGTATGCTAAAGCTAGCAAATGTGAATTTTGGTTAAAGGAAGTAAAATTCTTAGGTCATGTTGTGTCTGAATCAGGAATATCAGTGGATCCTGCTAAAGTAAAAGCAGTAATGGGATGGAAACAACCTAAGAATACATTTGAGATTCGTAGTTTCTTGGGATTAGCAGGTTATTATAGGAGATTCATTCAAGATTTCTCCAAATTAGCCAAGCCGATGACAACGCCTAACACAAAAAGGAGTAAAGTTTGAATGGAACGAAACTTGTGAGCAGTCGTTTCAAGACTCAAGAAGAGACTGACAAGCACTCCTATACTAATCATACCCGAACGTGACATCAGGTACACGATTTATTGTGATGCCTCTAAAGAAGGGTTAAGTAGTGTATTAATGCAAAACGGGAAGGTAGTGGCTTATGGATCAAGATAATTAAAGAAATGAGAAAAATTGTCCTACTTACGATCTGGAGTTGGCGGCTGTGGTCTATGCACTTAAGACTTGGCAACATTACCTTTATGGCGAAAAGTTTGAGATATTTACCGATCACAAAAGCTTGAAATACTTGTTCACACAAAGAGATTTGAACATGAGGCAGAGACGCTGGATGAAGTACCTTGAAGATTACCAATTCACTTTGTCTTATCATCCCAGGAAGGCTAATGTTGTAGCAAATGCACTAAATCGAAAGACAAGAGAGATTGTAGCCAACATATCAATTAAAGAATGAGAAATGGTAAGCACCGTGAATGAGTTTAAGTCACAACCAGAGACTTAGAATGGGAAGGGTAGGTTGTTTGTGATAGTTAAAGCATCCCAACTTCTTACCAAAGTGTTGGAAGCCCAAAGATTTGATCAAGAGACCGACTTCATCAATGCACGATTAGTGTCCGGGGAATCTTCACCGGATTGGACGCTCCATCAAGATGGTAGTTTAAGGTATTTAGGTAGAATTTTTGTGTCGAACATCGAACAATTAAGAGGAGAAGTACTTAAAGAATTTCACCATTCAGTTTTTGCGGTTCATCCGGGAGGAAACAAGATGTACCAAGATCTCAAGCGACAATATTGGTAGAGTGGAATGAAAAAGGACGTTGCTCAATTCGTATCTAAGTGCTTGACGTATCAGCAAGTGAAGCAGAACATCAGAAGCCGGCAGGGAAACTCCAAACTTTACCAATACCTAAGTGGAAGTGAGAACACGTAACAATGGATTTTGTAACGGGATTACCCTGGTCGCCGTAAGGCCATGATGCCATTTGGGTGGTGGTTGATCGGTTAACTAAGACGGCACATTTCCTACTAATAGGACTAGCAGACACACTCGAATCATTAAGTTGATTATTTATTCGAGAAATCATTAGGTTGTACGGAGTACCAGTTTCAATAGTGTCAGATCGTGATTCTCGTTTTACGTCACAATTCTGGCAAAGTCTGCAAAAAGTTATGGGTACAGAGTTGTGTTTTAGTATAGCTTTTCACCCTCAAATTGACGGTCAATCAGAAAGAACAATTCAGACTTTAGAAGACATGTTTCGAACTTGTGTAATGGACTTTAAGGGTAGTTGAGAGAGACACTTACCACTAGTCGAATTCTCTTACAATAACAGCTTTCAAGCAAGTATTGGTATGGCACCGTATGAAGCTTTGTACGAATAGCCTTGTCGGTCACCAATATGTTGGACGAAAGTCAGAGAAGCACCTCTTTTTCAAGAAACTACCAAGAAGGTGAAATTAATTAGACAAAGACTTGAGACCGCTCAGAGTAGGCAGAAAAGTTATGCAGATCAAAGGAGAAGACCTTTAGCATTTCAATTTGGAGATCTTGTATTTCTGAAAATATAACCTCGTCGAGGAGTTGTTCGTTTCGGAAAGAAAGGAAAACTGTCACCTCGCTTCTTTGAGCCTTTCGAAATTTTGAACAAAATAGAAGAGGTGGCGTACTGTTTGGCTCTATCACCTTAACTGGCTAGAGTACATAATGTTTTCCATGTCTCTATGCTACGGAAATACGAGCGACACCCTTCTCACATCATCAATTGGAAGGAAATTAATCTTGATGAAGATGTGACATTTGAAGAAAAGCCTATCAAAATTTTAGATCGCCGCGAGAAGAAATTACGAGGTAAAACTATACCGTTGGTTCGAGTTCTCTGGAGACATTGTGGGACGGAAGAGTCAACGTGGGAACGAGAAGATATGATATGTGCCAATTACCCTCAACTTTTTGAGTCTAAAGGTACGAATTAATTTCGAGGAAGAAATTTTTTTTTTTAGGGGGTAGATTGTGAAAACCCGCGTTTAATTATTCTAAATAATAATATTAATTAATTAATTAATTAATTTTATCTAGAGTTTATTTGAAATATATTAGTGTATAAGTTAGTTTTAAATTAACCCAATTCAATCACTAATAAAGATATTATTAAAAATAATAATTTTATGGATGTTCAATATTTGTTGTTTATAAATTATTTTAATAAGGATTCAACATAATAATTATTCTTACTAAATGCCTTAGTTAAAAATCTTAGTATATCAATTTTAAGAAATCCATACAAAAAAATAAAAAATCAAACTTTTGCAAATTTTTCGATGGCAACATTGCCACTTGTTTGTTTACATGTTAATATAGAAACCATAACTGCTTCATACTTCTTGGAATTGGAAGATATGAAGTGACTAGAGAGAATGATGAGAGAGAGAGAGAGAGAGAGAGAGAGAGAGAGAGAGAGAGAGAGGAAGCCTCAGCATGTATATATATATATGCATGCTACTCCTTTGATTAGAAAATGTAAAGGAAATCTGTGAAAGAAAATCTGCGAAGTGAAGTAAGAGAATAAGAGGAGGAGGTTAAGAAGGTTGTATATTTTCCTACCATTTCACTATCCCATTTTAATTCTACAACTAAGTAAGAAAACCCTCTCAACCCACTCATTTTCTTGAGTTAAAATTTCAGATTGTATTCCTAGCAAAATTTATAGATAGAATTTTATTTATAATTGTATATAAATTTTGTGATTTGTATATCAAATATTTGAAGAGATTAGTAGTCTTAAAGTCATGGTATTATTGTGAAAATAGGCTTGCATGTGTAGTTTATACCATTAAAGAGAGGATTGAAGATTTTATTTGGCCCTTAAATCTGCCAAACAGTTGTACGAATTCTTAGACAATTTTACACTCAAAATTTGGAGATCATTTCTTCTAAAAAGTTGTTTAGAATGATGTTTAGTTCATCCACAAATTTTTGCAACAATTATAGAGGTTTTTACAAAATTATATAAATTTTTAACCAAATCTAGAACTGTAAGACAGATTTTACTATGTGTTTGAAAAATCAATAAAATTTTATATAAAACCAAATCTAGTAATTTCTAAATAAAAAATGAAATTTGAGAAGTCTAGTTTCATAATAAATTTTTATATTATGGATTTGCTTTATAAATTTAAGTATGGAATTAATTTAAGAAATGTAATAAATCTGTGTCATGAAATTTATAGGAATTTTACATAATTATTTATAACTTATTTTTGGGAAATTCTTTCTGAAAAATGATCTAAACATGTTTATTGAATATTCTGTAGATTTTCACAAATTTTAGAATTGCATAAATAATTTATTTATAATTTTTATTACCTAAGGTATATCCTGAAAATTTATGGGCAAGTTTAAGATCATTACTTCAATTAATTAATTAGATAAAAATTAATTATTATGTTGGTCTAATTCATTAAATATTGTAAATTGGTAATCCATGTATGGGTGTATTGTGGTTTATTTAATATTGTGCTAGTCTAATAAATTATAAATCCATGCATGTATGTGATTATGGTTTATTTTCTTTGTATCTAAATTATTATTTCATACCATGGTTTAAATAAATTGTTTATTTAAATTTTGTACATTTATTTATTATTGCGTGACATGTGTAATATTTTATGTTTGGAATTTTAATGAGTTGACATAACATTATTTGTGATTAAAAATTGAAATTATTTGTGATTAATACAAAAACTAACTGAAATGATTAACGACATATACAAAGTTAACAATTAAGGGTTCATACCAGTTGTTCAGGGTGAGTCTTGGTTTTGAGAATTCTCATGTAAATTGTGTCGCGAAACCCTAAGATGGCATGGGACTTATTTGAACCCTTATTGGTATTCGGTTTTGGGATAAGGGTGAATGTACGAGTGGCACGCAGGGAGGTTACATACCCCTGGCAGACCGTTGTAGACACCCTATTTTTGACCGTCCTCAAGACTTGGACATCATCGTTTAAACACTCGATGATCATCCATGCTCATGTTCATTTTGAGTTCCCCGAGGTCTCGGCCACGCGCCTTGCCTTAGGATCTCTCAACTTGTCTGTTTTGTGCTTGGTTGTGGACCAAACACTTTTGTTTTTGCTTCTGAGGGAAAATGGTGGCTTGTTGGCCATCCCCTTAACCCATCGGCCAAGGCATGATGCCATCGGCCTTGTGTTCTTGTCATCGGCCAAAAGTGTTGGCCGATCGGCACTATTTTTGGTTGGTCGGCACTTATGTTGGTCGATCGGCCATTTCTTTTGGTCGAGACCTTTTCTTTGCTTTTTGCAGAGATTGTGCTTCCAGCTGGTGCCAGCTGTTGGCCACTTTCTGTCTCCTCCATACACGTGTATGGAGGGATTTCAACCAAGCTTAGCTTGCTTAGGAAGCTTTGGAATTGAATTCCTATAAGAAGGGAGACCCCTCTCCCTTCCCAAGGGTTCTGAAAAATTGTATTAGAGAAGTTATATCCCTCTCTCTATATATTGGCCCTTGTTTGTGCCCTAAAGTGAGAATTCTTCTTGCATTTTGCCTAGAACCCCTTAGCCAAACCTCTTGACCTTGGAGCTGAGGTTCCATAGGACTTGTTTTAACATCCTAGAGTTGGTTTTGGCACAGGAGAGTTGCTGGTTTTGTTGTTCTACAAGGGTGAGCCTCTCATCCTCTTTTAAGCTTTGTTTTGCTTGAGTACTTAGCCATATTTGCATGCTTCTTTTGGCTTAGCTTTAAACTGAAAATAGCTTTGTTTTGAGTTGTTTAACATGTTTGTTTAAGGGCTCATTGGTGTTGAGGGGTGGTCTACCTCCTTTGTGCCCTATTTGGCCTTGTTTTGGGCCACCTCCTTTAGGCTTTTGTTTAGTCTTTGTTTGGCCTCTTCACCACTGAATTCCAGAGGAATTTCAGTGGTGGAAGTGAGGTTTTGAAGCTTCAAAGAGGAGGGGGTTGTCCCCCCTCCCTTTCTCTTGTGTGCTTGTGGTATTGGCTTACTAAGTTAGCATGTTTTTATACCTCTTTGTGGCTTCATTTCAGTATGTATTAGGCTTTGTTTTGCCATTATATAACACTGTTTTGACTTGGTTTGACCATACCATGCATGCCTTATGTACTTGTAGTGCAATCCTCTTTATTGCCTTAACATGCTTTGTGCTTTAAGCCATGTTTTTAGCATGATTTTGGCTTGACCCAAAGAAGCTTTTAGCCTTGTTTTACCATGCTTAAGGTCTGTTTGGTGTTATTTTGGTCATGCTTACATTGTTTTGTATAGCCATGGTTCAACCTAGCTTGTTGGCTTTGAGTGTCCAAGTCATTAGTATGCATTGCTAGGACTATTCTTATGATTTGGCATCATTCCATATGAGATTTCAGTCCATGTAGTGTAGCCATACACTTGCATTTGTCATCTTTTCCATGCATTGGGAGGTTGATGTTTTGTGCCTAAAAAATGGACCATTGTGTATGCCTCCATACTTAGGCCTTTGGGATGCCATCTCAGTGGGTTTTTGGTCTTGTTTTACCATGCCGTAACTCTGTTTTTCATTGGTTAAGTCATGCCATGTTTGGTTTTGATAGGTGTAGTATAACACCTCTTTTGTAGCCTTGCATGCCTCATGCTTTTGGGCTTTTGTTCTAGCTTGTGTTGGCTAGGTTTAAGCTTGTTTTTGGCCCTATCTTGACCTGCCTTGGGACTGTTTTGGATGCCCTTGGCCCTTTGGGGCTTGCCTTGCGTGGCCATGGTTTGAGTCCCTTGGCTAGCCTTAAGCTTTAGGCTTTCTTGCATGCTATACTTGTTTTGTTTGGTTAATTTGGCATTATTCCTCACATATTTTCAGAGCTTATTACATTGCCATGTTCTCATGTTTGTCACATCTTGCTCATGTTTGAGAATTGTGTCTTGTTGCCTAGCTTATGAACCAATTGGCATGCATTTTTGTTTTGCATTTTGGTACCATCATTTTAGCACTTTTGCCACTGATTTGGGCATGTTTGAGAGCTGTCCATTTTAGTTTAAGCCCATTTTCGCATGTTGTTGCATGCTTGCCTTACATGTTGTCACATGCTTGTTGCATACTTTGTACATTGCATGTTGTTACATGCTAATTCCATTACATGTTGTTGCATGCTAATTTCATCGCATCGTGCTTGCATGTTGGCATAGCATTGTGTGTGCATGCCTTGCCTCTTGATCAAACATGATAGAGGTTGAGGTCTCTTATGTGATTTTGTGCATTCATTCCATATTAAATTGCATACTTGGCTCCTTTGGCCATCATGCATTGGAATGTGTGGTTAGTGGCCTGAGGGTCGAGAACTACACACCTTTGATCCTTAAACATGATAAGGGGTGTAGTTGCAAACATTTTCTTGCAAATGTATTGCCATACCTCTGTTTGTCCTCTGCTACAGCAAAACAGCATTTTACAGGAAAAGATGGCCGATCGGCTATCCGGTGTACCGATCGGCTAAAAATGTTTGGCTAATGACCTCATAAATGGTCGATGACACCTTTCCTTTGGCCGATGGCTTCACCATTTGGCCGATGGCCTCTCCATTTGGCCGATGGCCTCTCAGCATGTCCATGAAGTGGTTCTAGAGCATCACAGGACTTTTCACAATTTTCAGAGGTGCAAAACAATGCAAACAGAGACAACATGAGGCATGGCAATGGATTTCCGAGCGAAGCCGATCGAGCATGCATTTGTCCCTCTTATCGAGGCCACTTTACTGATTTTGTAGCTTAATTAATTTGTTTAATTAGTTAAGAGTTGTGTAATAATTAATTAGCTTGTTAGTTGGTTAATTAGTTGATTTGTATTATTCTTTCGGACCCTCCGTCGAGAGGGCACAATTTTGTAATAAGCGTGCGCGTGTGTGATGCATGTTTTCCAACCCCACGTCTTTCTCCCTTTTACTTAACCGCTTACGATGGTTAGTTTTAGGGCATATTTCATTTAGCATCCTTATGCTATGCATGTTTGCATCATTCATCTGTACTGCATGCACCGGGCTCGGCACATCATACTAACTGCATCGTATTTCAATTCCTACTTGAATACATGTATCGAATTGTCGCATCTCATATGCCATCTTAGAATAGCCGAGCCTATTTCTAGTTACATTTTGCATGTGTTACATTAGCCATTTTAAACATAGTTAGGATCATGCATGATTACTAACTAGCTATTGTTTTGGCTCGGAGTACTAGGTAATCTTTTATGCTTTAGCATCTTACATATGTGTGAGTGTTGCCATGATAGCATACTTGCCATGAGGCTATTTGCTTATGTGATATAACTGCCTGAATGCCTGTGGGTGAAGGTTGGATTGCTTGAATTGGAACAATTCATTGAATCCTCGATTTAGCCTACTTGCGAGTAGCAAACTTCAAACCGTTTTTCAAACAACAAATATGCAATGCTTTGTTCCAAATTAGGCGATATAATCTATACTTGTGTGTTGTGCGCATCACATAGTAATTCTAGCTAATAACTGGAATAAGAACGCATGTGTTTTCAAAAACAAGATATCATGTTTAGTACAGGCCGATCTTTGATTGGGCAAGCGAGGGTACTCATTGTATGACCTTCCCCTCTCATACTCAAGTTCACGAGCCGAGGCAACTTTGGTGATGACGGACACGTGGCCTTAGGCAACGAGTCAAGGTTTCCTAAATTCCCCCAAAATAAATATTTAGGTGGCGACTCTGTATCTGGCAAAGCAGTCCATGTTTGGCACTTCTTTACAAAAATCAGTTTTCCAAAACGATTTGTCGGATTTGAACTCTTTGGTGATTTATCGGTCTTGCATTGCACTTTGCAAGATTAGATTCAGAACCGTGACATTTGAGTTCGAACTGTAGTATGCTAGAGAGCAAACGAGATTTCGTACCTTCGCAAGCACGGAGCTTCGGGAGTCCTCGGGACGCGTCTACAACCGTTCCCTTGGGGTAGGCCACGGATGCCACAGCTTGGGTATATAACTCTGGGTGTGGGCATCCTTGGTAGTTCTTGAATATTCCAAATTAACCGTAACCATAACTTAGTGGTTGGTAAGAAAATCTCTTTGGTGAGATTTTGAATATCACCTAAACTAATAAAATTTGTTGAAATTATTTTAAATTGTTGTTATATCATCATGCTATTAATTCCGTCATTGTCATGATTATTTTCTCTTAAAAAGAATGGTAGGTTGGTTATGTTTTCTTACTGTGTTGCAAAACTCATGACATATATTTCGTTGCCCTGGCGTTTTATGCTAGATTATGACGAGGAAGGGACTAAAACCGAAATTGGGGCCGCTGCTAATATAGAACCGTGGTTAACTTGAAATCAAGAATATAGCAAAATAAAGTTTTATTATCTTTATGTTAGTAATTAAGAATGTTATAAAGTTGTTGTAATATTGTATGCGGGCCCATAATTTTGTTTTGTTGTTAAATGTTGACTATGCGAGAATTTAAATTTTCCTAATTAGTTGTTAAAATTTTATTTAGCAAGTTATTTGTTATTTAAATTTTATGATGTTCCAAAAAAGAAATTTGGGGCGTCACATAGTATTTTTTTAAATTTTTTTGTTATTTGTCATCTCATTGTTATTTATCATGATTTTGAGGCTGAAAGTTTCAACATTTTTTTTCACATTTTTTAGATTTTTTTAAAAATTTCTGTTAATATGTGTCGCAATCTGATTGGTCCTCATTTTTTAGATTTTTGTCATTTGATTGTTATTTATCATGTTATTGAGGTTGAAAGTTTCAATCATTTTTCCTCATTTTGTTTATTATCATATTATGTAAATTGAAATTGAGTGCATAATTTCATAGCATAGAAGTTGTGTGACTTTTAAACTATAACAATATTTGATAGAAATATAGTTAATGTTAGTAATTGACTCACTTGGATTAAGATAATTTTACAATCAATGTTTGAAATGACAAATTTGTGAAAAAATGAATTGATGAACTTAGGTATGGTATAGTTATAAAATTCAAAACATTTGTTAATTATATCTCCATATTATATTTTGAATCTATAAGAATTTTTTATTTCATAACACAAGGTGTCTATAATAAATTAATTAAATTATATAGTCTCGTGCATAACACGGGTTATCACTAGTTAGTATATAAAAGGATATAATGAAATTCAAGTTTGAACCAATATGAGTTTGGACGCCCAACACAGGGTTTTTCTCTCTCTAGACTTTCATGGACCAACCTGTAAGCAATAACTCCGGCACTATCCCAATCAACTCTGTTGATCACCGCAACTCACTAACGCAAGAAAAGTCTTCCGAAGAAGAAGACCATCTGATCAGAAGCACAAAAAAAATCAAAAGTTCAGAGTTTACTAAGGAAGCTAGCGAAGATAAAGTGGTTGATATGGATACAGAACATCCCAAATATGAACTCGGGGACCAGAGACACCTAGATTTGGGCCTTATTCCTCCTAAATCTTTCAAAGAAGCCTTAACCACTGTTAATAACATTGACTATACCTTTGATAGCAGAGTGGATATTCTTTCGTTTGATGAAGCAGATGATGATGTCCCAGAGGGCTAGTCTAACATTCAAGGCACATATCTAGAGCAGCGGGGCCTCCCCACAATCTCTCTCCCCAAGAAGCTTTTGGCCAAAATTAGGAAACCATGGGAGAATGCACTCATTATCAAACTGTTATGGAAGAATATTGGTTACAAAATGCTTTGCGCCAGAGTCAAAAATATCTGGGGTCTTTAGGGAGAATTTAATGCTATTGACCTGGGAAGTAACTACTTCCTATTTAAATTCTCTGATCAGACTGACTGTGCTAAAGTCTTCACAAGGGGACCATGGGTTATCATGGATCACTATCTCACTGTGAGACGATGGGAACCAAACTTTAAGCCATCGGAAGCCTTTGAAACCACAACCGCAATTTGGGTTCGGGTTCCTGAGCTTCTGATTGAATACTACCAAGAGAAAGTCCCATTTGCGATAGCCAAAGCTATTGGCAAACCACTAAAAATAAATTGGAATACAGCGATGGCAACAAGGGGAAAGTTTGCTCAGGTTTGTGTAGAGATGGATCTCAGTAAACCTCTAAAACCAAAATTCATGTTAGAGGGTATGTGTAGACGTCCCCGAACGCCCCGGGAGGGTTAAGTCCCGTTCTGTTCATATTGGGGTCACTACAGTTCAAGGACTCAAATGTCACGGTTCTTAATCTTGAACCAAAGAGTCCAAATCCGGCAAATCGTTTTGAAAACAGATTTTTTGAAAGAAGTGCCAAACATGGACTGCTTCGCCAGATACAGAGTCGCCACCTAAATGTTTTTTTAAATGGGAAATTTAGGAAACCCTGACTCGGTGCCAAAGGCCACGTGTCCGTCATCACCAAAGTTGTCTCGGCTCGGGAACTTGGGTACGATTGGGGAAGGTCACTTCGTGAGCACCCCCGCTCGCCCGGTCAAAGACCGGCCTCTACTAACCATGATATCTGTTTTTGAAAACCTTGTATGCTCTTATTCCGGTTATTAGCCTAGGTTACTATGTGATGCTCGCATCAAACAAGTATAGACCGGGTCGCCCGAATTAGAACAAAACATTTCATGTTTGTTTGTTTGAAAATGGTTTTGATGGTGCTACCCGCAGGTAGGCTAAGACGCGGATTTGCCACCCTCAGGTGGGCTTAGAAAACATGATTTTGCCACTATCTAGTGGGCTTAAAACAAACATTTGATGAATTGCTCCAATCCAAGCAACACAACCTCCACCCACAGGCATCCAAGGCAGTTATATCACATAAGCAGTTAGCTTCATGGTAAGCATGCTATTCATGGCAATCACTCACACGCATGCAAGGATGCTAAAGCATAAAACTCACCGAGTACTCCAAGCCAAAAACAAAAATTGATTAGAAATCATGCATGATCCTAAATATACAGGAATGCCTAATGCAACACATGCAATAATGCAACTATAGCAGGCTCGGCTATTCTAGACATGGCATATGAAATGCTACAGCTAACACGTATTCAATTTGGAATTGAAATACAAATGCAGTTTGTATGATGTGCCGAGCCCGGTGCGTGCAAAACAGATGAATGATGCAAACATGCTGTCATACTGTATGCTAATTGAAATATGCCCTATATCTAACCATCATAAGCGGGTAAATAAAAGGGAGGAAAGACGTGGGGTTGGAAGACATACATCACACTCACCCACACTTATTACAATTTTGCCCTCGCGCAGAGGGTCCGAATAAATAATAATACAGCCCGAAATAAAAGAATAATACAGTCCGAAATAAACAGTCCGAATAATATACAAATTAAACTAAGAAAGCTGTAGACTGGCGCGCAAGCCAGGGGCTGCCTCGCTTCTGATGAATGATGTATGCTGGATTGCCTTCGCGCAGAAATCCACTGGGATGCCCATTTTAGCCTCTGTTTGCAATGTTCTCGAAATGCGCGCCAGACTCCGAAAAGTTGCTGATTCCTTATTCTGCTGCAACAGAGAGCAGGAAAAGGGCATAGCAATGTATTTCACAGATATATGCATGCCTCGATTCTCGTGCCACCAATCACGCATATCAATGCATGATGGCCGAGGAATCGGATTGCACAACTCAATATTGGGTGCAATGCAGATGAATGCTACAACAAAACCTAACTCCATCATGGGTAATCCGGAGTGTCGGTGACTTGGGAATTGAGACCCGTTCCGTCACTCGGAGTACGGAACGTACCTCGTTTCCCGTGCCCGGGCTAACTCCTATCCCGAACACGATGCAATATGCATGATACGCATGAAATGCAGCTAATATGCAATCCTAATATGCACAATGCTATGGAAATGAGATGCCTCGAAATGCGTGCACACAGGCACGCAAACCGAGGAAATGATCCTAAGGCATAAAATGGCATACACAATGCAATGATGGGCTTATACCAACATGAGAGGGTCTCAGCCGCTCTCACACGGGATGCCGTCGGATAAAAAAGAAGTGTCTCGAAATGCGTGCCCATGGGCGCGCAAACCGAGGCGATGCATACGGGATGCAAAATGACATGGAAATGATATGTAATGATGCTAAAACGAGATGTCTCGAAGTGCGTGCCCACGGACACGCAAATCGAGAAAAATGGCATACGGAATGCAATGATGCGAAAATGGCATACAGAATGCGAAATGGGCTTATACCAACATGAGAGAGCCTCAGCCACTCTCATACGGGAGGCCGTCGGATAAAAAAGGAGTGCCTCGAAATGCGTGCCCGCGGGCGCGCAAACCGAGGCGATGCATTAAAGCATGAAATGACATACAAAATGCGAAATGGACTTATACTGACATGAGTGAGCCTCAGCCACACTCACATGAGAGGCCGTCGGATAAAAACGAAGTGCCTCGAAATGCGTGCCCACGGGCGCGCAAACCGAGGCGATGCATTAAAGCATGAAATGACATACAAAATGAGACGTGGCATATGGGATATGGGAAATGCAAATTTCAGCAGCCAAAATGATGTAAAAACAGTCCCCGAATTATAGCAAAATTACACCCGATGCCCGAAATGCAATGTTATGCACCCGAAATGGCCTACAGCTATGCCAAACATGCACAATATGGACATGACATGTAAATACAGATGCTAGGCAGCCCCTAAAATAGCATTTTTACAGTACAAAGAATGGCCAAACAACAATCACAAGTATGGCAAAAATAGCATGCAAAAATGGGGGAAAAGAGGGGAATTACAAAGCAAGTGGTATATACAATGCTCAAAATGAAAAATTCAGTTCTACAACATTAAAGAGGGACCAAAAATATGCACATTTTCAGTAGATGAAATCCCTCAATTCAGTATGTAGATATGCTCAACATGGCATGCAAAATAAAGCCAAAAGAGAGCTATAACATGAAGTAGCAAAAGGATGGACCAAACAGCCTTGGACCCTTAACAAAACATGAAGAATGGGTCATTTTAAGACACTTTCTAAGCCTGATGAAGGCTGAAAACAGAAGCCAAGAAAGCCTAACAAAGCATGCAATTTTACGGAATCAAAGATGGTATTACATGAAGTACCAAAAGCATGCACCAAATGGCCTAAGACCCTTAGAAAAACATGAAGAATGGGTCAAAACAAGGCTCTTTCCAGGCCTGATGAAGACTCAAAACAGAATCCAAATAAGCTCAAAGGGGCATGCCAAATAGGAGTAGAACATGAATTCAAAGCAAGTGGCATGTAGAGCATGAAAACCAGGTTGATCCCTTCTTCAATGTTGAAGAGGGGCTCAAAATAAGCACAATATCAGTTCATGAGATGCTCCAAATCAGATCACAAATAGACCAAATAAATCATGCAATTTTACGGTAAATATGGAAAATTACAAAGAAGGTGCATGATAGAGAGGCCAAACATGGTTGAGCCCTTCTACAATGTTGTATAGGAACTCAAAATAGGCCCACTCACAATTTATATCAGGCTCGAAAATGGATCACTCATAATCCAAACAAAGCATGCAAAATATTGGCATAAGAGGTGATATTGAAGGAGGAGCATGATAGAGGTGCCAAATAGGGTTGAGCCCTTCTACAATGTTGTAGAGGGGCTCAAAATAAGCCTAAAACCAGTAGGGGTCGGAGCCCAAAACAGTGAGAAAATAGGGTAAAGAATTGATGCAAAAATGTGCTCAAAAAGGGGAAATAGTGACTTACCCTTGAAGACAAGACTTTTGTTGCTTCTTGGCCTGAATTTGTTGCTTCTTAGCCTTTGAAAAACCTTCCTTTGCTGCCGGAATGGAGGTGGTGATGGTGAGGCTTAGGGTTGATGAAGAAAAGAGCTAGGGACTTGAAGCTTTTTAGGGTTTTTGGAGGTGAAAATGGAGGCAAAGGAAGAGAAGCTCTTGAGATGAAATTTTCTAACCCTCACCAAGGAGCTGTCCAGCCCCTTAAGAGGACCAAAAAGGGTGTAAAAGGGGAGGGAAATGCATCCAAGCTTTCCCTCCCAAAATATCCCTCGAAGGACAGGGATATTTTGAAAAGCAGCTGGACAGCTGTAAAGGGTTCAAAAGCAGAAAGCTGGCCGGCCAGGCACTTTTCTTGAAGATGGCCGGCCGGCCACCCCACTGGTCGGCCAGCCACTCCTCATGGCCGGCCGGCCATGGCCAAAAATGAAACCAACAATTAATGGCCGGCCACCAACTTTTGGTGTCCTCCCAGGTGTGTAGAACAAGGTTCCATGGTTGGAATTTGGCAACTCTGAAACAGGAGGCACAACATTCAACTTGAAAGAGAGGCTCAAAAATGAAAATAACAATTACTGGCCGGCCATCACTTTTTAGGGTCCTCCCATGTGCCCTCATCACAAATATGTAGTTGTGGTTGGAAGAAAATGGCCCTAAGGTGTTCAACATTAGCCCGGAAGTGAGAAAAACGGGCGCCGGCGGAGCACAACTGGTTATCTGAGACAATTGCTGGCCTCCCACCCTCCAGTGATCTTCCTGGTGCTAAAACAGAGGTACCTGCCAAAATTGAACAAAAACTAATGCAAAATGAATGCTCGAGGGCCAAACCGCGAGGTTCGGGGCCCGAAAACCGGCTGTAAGCACCGAAAGTGGCATTCAGCCACGAAGTGGGTATCTGAGGCCCCAGTGTGCCTCGTTATGATAAAACAGAGGCACTTGCCAAAAACCGGAGAAATCGGAGATGGTTGGGCGGTCCCGAACCGAGGCACAAGGCCTGACGGCTCCGAAAACCGGGAACCGGGTTCCGAAATGGGCAAAATGGCCTACGGCCACGAAATGTAGCCCACGGCCACCGAGAAATAGTCTACAGGACTACTCCCTCCCCTCAGGAAAGAAAACAGAGAAAACTGAGTCTGGTTCGCAAATCGAGACAAGGCACAGAAGAGGATTCGGAAGTCCGGAGGCAAGGCGCACGGCCACGACTCTGAGACTTCTAAACGAGCACGATATGCAACATCACCGAGCGCTCAATCGGTGACGTCTGAGTCTTAAGGTTGGTCAAAAATGGGGTGTCTACAGTATGATTTACAACATTGAATATGAATCCTTGCATTCTTTCTATTTTCTTTGTGGCAGAATTGACTATCGAAAGGAAGCATGTAGATTCAAAACCCCCAGTGCTCCACCGGCGGAGGAAAATCTAGCCGTTTCTGTTACCGGAAAGTTTAACAATCAAACTGTGATAAATAACGGTCACCTGCATCAACAACGTAAGGAAGACGAAGTCTTTGGTCCATGGATGCTAGTGCCTAAGCACAACAGGAGAATAGCCCAACCCAATAGGGCCCAAGATCCTACTAGCACAATTACTAACACCAACTCTTTTCGGTATTTGGAAGCGGGTCAAGATAGCCACGGTACTATTCACAAGGGAAAGAAGAATTCTCAACATGTAGGGGAGAAGGCCCAAGGTGAGCCCAATTCCCTAATAGACCCAACACCAACTAAGGACCCTACAAGAAAGAACAAACTAGGGATACAACACCATATAGCTAAGGAACCAGACACATATGGCAAACACCAATCAGTTTGGCAGAAAATGGTGAAAGGCTCAGCTTCACACGCCAATGATCTGTACGTAGAGAGCCTATCACATGATCAAATCAAGGCGATAACTCATACGAATGAGAATCAATTACAACAGAGCACCTCCGACCATGATATATACGTTGGAAACCACTCCAGGTCCAGAAGACTCTACTATGGTCGAAGTTAACCCATCTACTATATCAACTCACTTACCAGAATCAACCCTAGCTCAGAACTCCCTTGATCCATTATACCCAGATCGAGAACCACCAGACCCAGGTGAAGTAATCAATGGAAGAGGAAATATCACATGACCACGAAGGACTCGTTGACAGAGGTAAACGGGCATCGGAACCAGACCAACAATGTGAGTCTATTGTTAAAACCAAGGAGAGAAGCAACTCACTTAGTCGCTTTCGTCTAGTGGATCGAACAACTTTGAATGACAATCGACCTAAATTGGGCAGCTCAACACCAAAACCACTGCACTCGATCCAGTTAGCCTCCATGAGGTTAGTAAAGGCAGATCGACAAAGGATTCGCAACATTGTTAAAGACCTAGTAACTGACTCACCCTTTCAATACCCCTCTATGGATTTATTAAAACTTCTTTTATGGAATTGTCGCGGAGCCGGCAATAACAATTTCAAAAGAAACTTTATGGAAATTATCCGTACTCATAAACCTGAGATCATCATCCTTGTGGAGACTAAAGTGCCTTTCAGCAACATGGGAAATTTCTTCAACTGACTGGGCTTCACAGCCTCAACCATCGTAGACCCTGTTGGTAGAGTAGGAGGGATTTGGATCATCTGGGATACAAACCATGTGAATGTAAGAGCCTCCTCAATTAGTTCTTAGGCTATTTATGTAACTATACATAAAGAAGACTTTGAAGAGTGGGTCTTTGCTGCTGTCTATATAAGTCCAAATCTAGTTATGAGGGAGAATTTGTGGGATGAACTGAAAGAAGTGGCAGAAAACATGACTAGACCATGGTTGGTAGCTAGGGATTTCAATGACTATACAAGCCAGGGGGAAAGAAGAAGCTTCACAATAACTACAACCTCTACCAGAACTCAGAAGTTCTTAGAAATGATCAATCAATGTAATTTAATTGATTTGGGTAGCTTCGGGCCCAAGATGACATAGACTAACAATAGATAAGGTTTGGCTAATACAATGGAGAGACTTGATAGAGCCCTGAGCAACCTGAATGAAGAACAATGTTTCCAGAAGCCACTGTGAGAGTTTTTCCTCGCACCTACTCAGATCACTCCCCCCTGCTGGTATACACCCAAGGTATGCATACTCTTAATCCCTCTCAGAGGCCTTTCAGATTTAAAGCTGCCTGGATGTCTCATCCTGGCCTTATTGATATCATTAACTCTACTTGGATTGATATGCACAACAACCTCCTTGATTCTACTGCCAAATTCACTCGTAGAGTGATAGAGTGGAACAGAAAGGTTTTTGGCAATATATTTAAGAGGAAAAGACACCTTCTTGCAAGGATTAAGGACATCTAAAGAGCCTTAGCTAATAACTTTTCTCACAACCTTCATGTCCTTGAACAAGACCTTTTAAAACAATATAATGATACTTTGTTTCAAGAGGAAATCCTTTGGTTTCAGAAATCTAGGGCCAAACACATTAGTCTTGGTGATAGAAATACCAAGTTTTTCCACATTTCCACTATTACTAAGAGAAGGAAAACCAAAATCAATGCCCTCAAAGACAATGCTGGTACTTGGCTCACTGAGACTAATGGGATTAAGGCTGTCATCCTTGATTATTTTCAAACTCTTTTTAATAGTGAAGATGTTATCTATCTGGACCATTGGAACAACCTAGCTTCAACACACTTTACCCATGATGATAACACTACGATCCTTAAACCCATTTCCAATGCTGAAATCCTTAGGGCTGTCAAAGACATTGGTGCTAAGATAGTTTTGTCACGATCCAAACCCGTCCCTGTAGGTTTAGCGTCGTAACTAGCCAGTAATCCTTGAGGCCTCTTAACAGAATAACATATAATTAAGGGCTACAGAAGCAAATATATAAAAATATACATAGCCCGTCGAGCTATGCAGACATACATGAGACAAATAATCTTAAATTTATAAGCACACATATGACGTCATAAAGGTATAGTAGTTATACGTTATCCCACGTACATATAAACATAAATTTTGTTCATAAAACCAAAATAAACAAAGTCTTAAACATTCACAAAACATAGTCATAAGACTTGACTTAATTCGGAACTTCTTCAGGAGGCGCAAAAGGTGGCTGACAAACACAAAATTCTTTAAAGCCTGGTCATGAGCCTGCTCACCTACATACATAATAAATAAATAGTGAGCGAGAGCCTAGTGAATAATAACAAAGTAAAGGGTTAAATGAATGATTTTCCAAAACTAATTCAGAAACCAGAGTTCATATCGAAGATTGATTCACATTCGTATTCTTGTTTAGAGCATATACAGAAATCAGAATTCATGCTTAATCTTACATAGTACATCCGTTAGCGTTAACAATTCATATACAGAGCATCATATATTATACTTGTCAGTTCCATAAAGGAACCTCTGGCCGGGTACGGATAACTTGTCAGTTCCATAAAGGAACCTCCGAACTGGGAACGGATAACTTGTCAGTTCCATAAAGGAACCTCTAGCCGGGTGCAGATAACTTGTCAGTTCCATAAATGAACCTCCGGACTGAGAACGGATAACTTGTCAGTTCCATAAAGGAACCTCCAGCTGGGTGCAGATAACTTGTCAGTTCCATAAGGGAACCTCTGGACCGGGGACAGATAACATATTTGTGTCACAAATACTTATCAAGAATTGGACAATCACTCATAGTACAGAACATAACATTTCATAAAACAGATCTTATTTCATATACAGAAAATAATTTAACTTGAACATAGCTATACTAAGTTATTACTCACAAATAACAGATGGCTCCAAGTAGACGAATAGAGTGGGCAATTCAGATATCTTGTGGTGCGTGACCTACACAGGTACAGAATGAATACATACTGAATTACACACCCAGAAACATTAACTTGGTTCTTTCTTATCTTGGTGTGTTTCTACTTTTATCCTCATTATTATGCTTTAACCTTGGCCTAGGAATACCTAGGATGGAATGAGGATGCAAAAATGTATTTGAAAACACTTGATCAAAAATGCTGGAAACAGGGGTTCGCTCGAGCGGACATGCAAACATGTGAGGGGCCGCTCAAGCGCAACCTTCTTCGCTCAAGCAGTCTGCAAACTTTGAAAAAGTACTGGTTGTGTGATTTTCATGCTCGAGCGACCGCTCGATGGTCGCTCGAGCGTGAGACTCAGGTCCTCACTCGAGCGCAACTCTTATCGCTCGAGCGGTCTGCAAAAACATGAAACTTTTGGGAGCTCGCATTTCACGCTCGAGCAGACTTCTGGTCGCTCGAGCGGAAGTATAAGATCACAGAGTGGTCGCTCGAGCGCAGGTTCTGCTGCTTGAGCGGAGAGCAAAATTCTGGAATTTTCCAGATCGCTCTTCTCAGCTCAAAACTCAAATTCAACCCTTCAAAACACAACTCTTGGGCCCCAAACCTTAAGAAAACAAGCCTAAACTTGGAAAACATAAAGAAATAAGGATCATTTCATGAAATCAAGGCCCATAAGAATGTCAATTATACAAACTCAAGCTTGAATTGTAAAAACATAACATGAATATGACATGCATTGAGTGATTTAAGCTCCAAGTTTCCAAATCATGAGCAAATGAGATGTTTAGATCAAAAACTTGTTGAATTCCTTAAACAAAACAAAGATATGGACATACATGTGGAAATTCTTGAGAATCAAACTCAAAAATGCTATGATATATGCATGCATGCATGATACACTTCTATAGTCAACCATCTAAGTTCAATTCTTGCACTATACAACTCAATTCTTTGAATTCTTGTGCTAAGTGGCTCAATCCCAAAGCTAGAAGGTTGAATTCTTACCTTCAATGGTCAATTGTTTGAAGTCTCAAGCCAAACCCTCCAAATTCTCTTGTAATTCTCCTAAGATGGGCTCAATCTTCTCTTCTCCCCTTCTCTTTACGTTTGTAGGCTCAAGGGATGAGGAAATGAGTGTGTAAAGTGTAATCAAGAGCTCACTTGTGCCATATATAGGCTCAACTAATGAAGCTTAATTAGTTTGAGTCAAAGATAACTAAGTATGATTATTTTATTCTATTTTATTCATTCTGAATCGAATTTCAATTGAACTTACCATAATGTTCTAAAAATTTCAAATAACATATATACCAAGTCAATTTCATGATCGGATGCCAATAAGGCCTTCGATTCGCAAAATATAACAGAATTTCAAACAAATATTCCTACGATAAACAGATGGAAACACAAATAATGTAACACATATGCAAATAATTTAAAATTTTATCTTAATTACTTATTAAGCGTATTGAATCATGGATTAACGTTAATCAGAGGTCGAGGTTGTTACAGGTATGCAAGCCATCTTCTATAAGACTTATTGGAATTCTATAAGGCAATTGTCTGTAAGTTTGTTAAAAACTGTTTTCACAACAAAACTGTGCCTCATGAGGTTAATGAAACCCCAATAGTGTTAATCTCCAAAGTTGATAGTCCTGAAACCATTACACAATTTCGACCCATTAGCCTGTGTAATGTTACTTATAAGATTATAACCAAAATCATTGTGGGAAGACTTAGACCTTTTTTGGACACCATTGTATCTCCCAATCAAAGCAATTTTATCCCTGGTAGAAACACTACTAATAATATCATTATCACTCAAGAGATTCTGCATACCTTAAGACATAAGAAAGGCAAAGGTGGTGGCATGATTTTCAAAATTGATTTAGAAAAAGCCTATGATAGAATTTCTTGGACCTTCATCAAATACACACTTCTGGAGTTCAAACTTAATGATACTTGGGTTGATTTGATTATGAGTTGTGTCACCAATAAGCATTCTTCCATCTTGTGGAATGGAGAAATCATTTATGGGATTCAGGATAGGAAAGGTCTTAGACAAGGAGACCCTCTTTCCCCCTATCTATTTATCCTTTGTATGGAAAGATTGTCCAACATGATCCATTGTAAGGTTCATGAGGACTCTTGAAAATGTATTAAGGCTTCAAGAAATAGCCCATCATTATCCCACTTGTTCTTTGCTGATGATTTGATCCTTTTTGCTCAAGCTACTCCCTCTAATTTTGAAATCATTGTGGACACCCTCTCTGAGTTCTGTGATGTGTCTGGTTAGAAAGCTAATCTTCTTAAATCCAAACTCTTTGATTCCCCTAATGTTCCTAGAAACCCTGCCAAAGCTCTTAGCTTTCAAAGTGGCATTCCTCTAACTCATAACCTTGGCAAATATCTTGGCTCTCCCTACTTCATCAGAGAGTCACTAGAAACTTGTTTACTGAAATCCTCGATAAGATGAAAGCCAGACTCTCAGGTTGGAAAGCTAAAACCCTTAGTTTAGTTAGTAGAGCAACCCTCATTCAAGCTGTGACTTCTGCCAACCATGTAAACCATGGAACTCCCTAGAAAACTTTGTGATGACATTGACAGAATTAATAGAAATTTCTTATGGGGTGACACTAACACCCAAAAAAAAGTTCATTTGGTTAATTGGGACAATGTGTGCCAGAGCAAGGCTGAGGGTGATCTTGGTATCAGAAAAACTAGAGATCGAAATACTACCCTTCTAACTAAACTTGGATGGAAAATTTTGAGTGACAAGGAAAAATTTTGGTGTAAAGTTCTTCACACCAAGTATTTGAAACATCATACTCTTTACACTTGGCCTATGAAAAAGAATTCTTCTCATTGTTGGAGAAGCATTTGTAAGATCAGACACATCCTCAGAAAGGTTGTCAAATGGATAGTTGAGAATGGGAAAAACATATCCCTTTAGAATGATTGGTGGTGTGGCTCTCAACCTCTCTCTCAACAGAATAATATCTATCAAGTTGACGACTCTGTTAAGGTCAATTCCATTTTAGATGAAGAAGGCAATTGGGACACTGCTACTCTATCCACTCTTGTTACTCACCAAGACCTCAATGAGATTCTCAAACTATATAGGCCTAGATATGTTACTTTCACTAATACACTTGCTTGGGCCCATTTTATGTCTGGTAACTTTACTTCAGCCTCTGCTTTTCAATTCATTACTCACTCTGAGCTAAGTAACAGGACTGGAAATGGATCTGGAGAATTTAGATCCCCCAAAAGCTGAAACTTTTCCTTTTGCTGATCTTAAAGGATAGATTGTTGACAAACCAGTTAAGACTGGTAAGACAGTTAACTCCAACTGATGATTGTCCCAGGTGTGGTCAACACAGTGAAAACATGTCATATTTGCTTAGAGGTTGTGCTACCTTTAAAGACATTTGGACTAACATTCAGACCCTTACTTGGTGGGAAGAAGGACAGAAACTGCCTCTAACTGAATGGGTTATCCTGAATATGAAAAACAAAAATCTTTTTATAGGAAAAAAATGGTACCTTGTTTTCATTGTTACACTTTGGCAAATTTGGAAAGACCGTAATAAATTGGTTTTTGATAATCTTTCCAACCCACTTTAGATCAATCTCAAGAATATCTACCTATATGTTCAAGAGATTGAGGAGGCTTTTCTCTCCCCTTTCTGCCCACCCCCTGTAGCACCTAAACTAATTCATTGGTGTTGCCCAACTACAGGTAAGCTTAAACTCAATACTGATGGATGTTCAAAAGGAGATCCAGCGCAAGCAGGCTATATGGGATTACTGCGAGATGAAGCTGGTACTTGGATATGGGGCTACTATGGCAAGCTAGGCCATTGCTCAAGTCTAGAGGCAAAGATATGGGCCATCTATAGAGGACTCACCATACTTTTCCAGAAAGGCACCAGAGACGTCCAAATAGAATCTGACTCTGAACAAGCTATCAATCAAATCCTGCATGGACTAGCTCAACACTCTCCTTATAAAGCCCTCATTGAAGATGCTAGGTTCCTGTTGAGGAGGAGTAACAACTCTCTTGAACACACCCTACGTCAGGGAAACAAAGCTGCTGATCTTCTAGCCAACATGGGAGTAGCTCAAAATGAGCATGTTGTATTTGTTGATAATCCTCCAGCTGAAGTTGCAACTTTCCTTACTAATGACATGACTGGAGTTAGCTTTGTGAGGGACTAACCCTCCGTTTGTTGTAATTTTAACTCCTGAACTCTTGTTCTTTACTTTTCATATGAATCTTAAAAAAAAAGAAAAAAAGAAATTCAAGTTTTAATCAAAAAGTTGGAGCAAAATCAATAATTACTAACTTTCTTTCACCTCTGGTTTTGCAAGTTTTATTTTTTCTCAAAATTGTTTTGATGGCGAACACATATTTTCATAAAATTCAATATGCTATACTCTTTGAATCAGCGATTGTGATTTATGTTTAATTATTATTTATTTATTTATTCTATTGAGAAGTTTCTAACAAATTGACAAAATCAAACCAATCTATATCTAGCTGAACATGGCTCGATTTAGCTCTGTAATCTGATCAATGGGTTTAATTTTATATAAATTCTAACTTGGTGGTAAATTTTTATCATATTAATTACACCTGTAGTCCAAAAAAAAAAAGAAAAAAAGAATCTTATTGTTAAAGGGTGATAAAGTAAATTTTACTATTTTGTTGGGTTGCAGAGAGACAAATTTTAACAACAGAATAATTTTAAATTTCACAACTATAAACAATAATTTATATTTGTCAAACATGGTATATTTAAAATTTATTATTTATTTTTTTAAGAGAAATTACACTAATATGTTTAAATTTTAGAAAAAATATATCAATTATTTTACACTAAAATATATATACATATTTTTAAATTGGAAAATTATATCACAGTAGTGAAAAAAAAAATTTACAGAAAAATAATAAACAATATAACTATAAATTATTAAAATTACGAACTTCTCCACATGTGTAATAACTTTTAAAAAAACCATGCTCAAAGGTAATTTCCTTTAGAATTTTAGTAATAGTCAGTATAATTTGTGGAAAATTCTATTTCCACACACCTAATTAACTTAATGCACACATTTAATGAAATATTATTTTAATGATGATTATACCCTAAATTAAAATGGCTATAATAGACATCCACCAACACTCATAATATTATATAAAAATATTCTCTGTACACATCTTTTAAAAACAAAAAAAATCTCAATATACATTTTTGAGTAAAAAAAATTAAATCTTAATTTTTCCATTATTGTCACTTTACTTGATACATACTCTATACTCCTATATTGCTTGCGAAGCAATACTCTCGTAACAATTCTCATATTGCTTTAATATCTACGTTTATACTTTATTAATGATGAAAATGTTAGTTTTTTTGTGTATAACTTCTTTTTTTTTTTTTTGCTGCTTTCAGTCGGACAACCAGTGCCAAATTATTACATTATATTCGAACATCAACTATTTTATTATTTCATTATATTCAGATATCAACTGTCGAAAGTTTTTTTTATTTTTTTCGAAACAAATTTATTGAACTAATCACTTTTATTCGAAAGTTAAGTTTCAAATTAAATGTATAATTTTAGAAAATCAGTGCCAAAATCCCAAAACTGAAAAGGGGAAAAAAAAAAAAACTGGAGTTTTATGGCAATGGAGTGCATAGAGATCTAAAAATGGTAAATGCAATAACAAAATAGAAAGATGCCTCATCTTTAACAATATTTTGGAGGGTTGTCAATAGTGTTTTCAATGGAGGTTCAATAGGGTCTTTCAATGGAGGAAAAGTGTCTTCACTTCACTTCACTTCAGATTTTGGTCTTCAAGGGTCTTTATGTGGATGTGTCTACAAATGTGAAAGTAGGGTCAATCAACAAGTGTGTGGAAATAAGGGTTAAGTGGTGTGTGTACAACAATTATGAGTAAAGGGTATAATAGTAACTTTTAGTGCATGGATTGAGAAAATTAATTAATAATCAAATAAATAAATTTGTGTACTGAGAAAAGATATGCACTAAGATACTTAAGTGTGTGGAAATAGAATTTTCCATAATTTGCATATTATTTTATTCAAATGGACTTCTTTTTTGTTCTTAATTGGTCTAAAGAAGTGCTATTGGGCCTACTTTTGGGTCCTATTTCGATAATTTGAATTGTTCATATTTTAAGGTTTATCAAATACATCATTCCTGCAAAAATCAAATTAATCAGATAACGATAATCATGTTTTCGGATCAATTATATATAAATCGTTTATTTCCTTACTGTTCATTTTGTTCATACAAAACTAATTCAAATACGTAATTTTCATTATTTAATCGACTTGATTTTTTACGAGATAATGTAATCAATGAAGGGTCAAATTGGGAACATGATTAAAAGCCAATTTTTAGTTTTGAACATATTTTGAGTTATATCACCTTCATTTTTTTACACTTTTTTTTTTAAAATAAAAAATTAACTTTGAACCAATTTCTCAAAACAACTCAAATTCTAAAATATAAACAATTCTAATTATCGAAACTAGCATATCACCCTATGCACGGGATAAAATAATATATTATTTAATAAAAATATGATAATTATATTTAATTTTTTTATATTATGTAAAATAAAAATTAAATACAAGCTAGCTAATCGGAATTTTCTTAATTGTTTAAAATTAAGAAAATCAAAAAAATTAGTATGAGATATTGATCATAAGACTTCTCACTAAAAATCTCGCTTTGCTTATATAAATGGGAGTATGAGATTCACTTTATGTAAGTAAAACAATTCACTTTTTTCTTCTTTTTCTCGATGTGGGATTATAAAATAAAAGTTAAATGAAAGCTAACTAATGAGAATTTTCTTAATTGTTTAAAAGTTAACAATTGTTTGGATGGGAAGTTTATTTCAAATCAAGCAATCTTAGTCGTTTAATTTTTAATTAGGTCAATCTTTAATTTATTTCGAATCAAACAAATTTAACCAATATATTTTGATAAAATCGCTAAAATCGTAGTTAAACCAGCGAATTAGTCAAACCGAAAACGGTTGACTCTATCGGTTAGGTCAAAGGACCAACCAACTCATAAAAAAATTAATTAATTAAAACTATTAAATTTTATTTTAATTTTAAAATTTAAACTGTCTTGAACTTAAACATACACAACACTACAATAGTAAATGAGAGCATAAGGTTTATATAGTGAAACAACTCATTTTTTCCCTCATTTTCCTGATGTGGGATTGTAAAATAAAAGTTAACAGTTGTTTGGATGGGAAATTCATTTCTAATCAAGCAATCTCAGTCGTTCAAACAAATCTAAGCAATATATTTTGATAAAACAGCTAAAATCGTGGTTAAACCAGTGAATCAATCAAACAGAAAACGATTCAGCCTAATCGGTTAAGTCAAAAGACCAATAGATTTACAACAAAATTAATTAATTAAAACCTTTAAATTTTATTTTAAAATTTAAACCATCTTGAATTGAAACATGCACAATACTATAATATTAAATGAGAGTATAAGATTCACTTTATATAAGTGAAACACCTCACTTTTTATTTCTTTTTTTGATGTGAAATTGTAATTATTTTAAAGTTAAATATTATGAGAGTTTCAAAATTTCATACAAAATTATTTTAAAATCAAAACGTCTATATGGAATTGTACAATAAAAGTTAAATGAAAACTAACCAATAGATATTTTCTTAATTGTTTAAAATTAAGAAAAAAAAAAAAAAACTGGTATTGATTATAAGGCTTCTCACTAAAAATTTTCTTTTGCTTATATAAATGAGAGTATAAGATTCATTTTATATAAGTGAAACAATTCACTTTTTTCTTCTTTTTTTTGATGTGAGATTGTAAAATAAAAGTTAAATGGAAGCTAATCAATAGAGATTTTCTTAATTGTTTAAAATTAAGAAATTTCAATAATTTATATAAATTGAAGCATAAAATTTACTTTATGTAAATTAAACAATTCACTTTTTCATTTTTTTTTCCCTGATTTGGGATTATAAAATAAAAAGTAAATTGAAGCTAGCTAACGGAAATTTTCTTAATTATTTAAAATTAAGAAAATTCAATAATTTTAGAATGAGTGTTTGGACCTTCTAAAAGGCTTCTTCTTTAAAACTCCATTTATAAGATTCATTTTATATAAGTGAAATAACTCACTTTTTCTTTTTCTTTTTTTTTCTTGATGTGAGATTGTAACACTTTATATAAGTGAAACAACTCACTTTTTCTTTCTTTTCTTGATTTGGGATTGTAATTATTTTAAAGTTAAATATTATGAGAGTTTCAAAATCTTATACAAAATTATTTTTAAAATCAAAACTATATGGAATTGTAAAATAAAAGTTAAATGGAAGCTAAACAATGAGAATTTTCTTAATTCTTTAAAATTAAGAAAATAAAAAAAATGAGTATAAGATTTTGATCAAAGGGTCTCTCACTAAAAATCTCATTTTGCTTATATAAATAGAAGTATAAGATTCACTTTATGTAAGTGAAACAATTCATTTTTTATTTTTTTTTCCGATGTGGGATTGTAAAATAAAATGTAAATGGAAGCTGGCCAACAAGAATTAGAGAGGCATAGTTTAGGTTGATGAATTTATCATACTCGATAATTAATTTGTAAACTTATATGCATATTAAAAAACAAAATCAAATTCATTATAAAGTCATGTTCATGTGATTTCAATATATTTATCTTTAATAAAAATATATGATCTATTTATAAAATTATATATATTTTTTATTTTTAAAAATTGAATATATAATAAAATTACATGATTATAAATGATAGTCTTATTCAAAGTAAATCGAACTTTAATTTGTTCAGAATATTGCTAATAAAAACTGAAACTAAATTAAAGTCAATCAACTGACCTCTTCTCCTCTTCGACGCGTGCCTTGTTACATTGTCATCCATGTGGTCATAATCATGGAACTAACTTGCATCATTGCATTTTGAGCAAAATATTATTTTAAAAATATAATTAATTGTAATCATGCAAGCAAGATGGACACAATTAAGGAAGATGGGTGACGACCTCCAAATTTCGAAACCTTTTTATTATAATAATAATAACATTAATTATTAAAAAAAACTTTTAAATTATATAAGTTGGTCTCCTATTAGAGAGACATATTTTCATCGTATAATTTGGTGAATCATAAACGTAAACTATGATAAAAACTTCAAACCTAAACTATCTCAACCTAAACAATTCACTTTTTTTCTTTTTTTCTCGATATGTGATTATTAAATAAAAGTTAGGCAATGGAGATTTTCTTAATTGTTTAAAATTAAGAAAATCAAGAAAATTAAAATGAGAATTTAAGGTAGCGTTTGGTAAAGTTTTCTAAATATGATTTGAGAATAGAATTGTATTTTCAATTTGTGAGTTTTGAAATTATGATTTAAGTGTGGAAAATTTGTTTTGTGAAAGAGTTTTGAAACGAGTTTTGAATTGAGTGGAGAATTATTGATGTGACATATGATATTTAATACAAAAATTTAAAATTCATAACCAAACACACAACTCAAAATTCTATTCAAAACTCATAAAAAAAATTTTAAAAAGTTAAATTTTTTTGATTTAAAATATAAAAAATAACAGGTGTCAATTGTAAAAAATAAAAAAAAAATAAAAAAATAACATTGTTCTGGTCAATCGGCCAAATTTTTCCGCTTTAAATTTTTTTTTCAAAAGTGAGTATGAAATTAATTTTTAAAAATTTTAAACAAATAAAACACTTAAAATAAAGAGTAAAAATATATTTGGAGAAACTAACCAACCATAACTTAAAACTCCTAAAAAACTTCTTGCTAAAAAAATCCATTTTCCATGTATACATGACTTGTGAATCCAGTAAAGCCTAATAGCACTTCCCCAGTCCATCCAGGGAAGCACAGTCCTAACTTATTATAAACCAAAGGGCTGGCTCTTGCCTCTAGTATATGTTTCAGTTTGGCTCATTGGGTCTATTTTTTAGTTTTTTTTGATAATTTAAATTATTTACATTTTAAGATTTATTAAGTATATTATTCTTGTAAAAAATTACGTCGATTAGGTAACAAATATTATGTATTTGAATCACTTTTTTATGAGCCGTTAATTTTCTAGCCGTTTATTTTTTTTCAAACAAAAGTGATTGAATACATAATAGCCGTTATCCGATCGATGTGATTTTTATCAAAATAATATATTCAATAAATCTTAAAATGTAAACAATTTTAATTATTTATAAAATTCAAAAATAAACTCAATAAACCGAACTGGACCGGATTATTCTGGACTGGAGATAGTCTCGACCCAAAACTTAAAAATGTCACTTTCGTTCACCAGTTCTTAACATGGGAACTGGGGTTGCTATTGTGCAGTCCGCGCAGCAACTATTGTGTGTTGAAATGGGCTCATTTTGGGGCTCATTTTAATAATCTGAACAATTCACATTTTAAAATACATCAAGTAAAATATACTTCTAAAAAATTAAGTTAATCGGATATCATTTATTCATTCATCAACTCACATTTATATTTACAAAAATAAATAATAATTGTGATTTAAAGTATTAAAATGAATATAAATATGAGTGGATGAATAAGTAAACAAAATCTGATTAACTTAATTTTTTACAAACATATTTTTCTTGATATATTTTAAAGTATGACCCATTCGGATTATGAAAATAAACCCAAAAATAAGTCCATTTCGACACATAACAGTGGCTACTGCGCGGGCTGCGCAGCAGCGACCCCAATCCCCTTAATCTGGACGTCTTTCACAGAACCACTGGATAAAGATAGATATAGCCATTTAGCCCTCTCTCTTTCTCTGTCCGTGAAACATCGCAATCTATCCGCAGGAAAAAAAAAAAAACAAACAAACAAACAAACAAAGAAAAATTTGTTTGTCGTCACTTTCTTCATTGAATTATGTTTAATCTCTGATTCAAGCGATTCCAGATCGAGATCGGAGGACTCGATCAATTCCATTCAAAGGTCTGTTTTTAAAATTAAAAAAAAAATTAAAAATTCCATTACTTCTCCACCAGTATTCATCACACACACACACACACACACACACGCATATATATATATATAAAATGTAAAGTTGAGCCATTTTTGACCTGTTCGTGCAATTCTAGGGTTTATTTGCTTGATCTCTCTGTACCGTTGTTTGTTTTGCGAAAGCTGAAACCTTTTCATCTATACATGCAATTATCGATCTTTTATCTGCCGATGTTTCACTGTTTTTGTAGGGTTTTTAGTAATTGGTTTTATTCCGAATCAGTGTTATCGCGTTAGCAAAAATTGTTAATTGGCATGGAAATTAATTATTTTGTTGTTAGGGTTTGTGATTGTCCCTCTAACTTTTAGCCCTAGGGCTGGACTAATTTAGGTTTTTGCTTGTCTGCACATGTTTGGAGTTGGAGCTCTGTTTGATCTTTGTGTCTCTTTAATGAAATTTGGTTTGTGTGAGCAACACAATATATATAGATATACTAACCTAATAATCAATTGTTGTAGCAGCCTAACTGAGTAAGTAGAAAAGTAAATGCATTTGTGCCAAGCTTTAATCGTAACCTTGTAAGTTTTTCAGTAGTCGTCGCAGGGATAAAATTGTTTTTCTTGTTTGACAAGGGACCAACTTTACCTTCTTTTTATTTACAGTATTTGTTTTATTAGGACCCATAGCTTTGTACATAGGGTGAGGGACACGGGGATGGTGTATCTTTTTGCAGCTGGGATGAGTCACTTCCAATCTAATCTTTGGACGAATGTTGAGCCTCAGAATTGGTTATAGTCTATAGGACCAAGTATCAATCTTGTCACTACATGATTGATGGGTGCTGAAGATGTTTCAAGATGAATGCAGTTAGTCTTTCTGATATTGAATCTAGTATTGGCTCGGTTCCCTCAACATATGAAAGGCCTCTTGTGGCAAAGACTGTTCCAGATCCCATAGTTGAACGATGCCTGCCTTTTAACTGTCAAAATGGCAGAGTCAATCAATATTAATATGAAAAACTCTTATGCCTTCACAATTGGGCGTCAGACAGGGGATAACTCTCTCTTTCTTATCTCCATCTCTCTTGATTATACAATCGTGGAGCCTTGTGTGCTTTGGGTCTTTGGTAGAGTTTTTTGTTTTTCTTTGTGTGTTGTGTGTGCATTGTTTCTTTCTCCTGCACCATCTTGGCAAATTGTTTGGGGGAATTGTTCATGTTGAAATTATTTTAACATTCATTTCTACTGTAGTAGTATACATCCCAATGCAATATGGCATCAAAGTGTTTGGAATGGATTGTTAATTTCTCCCATTGTTTATTAACTATTATTCTCTGTTTCTCCATTATCATGTATAGGCCACTATTGTGTGGCACTACAACTGACCTGGCAATGTATCAAAGAATGGTATTCATGATTCTTTGTGTGTGACGCTTAGTTATTATTGTTATCCTTATTTTTGTCATGATAGTTTTAGACGTGAATTTTTATTTTGTTGGTTTTGGTAATTGTTGAATTAGCTGCTTAAATCATTGTTCAGGATTTAATAGTTGCGAAGACCATGTCTTATCAACAAGCAGAAGAGGCCGAATACATGGCAGATGAATATGAAATGGAAGATGTAGATGATGATATGGATGAAGAGTTCCGTGAAAGAGAGATGGGTGGCTCAGATTCTGATGTGGATGAATACGACTACTTGGTTTGTGATATAATTTCATATGGTTTGAACAATACTTTGTCATTGTTATACACTAGACAATGGCAAATATTACTGTTTATTTGTTTTATTCCTCTCTTCTTGTTGGTGGCATGTTTTTCTATTTCTCAAGTAGTTTTTAGACATATATATGTATATATTTTCCCTGTCAAACTCAAGATATATCAAAGGCTAACTATTTGGTATGGATCTAGAATAATAAAATGGCAGACACTTCTGCTGCCCAAGCTAGGAGAGGCAAAGATATCCAAGGAATTCCGTGGGAGAGGCTTAATATTACAAGGGAGAAGTATAGGCAAACTAGGCTAGAACAGTACAAGAATTATGAGAACATTCCTCAATCGGGAGAGGGGTCAGAGAAAGTAAGCCGTTTAAATGCTTTTTTTCTCAGCTCCTAATATTTAACCTTTGGGTGCCATGATGTCATCATTAGTTCCTCATGTTTATATTGTGAATAGGAATGCAAAATCACAATGAAAGGGGGCATGCATTATGAGTTCAGACGTAATTCAAGATCTGTGAAGTCAACAATACTTCATTTTCAGGTTAGTTGGCATTTCTCTTTTCCCAATTTCGGCGTCATGCTGTCAGCTACATATTTTTATTCTTATTTTGTGAATTGAATGGTGATGTGATTTAGTTTCTGTCAATCTATAACACTCAGTCCCTTATAGGCACCTTTGAACTTTTCTTCTACAAGTGAAAAGGAAGCAATTTTTTTTTATCACATTTGGCAGTTAGTAAATTTTTATGTGACATGCAATGATAGCATATACAGTCATATTTCTAAATTCAAATATTGAACATAGAAAATTGCTTCCTAGCTGTAGGAGCAATGTATCAAAACTTAGGTTGTCCAATTTTCTGAATTCGTTTTGCGGTCTGATGGGAAAAAAGAATAGAGAGCTTCTTGTGCATGTTAATAATGTGTGTATTATGTTTTTAGTGCTAATCTTTTAGTTTTCATCGATGATGTTTGCTGCATATAACACAACCATGCCATCCCCACTCAAGAGTCGCTTCATGTGGCTCTACAATGTCTTGGTGATAGACTGAGGTGTAAATGACGACATTCACTTATGGCAGTATATATAATCAAATATTGCTTAGTTTTCCACAATTAGCTAATTTTTTGATCTGTAACATGGTTGACTGACATATGAATTTATTGATTGGCAATGCAGTTGAGGAACTTGGTTTGGGCTACGTCAAAGCATGATGTTTACCTTATGTCACATTTTTCTGTCGTTCATTGGTCTTCCTTGACTTCTAACACGACTGAGGTTCTCAATGTTTCTGGACATGTGGCTCCATGTGAGGTGAGTTCTCTCTCTCTCTCTCTCTCAAAACTATCCTTTTTCTTGAATTATGGTCTTTTGTGAAACTAATCAACGTGTTTGTCCAACATAGAAACATCCTGGAAGTCTGTTGGAAGGGTTTACGCAGACACAAGTTAGCACGCTTGCTGTAAAAGATAGGTTGCTAGTTGCTGGAGGATTTCAAGGAGAACTTATTTGCAAGGTAAGCTGGTTGAC
The DNA here is from genome assembly GCA_030407325.1 of Camellia japonica. Taxonomy (NCBI): domain Eukaryota; kingdom Viridiplantae; phylum Streptophyta; class Magnoliopsida; order Ericales; family Theaceae; genus Camellia; species Camellia japonica. The sequence continues at coordinate 5,472,610 of JAPPVO010000032.1, read as the reverse complement.
TTTCTTCATGTGGTGTTTACTGAAAGGGAATAGTAAGCATTGGTACAACTGTTACTTCCCCCTTTTGACTTCAGACAGTTCCTTGGTCTACTTATGATAGCACTTGAAGTACGAAAAGTTGTTGCTTTTCAACTTTACCTTTAGTTTGAGGAGTCTAATAAACTTTTGTTTATTTATTCTATAAATAAGAGCCTGCTCGACTTCCTACTTAAAACTTACCTTCTCAGGGGTCTGCCGGATGATTTTTTCTGTGAAGTCACTCAGTGTTTCTGGCAGTCAAGGGAACATTGTCAAATCAGAATGCTATAGGGGGAAAATATTGAGATTGATGTTGTTACTTTGATTTATGTGCAAATCTGAACATAAGGTTGACAAATTCATCCTTTTCGATTGCAGTATTTAGATAGACCGGGAATTTGCTTCTGCACCAGGACAACTTACGATGATAATGCAATTACTAATGCCATTGAGATCTATACCACTCCGAGGTATTTGCTTTTGTCCTTGTGCTGGTTGTGAGGTATTTGCTTTTGTCATTGTGCTGGTTGTGAAGTATTTGCTTTTGTTCTTCGGCTGGTTGTCACCCCATCCCCAGCGGTGCAGTTCATTTTGCAGCTTCAAATAATGACTGTGGGGTTAGAATCTTTGATATGGAAAAATTTCAACTTACTAAGCATTTCCGATTTCCTTGGCCAGTGAATGTAAGTCTCTCTTTCTCTCTCAATGTACTGGTATACCTATGGTAAAAAAAAATCATATTTTTTGTTTTGTTATTGCTGTAGCATGTGATTTGAATGATATATGATTCTATTATGATCATATGAGCTACAAATTTGCCATTTTGTGGCTTTCCTTTTGTTTTGTTTCCCCTCCACCCTTAAGATGGCTTCTTTTTTTTTTCTTTTTTTTTTTTTTGCTGGAGGTGATGATGCAAAAGCAGAATTTTGCCATTAAGCAACCATTTATTTTTAGGTTTATCTGAAGTTTTTGGATGTGTAAAGGCTTTTCCTGGTGCTAAGGCTTTTTCTGCACGACTTCAATGATCAGCGGTAACTTGGATTTTGCATACTTAATTTTCTGTTTTGGTTTTGCAGCATACTTCCCTGAGTCCTGATGGTAAGCTTCTTATAATAGTGGGAGATAACCCAGATGGGATATTGGTGGATTCCAGGACTGGAAAGGTAATTTGTATTTAGTACTCTCTCTAAACTTTGTGACCAAATTTTCAGCAGGTGATGAAGCCTGAAAAGTTGTTCTAATTGCAATGTTGATATTACAGATGGTCACGACTTTGGTTGGTCACTTGGATTTCTCATTTGCATCAGCGTGGCACCCTGATGGCCTCAGTTTTGCTACCGGGAACCAGGACAAAACCTGCCGAATTTGGGATATCCGAAACACATCAAAGTCAGTTGCTGCTTTGAAGGGTAATCTTGGGGCCATCCGGTCAATTCGCTACACATCTGATGGCCGGTTCTTGGCAACAGCAGAGCCTGCCGATTTCGTTCACGTCTATGATACTAAAAGTGGGTATGAGAAGGAGCAGGAGATTGATTTCTTTGGTGAAATATCTGGCATGTCTTTCAGTCCCGACACGGAGTCGCTCTTCATTGGTGTGTGGGATCGTACATATGGTAGCCTCCTTGAGTTTGGCCGACGAAGGAACTACACATTCCTTGACTCAATCATCTGAGTGTGAGTGTGCACTGCAAATAAATGTGCAAGTGAGCTTGTTTCCAGCAGTGGAAGTGGGGTTTCGGTGTAAATGTCGTCGTGTTGTGCAATTTAGGTTTATTACTGTTCTTTTAATAGCGAGATGCGCTGTTTGAAGTGAGCATAAGAAGATATATAGGGCGAGGGACGGATGTACAGAAGATGGCTAGGAATTGTTTGGCATGCCAACCGAAAAAACTAGAACTGGGGATTCTCAAGGGGTACAACCAGTAAGACTTGGTGAATTCATGTCGTTCTTTTATCTATGTGGTATCTGGGAACCCTAATTTCTTATTCAATGAGTTTCTTTGGTTTTTGTTTTTCTGCACTGTGTGAACAATTGATATAATTGAGCTCAATTGAGCAAGGGGAAGTCCTATTGTCGCATGGTGTCCATGAAGTTCTTTCCAGGTTCTGCTTGTTAGTGAATTTATTTTTGGACCATCCCTTCTTTCCCCTCTCTTGGAATGGGGAAACACCATGACTTTGCTTGGTTTCATTTTTCCAAAAACAGAAAATTTTATTTTCTTGTTTTTTGTATTTTTTTTTTTATTGAATTTTTTTAATATTTTAAGTAATTTTTTTTTACTTTTTAGACACACCTAACGTAAATATACTTAAAAAATAAAAAAATTGTGATTTTTTTTTTAAAAATTCACTAAATATTAAAAATACAAAAAATAAAAATAAAAATAAAAATGAGAATTCAATATATTTTTTATATTTTTATGTATTTATTAATTTTTTAAAATATTTTTTCATAAATTTTTTACTTTTTAGATACATCTAAGTAAGGTGTATTTAAAAAAGTAAAAAAAATATTTAAAATTTTAAAATATTCACTAAAAACAATAAAATACGAAAATTAAAAAATTTAATTTTTAAAAAATTTAATCCAAAAAATTCAAATAAAAAACATTGGTTGTTTTTGTTTTTCAAAGAATTTTTTTTTTGGACCATCCCTTCTTCCTTCCCCCTCTCTTGGAATGGTGAAACACCATTCTTTATGGCTTTTGTTAACATATGCCCATAGGTCATATGTTAAGATTAGGGATGACAATTTGAACTTGACGCCTCGACCCCGATTAGAACGATTTTTTCTCGAAAAATATCCCTGACAGGCCTAGGATGGTATTCGAAAATGAATCCCCAACAATTTTTGGGACGAGGATGGTGATACATTTTCGTCCTCGGCCCGTTCCTGTCCTCGTACCCCAGAACTGAAATTCATATATATATATATATATATATATCTATTTACCATCAAACAATAAAATAAAAAGCACAACAAGAAGACGGAGTGTAAAGAGAAAGTAGAGAGAGCGCAAAGAGAGAGAGAGAGAGCGCACCAAATCAGCGAGAACATCGTTGCTGAATCAGAGAGAACACTGTCGCCTCCTCTTCCGCGCCACAGCTACTGCCGTGATGCCAGAGTCGTCGAACCTCCATAATCCGACGTCAATTCCCTCCGCCACGACTGATCTAAGCAGATTTCTCTCTCTCTCTCTCTCTCTCTCTGATGTTGTTGTTAATGTTGTTTGATGATGATATTGTTGATGATGTTGTTGTTATTGTTGTTGTTGTTGTTGTTTTTTTTTTTTTTTGTTCGAGGAATTTGCGAGGTCAAGAAAACCCAATCCCCGTTAGAGGGTCGGGACAGGGACATAGACGGTGATAGGCTCCCTGTCAAGGATTGGGGCTGTGGACGGGAAAATTTTTACCATCGGGGATCAAGGACAAGGGGTGTGATCCCTAGTCCCGCCCTAGCCTGTTGCCATCTCTAGTTAAGATAACATTAAATGAATATATTTATATTAATTTGTATAGAAAATAGTACAATTTTAAAATTGTCTTAATTAATTTTTTTTTTTAATTTATAAGGAGACCAAAATATCCTTTTTGCTTTGCACACTTCTCCTCGCTTATTTTTGATTGATTTTTTTAATATGTTTTTCTAAAAAATATTAAAATTTAGTTTGGTGAAAAAAAAATTAAAAAAATCAAACACTTAATTTCATATGATTTTTTTAAACATAAAATATTATTTAAAAATTCAAATATATATTTATATTTAGTTTTTTCAAACTAATTTATAATTTTTAAAAAAATAAATTCAAAATATAAATTCAAAAATTCAATAAAATATTATAAAAACATTTTGCAACTAAAGTTTTTCCAACATATCTTCATAAATGTTGGTCAAGTTCTCACCATATTAGAACCATTTAAAAAAATAAAAATAAAAAACAAAAATATATAAGATAGTTTTTATTTAATTTCAGGATAGATTTTTTTTTAAAATTATTTTAATTACCCTATGAAGTAGTAGTTAAAGAATTTTTTGTCTTACAAAAAGAAGGGTACTTATGTCTACTTATATTTCTTTGGACCCCCAATATATATATTTTCGACTTTATCCATTTTCCTTACCTTTTCTCTTTCTTCCTCTAGCAAACCTTCATTCCCCACTTCGGTTACCCTCTTCTCCATTATCACAACACTGTCGTCCCGCTATCATCGCAGCACTCTCTCATCTTCATTTCTCTTCTTCCTCTTCCCCCAAAAGCTTAACTCTAGATCTAAATCCACCACCACCATCGCCCACCACCACCATCGGCCACATCTTGTTTTTTCTCTTCCTCTTCTCCCGAAACCCTAACGCCTACCAATGCCATTTCGTTTTTTTTTTTTTTCATTTTCTTTTTTGTTTCTTCTTTGTGCATACCGGAGCTTCAAAACGAAAACTAGAGAAGGAGAAGGGGAAGACAAACGCAGGGCTAGATGAACGGAGGACTGGCATATAGAGATTCCGGTTTTGACCCGTCTCTTGGGGTAGTTCGGACTCGGGTTGGTGTTGTTTCGAATAGTGATTCATATCTTGTTTCCCTTGTCTCCCCTTTATTTTGGTTATTGGGTTATGGTTGTGTAACGACGCCATTACGTATAACGATTAGCACTTAATTAATTAAGGAGATTTGGAATTTAATTGCCAATTGTTATAATTTAATCTAGGATTCACGAAAATTATGGAGATTGATTCATATATGATTCCATTGAAGATTTATTTTGAAATTAGAAATTAAGGGTCCAAATGGCTAAAGGAAGTGAAGTTAAGAAGTTGAATCAATTTAATCTTAATTACGGACCTATTTGGAAGTTTAATTAATCATTCGATTCAGTTTAGTAAAATTGAAATTCGATTAATTAGGTCCAAATTAGAGTTAATTAAATTATGAGGATTGAGAATTGTGATTATTATGAATTAAATTTATTTATGGAGTGCCCAATTTGAATATGTAATTTATTGACGGAAATTTTGAGTCTGATTAGAAATTGAAGGCTTAAATGATTTAAGAAACTAAAATTGAGGATGGAAAAAAGTTTCATTTAATATTTGGAACCTTTGGGAGTTTAATTAAAAATCAGATTCAGAATGGTAAAGATTAAATATAATTAATTGGGTTTTAATGGAAGTCAAATTAGACTAAGTAAATTATGTGGGATTTTGATTAGTTGTGATTAATTAAATTATGTACTAATCAAGCGTTAATTATAATTAGTTAAGACAAAAGTGGGGTTTAATTAAGTCAATGCATAAATTAGTAATTTAGTTAATTTTAGAACCTTCTAATTTTTTAGTATTGGAACCTTGTGCACGTGTGAATAGTGTTGAATCAAGAAGTGGGTTTGTGTATATGTGGTGCCAATTTCAAGTGAAGAAGTGGGCTTACTCTTTTTCTTCTTCAAAAACTGTTTTGTTGAATACGGTTTGGAGAGGGAGAGAAGAACCGAGAGAGAGAGAGTGAGAGAGAGAAGTCCAACCTTATGCTGGAAAAAGCTTTGGAAAAATGGGTTTAAGAGATCTAAATGAAGATAAGAGAGGGAACTTAAGGAATTAAAAAGAAATTCAGCCATTGAAAGTTAAAGGTAAGGATTTCAACCTTGATTTTTTGTAGAATCCTTGTATCACACTTGGAATTAAAGACGAGTTTGGCTCAATTTCATGTAATTAAAAGGGTATTAGTAAGAAGATGATGGAATTAAATTAGATTCATGGTTATGGAATAAATTTAGGAATTAATTATTTTGGGTTTGATTTTGGAATGCCATGCATGAATTTGAGTCAAATCTTTGCATGCACTAACAAACTTTATGTTGGGAAAAACTACTCACATTACATAATTTCACATTGCATATCGCAAAATTATGAGATGAACAAAACAAAACTTCAATCCCAGAAAAAATAACATGCTGAATAAAATACAGGTAAAATATAAAATGGTTAAAGGAAGCAAACCGAAACCTGTGTGATACCACAGTCTCCTTAAAATAGATTCGCCGCCTCACCGTCGGGTGTTGGAGGTACGCCGGCGTCTACTTCCCAGGATACGACGGTTTTTACCAGCTACAACAGAAGCACCTTCTGATTAGCTTAGCGAACGGACAACGGCAGCACTCTCTCTTAGGAAGAAAATTATAGGAGAAGTAGACTGACAGTGTATGGATGTCAAGGAAAAATTCTATATTTCTATTCAAGGAATAGGGCCTCCTTTTATACACCATGGGGGAGAGGGGAGGAGCCTCTAGCCATCAAGGCTGGCAACTAATGCTAGCAAAACTGCCCAATCAGTTTTGTAAAATTGATGAGCCTTAAATGTGTGAGTTATATACACATTTATGAGGCAATTTCTCATTCAACCATTTTCTCCAACAATCCCCCACATGAATAAAAATTGACCGAATACAGCAAACGCTCAACGTTTATCAACAAAGACTCGGAAAGAGAGAGAGCACACAGACTAACCCTGCATCAGAAAAGGTAGATGTTGGCCTTGAACCTTTCGTAGTGAAAGCCTATCGGATTTACTGGCTGACCAGTGAACGTGATGTCTTGAACTGTTTTGCCGTTTATGTAAACCGAGACAATAGACCTCACACAGGAGTTAGTCCAACCATAGTTCTTGTTCTCACTGGTGTGTCCGGTATGGCCCTGGAACACTAGCCTGGTTCTGTGAGTGTTTTTAAAGAATTCGGCCTTGGCAATTCTTAAAGAAGCGGCCCCACTTCGCACTCACATAGGTGACCTAGATACGGTATTTCATTGTACCACATCACTAAGGTCATTAAAAGCATTAGCTTAACCTTCCACCCCCACAGGGCATCACTGTATAAAGGAATGGGCAAGAGGATTTATCTCTTCAGTGACTCACCCGTTACACGAAGTTAGGTTGTCCCTTTGAACCTAGATCTTGGGATCTCCAGTCAACTAGGTTGGGTTTGCCGTTCCGGTAACCTTTACTAAAGGCCTTAACCCCATTCCTCTTGACGACTTTTCTACTAACTTTCGAGTTAACCCTTTGGTTAGTGGATCCGCAATGTTGTCTTTAGACTTGACATAGTCTAGAGAGACAATTCCATTTGAGAGTAGTTGTCGCATGGAATTATGTCTACGACGGATATGTTTAGACTTTCCATTATACATATTACTCTGTGCTCGACCAATCGCTGATTGGCTATCGCAATGAATACTGATAGCTGGCACAGGTTTCGGCCAACGTGGAATATCCTCAACAAACTGGCGAAGCCATTCAGCTTCTTCAGTCGCTTTATCTAAAGCAATAAACTCAGATTCCATCGTTGATCTCGAGATACACGTTTGCTTGGCAGATTTCCAAGACACGGCTGCCCCTCCGAGGGTAAACACATAACCACTAGTGGATTTGGAATCTTTTATATCAGATATCCAATTTGCGTCACTATACCCTTCTAGTACCGCTGGGTATCTGGTATAATGCAGCCCATAATCCAGGGTGTAACGGATATACCCCAACACCCGCATAATGCCCTTCCAATGAGTAGCATTAGGATTACTCGTGTATCTACTTAGCCTACTATCAGCGTAGGCGATATCCGGCCTTGTACAACTCATCAGATACATCAAACTCCCAATGACCCGAGAATATTCTAGTTGAGAGACACTCTCACCATTCTTGGTCAAATATAGACTTAAGTCTACCGGTGTCCTAAACATACTTGTATCTGACTTTCCAAATTTCTCAAGTATCTTATTAACATAATGAGCTTGAGAAAGTACAATACCACCAGATGTTCTGGTGATCTTAACACCCAGAATGACATCTGCAAGGCCCATATCCTTCATGTCAAACTTAGAGTTTAACAATCTTTTGGTAGCTTTAATCATTTCATCATTGCTACCAACAATGAGTATGTCATCAACGTATAGACACAAAATGACATAACCTTTGTCAGTGTCTTTAACATATACGCACTTATCACACTCATTGATTCGAAACCCATTTGACAACATAGCATTGTCAAACTTCTCATGCCATTGTTTGGGAGCTTGCTTCAAACCATACAATGACTTGACAAGCTTACAGACTTTCTTACTTTTTCCTGGAGCTGAAAACCCCTCGGGTTGCTCCATGTAGATTTCTTCATCTAAATCTCCATTTAAGAAAGCTGTCTTTACATCCATCTGATGTATTTCTAAACCACGTAAAGCTGCTATTGCAATCACCATGCGAATGGATGTAATCCTTGTCACAGGTGAATACGTATCAAAGTAATCCAGGCCTTCTCGCTGTCTGTATCCTTTGATAACTAGCCGAGCTTTATATTTGTCAATTGACCCATCCGCTTTCATCTTTCTTCGAAAGATCCACTTACTCCCCAAGGCCTTACTGCCTGGGGGTAGATCAACCAACTCCCAAGTATGGTTCTGTAAGATGGAGTCAATCTCACTCTTAATTGCTTCTTTCCATAAAGGACTTTCAGGTGAAGTCACAGCTTCATGGAACGTTCGAGGTTCTCCCTCTAACATATAAGTCAAGAAGTCTGGACCAAAAGACTTTGTGGTTCTAGCCCTTTTACTGCTTCTTGGCTCATCTACTTCATCAGCTTAATCATCTACTTGATCAGTTATTTGATCAGCTGTTTGATCATCCATGTGATCATCTATTTCTTTCATGGAACTCGGAACCCTGTCTTGGGGACGACCCGGAAATACATCTTCAAAGAAAGATGCACTTCTAGATTCCATGATAGTATTCTTGTGTATATCTGAAATATCAGACTTGTGCACAAGAAATCTATATGCACTACTATTTTGTGCATAACCAATGAATATATAGTCCACGGTTTTCGGACCTATCATAACCCGCTTGGGTGTAGGTACCGCCACTTTTGCAAGACACCCCCACATTCGTAGGTATTTATATGAAGGCTTGTGACCTTTCCACAACTCATATGGAGTCTTGTCCACTTTCTTCCGTGGTATTCTATTAAGAATATAATTCGCGGAGAGAATTGTTTCCCCTCATAAGTTCTGTGGCAACCCAGAACTTATCAACATTGCATTTGTCATCTCTTTCAGCGTCCTGTTCTTCCGCTCAGCAACACCATTTGACTGAGGTGAATAAGGCGCTGTGGTTTGGTGAATAATCCCAAATTGAGCACAAGTCTCGGCAAACGGGGATTCATACTCACCACCACGATCACTTCTCAATGCCTTGATTTTCTGGCTTAATTGATTCTCAACTTCATTCTTAAAAAGAATAAATTTATCAATAGCCTCGTCTTTGCTTTTAAGCAAATACACATAACAGTATTTAGTGCAATCATCAACAAAAGTGATGAAGTACTTGTTGCCACCACGTGATTGTACAACTTTCAAGTCACACACATCACTATGCACTAAATCCAAAGGCTGGGTACTTCTTTCAATAGAATGAAAAGAAGACCTTGTCAATTTTGCTTCTACACAAGTTTCACACTTGTGTTGTGGATTAATCTTGAAAGATGGTATGTGATCTAACTTGATTAATCTACGTAAAGAGTCAAAATTTACATGACCCAATCTACCATGCCATAAATTAGGGGACTCAAGCATATAAGCAGAAGAAGAAGCTTTCTCATTAATCTTAGGGATAAGTGTCATTACATTCAATTTAAACATACCACCTGACATATATCCCTTCCCCACATAGACCCCGCCCTTGGTCAACACGACCTTGTCTGATTCAAACACCATGCGGAAGCCATGCTTGCTTAGGAGAGACCCCGAGACAAGGTTCTTACGAATGTCCGGCACAAAAAGGACATCGTTCAAAGTCAGTTCTTTTCCTGAAGTCATCTTCAGGATCACCTTGCCTTTACCCTCAACAGCTGAGGTTGCAGAGTTTCCCATAAACAACTTCTCCCCGTTTGAAACCGGTTCGAAAGTTGTGAACATTCTCTTCTCTGCACAAATATGGCGAGTGGCCCCAGTGTCCACCCACCACTCCCTCGGGTTTGACCCCACCATGTTCACTTCTGACACGACGGCTGACAGATGCATGTCGTCCACATCGTGTGACAATTCCTCCATTTCAGCCATATGTGCCCGGTTTTTGTGTTGCGGAGGGTTTTTCCTGTAGGGCTTCTTCTTCAGACAATCAACTGCCCGATGCCCGTCACTTCCACAGTTGAAGCATTTGCCATTGAACCTAAAAGTAGGCTCCTTTGGCTTGTAGGCTGGCCTTTTGGAGATTCTCCTCTAGCCCCCAACTTTGAGCTTTTGCCTGTCGGTGGTTTTTTCCTCGCCCCCGAGGACTCGCCATGCTCAACCATGTTGGCTTTGACAGTGGAGGTACTCCCTCCTTTCTTCCTGTTGTCCTCTTCAATCCGGAGCCTGACAACGAGCTCTTCGACTGTCATCTCCTTTCGTTTGTGCTTCAAGTAGTTCTTGAAGTCTTTCCAGCTATTAGGCAGCTTCTCAATCAAAGCAGCTGCTTGGAATGACTCACTTAGGACCATCCCTTCTGCATGTATCTCGTGCAGAATCACTTGGAACTCTTGGACTTGACTCAGGACAGTTTTAGAGTCCACCATCTTGAAGTCCAGGAACCGGCCGACGATAAATTTCTTTACCCAGCATCCTCGGTCTTGTACTTTTTGTCCAAGGCATCCCACAACTCCTTAGCCAATTTCTTGGCATAGAACACGTTGAAAAGCGGGTCCGCCAAGCCGTTCAGAATGTAATTCCGGCATAAGAAGTCTGTTTGTTTCCAAGCGTCCAGAGCTATGAGCTTTTGTTTATCTTGCTCATTCTCCTTTACGGCTGGTACATCTTCACTCAGAAACCTCGCAAGGCTTAGAGTAGTCAAATAAAACAGCATCTTCTGCTGCTATCTCTTGAAATTCACTCCCGTGAACTTCTCTGGGCGCTCGTGATGATTGAGCGGTCCTCCCGGAACAGCCGGAGTAACATAAGGAGGATTGACCACAGAGGTCACAGCAGGGGTTGGCAAGCCAGTCGCCTCGGGGTTCGGATCCCCACCAACATTAGCAGCAGCAGCATCAGAGACAGTTGCCATTTTTGAAAAATTACAGCAGAATTTTCACTATTCTGTATTTCCAGAAATCAAATTTAACACTAGAAAATCTCACAATTGGAAATTTAATTCAAAACTAGTCTCACCACGCAACCTAGAATCGAACATGGTCAGGAAAGTTTCCAGGAAGACTGGAGGGGTCACACCGGTCCCACTTAAAACCCAGTTAACCTTAAACAAAACTTTCAAGAGCATGTTGACTCCTAGTCCATGGGAAACAACTTTAAGAATTAAATTTTCCAAGGGATGAACTAGGTTAAACACACCAAGTTCCAAACTGTGCAAGCAATTACAACAAAATTGCTACAATAATTACAAGCAAATAAAACGTGCTTTACATATTGGTGAATAACCACAAATGAACACTCAAGCAAACAATTGCTTCAAATATTTAGTCCAAATTAATCCTTTTTCCCATTCCCATAGGTATTCCTGCAATAAAGAGTTAGCAGCAAAATACAACAAAACCTCCCTCAGCTTTTCTTTGCTTTTGGCAAAGTAGTGATTGAAGGGGAGGGTACTAGCAAACAAAATAATAAATAACTGTAAGTAAAGATTAAAACCAACCCTTAAGTTACACATCTAGAATTTAAACTAAAAAAAACTGTAAAAAATTAATTACATAATAAACATGTAATTAACTATACAAGTTACAAACCCAAAATTAAATATAATTAAACCATATTTTAAATTGGTAAAGGTTACATATGAACTTATGGTACACTAAACATGTAATTAATTGAGGCAAGTTACAAACATTTTATAACTCCTAAACACTTAAATCACATTACTAGGCAAGAATTGCAAATGACATGATTAACATGCAAATAATTCTAGAGAAATTAACATGAATTTAAATATAGGCAAGTTATACACTTTACAACTCCACACCTAAATTAAAAATTAATAAGTACAAGTTACATGTAAATTTACTACCTAATAAACATGCTAGAAATGTAAATTACACTAAAAATTAAAACCGAATGAACATGTAATTTATATTGTAAACTAGAAGCATGTGAACTAGAAGCATGTAAATCTAGAAATACAAGGCATGAACCGGTACACCATAAATTAATAAATTAATTAGAAAATACAATGAATTAACGTTGCACCAATGGAACTCTTCTTCCTTATTGATAACAGTGGCCTATTTCATGCTATGGGAAGACCAAACAGTAGCATACACAAAATGGCAAAATCAAAAGCTTAACCCTGTGTACATGCATCTAATAAACCAATTAACTCACTAGTACTACCAGTAGCCAATTACATGCAAAATTATTACACACACCTATGAATCTATTAATCTAATTCTATGATAAACGTCGAATCTATTTTAAGCTTGTTGGGAAAAACTACTCACATTACATAATTTCACATTGCATATCGCAAAATTATGAGATGAACAAAACAAAACTTCAATCCCAGAAAAAATAACATGCTGAATAAAATACAGATAAAATATAAAATGGTTAAAGGAAGCAAACAGAAGCCTGTGTGATACCACAGTCTCTTTAAAATAAATTCGCCGCCTCACCGTTGGGTGCTGGAGGTACGCCGGCGTCTACTTCCCAGGATACGATGGTTTTTACCAGCTACAACAGAAGCACCTCCTGATTAGCTTAGCGAACGGACAATGGCAGCACTCTCTCTCAGGAAGAAAATTATAGGAGAAGTAGACTGACAGTGTCACGACCCAAACCCGCCCCTATGGGTTTAGCACCGTAACCGGCCAGTAATCCTAGATTACCGAAGGCCTGCTTAACAGTGATACAGTATAACAGAGTACAGGGGCATAGCGGAAGCCAATACAGTAATAAAAACAATGTCCAATGAGCTGTGACAGTCTGTATGCCAAAAGATTTTTCATACATTCACATATATATATATGGTACAAAACAGTATGCAGAACATTTACAAACATTCAGAACAGGGATCAAGTCCAATGCAGTCTATAGTCTATACAGTTACAGAACAGTGCAGGGGGAAAAACTAAAACACCCCTAAGCCTTAGCTTGGCAGGCTCGGAACCTCGCAGTGAGGCACATTGGTTGGCTTGACAAAACTGGGAATCTACCCCGACGCCTCTAGCATTGGTCCGGTGCCTGTACATCTACATATATATATGAGTAGTGAGCTAAAGCCCAGTGAATAACATAAAGCGTAAAGAGGTTTAGAATGAATGTCCTTACAGTAATGAAAACAGTTCATTTCAATCAGTATAACAGTTGTTCAGTACAGTAAACAGCCATATGTGGTACATCCATTAGCATAACAGTAACAGTAGGTCTTAAATGACCGAACAGTAATGATCAAACCTAATCTCAAACCATTTTTCAAGAATGAAACTCAAACACAACATGCAAGACTTTAAATCAATTTAAGGCTTCAAAACATGCTCTATTGAGCTCATCCTTTTCAAAACAAGGTGAAATCATGGTCCTAAGCATTATTATGGACATGCATGCAAAAATCCATGAAGAACAACCTCAAAAACGCAAGCGTATGCCATACATGCAAAGATTAAGCTTCAATTCAATATTTTGAGCCATAAATTGGCTCTTGACCTCAATTTAGCTCAAAACCATGCAAGAACAACTCAAAGACACAATTAGGAAGTTGAATGATCTACCTTAGGTGTAGAATTAGAAGTGAGGGGGCTCAATTATGCAAATAGCCTTCAATATCTTCAAGTAAATGCACAAAATCAAGTTGAGTCACTCTCCTAGTTCACTCTCTCTCTCTAATTCGGTGGTGGTGAGGAAATGAGCTGATGAAATATGTTTGTGTGCAAGTGTAATGAGCTCAAAAGTGATTAGGTAGTGGCCACTCACCATGGCAAGATTGTAATTAAGTCAAACTCTTTGACTAGCTTATTTTAATCCGATTTAATCGTACCGAATCACATTTTAATTAAATACACCATAAAATCACATAAATTCTACTAATCATGGAACATCAATCAATTTTGGATTCGGCCGCCGATAAGGCCTTCAATTAACAGTTTAAACATAGAAATTGAACAGATAGTCATACAGTCAAATAGATAGAGTTACAATTCAAACAGATACAGGCAATTAAACAGATACAGTTAATCGATTCAGTTTCAGATTTCAATCGGTCAGTTCAGTAAGTCAGTCAGTTCATTTACTTTCCATAACCGGTATTAACTTAGCAGTAATCGGCATTAATCAGTGATCAGTAACGAGGGTTATTACAGACAGTGTATGGATGTCAAGGAAAAATTCTATATTTCTATTCAAGGAATAGGGCCTCCTTTTATACACCATGGGGGAGAGGGGAGGAGCCTCTAGCCATCAAGGCTGGCAACTAATGCTAGCAAAACTGCCCAATCAATTTTGTAAAACTGATGAGTCTTAAATGTGTGAGTTATATACACATTTATGAGGCAATTTCTCATTCAACCATTTTCTCCAACACTTTACAAGTCTCAATACTCTAATTGTACATGCATCATAGATGTTTAAAAGATTTGAAGGATTAGTTCCATGTTTGGGTATAAGAAGAGCAAGTTTTGGGGAAATATGAATTCATGAACATTTTGAACTTAATATTGAATTAAAGAAATTTTGGATGTAATTGGTTTGAATTTTGATCCTAATTTCACACATGCAAATATTTTTTTAAGAGTTTTATAACTTTAATTTCATGTTTTAGATAGTCCTCCATGCATCATGAATTAATGGAATTAGTCTCATGGATTTTGTAAGAAATAAGGTTTTAAGTAAGAAATTAAGTAGACTTATAGTTGTGGAAATTAATTTGGAAAATTAATTGTTTTTGATTTGATTTTGTAGTATTTTCTTGTGTTACATGAGTTTTTAAGGGAATTGAGTCATTCAAGTTCATATTTTGAAGAGATAAAGGAAATGTTTTAAGAAAATCAAGTTTATGGAAATTTGGAATTAATCCTAAAGTTTTGATTTTATAATTAGATTTTTAATCCGTGCATGTAATGTAATTTCAAAAGTTTGGAAAGCCTAATTCATATTTTAATAATGTGGGTTTGATATAAAGAAAATGAGTTAAACTAAATTTGAACTTCAATTACAATTATGGAAATCCCATAATTTATACTGTCCGCTCGAGCGAGGAAAGTCTTGCTCGAGCGTGAAAATTGAACTCCTAGAAGTTTTTCAAATTTTACAGTCCGCTCGAGCGACCAAAACGGCGCTCAAGCGAAGACCCTATTTTCAGCATATTTTGAAAACTTGCATTTAGTTCACATTTTTATTCTCATCTCTTTCCAAAGCATTCTAGGCATGTTTTATGGCTCTATAAGGATGAATAAGCTAACAATCAACATTAATTAGTTGATTAAGAGAATAAGTCATTAACTTAGTAGTACTTATTAAGAAGTCAAGTAAGAATTGGTTTATTCAGAAAAAAATGACTTAGTAGTGAAAGGATATGTGAAATAAGAATCCGATTCATTTGAATAAAGGAAGAATACATGTAGTAGAATCTCGGACTACTTAGACAGAAAAAGACAAAAAAAAGGGGTCAAGCTTAATCAAGGAATTGATATTGTGTTTCGATGTATATATGTTATGGGTTTGTATAGGCCGCGCGCTATCGTTCGCCTAATCTATCTGGATTGTCTGCATTATCTGATCTGCTAGTGGAGCCAATGTGAGTAACATTTCTGTAAAGATATATTGATATGAATTATGTTTTAACTGTTACCATTAAGTGATAAGTTCTTAAATGCTATTTTGATCATGTGAACGAATGTCCTATTTGCAAATATATTATGGCATCCACAGATAGTCCCAAGTCATGGGGGACGGCATGTAAATGCGAGTCTATGACACATGATTGTTTTCAAGATCTCGTTAGCCACTTCATTGTGGTGATATGTGTTTAATCGACATCCGGAACCGATTACTCTAGTCGGAAGACGTTAAGTGATATGTTCTGTGAGATGTACCATTACATTATGTTCCGATATGAGACTGATATGATTGATTGTGATATGATTTGTTTTACGGATATCGTATTTGGAATTCGTTCACTAACCCCTTTACGTTAATGTTATTCACTAGGCTTTAGCTCACAGTTTCTTATATATATGTAGGTGGTCAAGCACAGGATCAAAGTTAACGGTGTCAGCCTAATTCCGTTTCGTCAAGCCAACCCACTGTGCCTCCCGTGGAGGTTCCGGACATGTCTAGTGATTATGGCTAAGTGCATAAGTTGAAGTTCTGTTTTCTTGTTCAGCTAGACAAGTGTTTGTGTATTTTGTAAATAGGGCTAAGTCCCTTTTTGTCTAGCTTATATATGTATATATATGATGATGTGTATATGTATGTATATAAAGTTTAAAATTTTTCTGTCTCATATAAGTCTGCACAACTCAATGGATATTGTATAATTGCTATTTGCTTCTGCAGCCCCTAATTATATATTATTCTGTTAAAAGGCCTTTGGTAATCCAAGGATTACTGGCCGGTTACGACGCTAAACCTATAGGGGCGGGTTTGGGTCGCGACAGGTTGTGTATTTGAAACAGGTTGGTTGTTGTTTTTCCAAACCTGTGTTGTCCAGAATTTTGGTCTTCCGCTCGAGCAGGCTTTCTTGCGCTCGAGTGGGATATGCAAATTCTCAATACTTTGCACGTCTGCAAAAGTACTAGAGGGATGGTTTTCACGCTTGAGCGTCGTTTCCTAAGCTCAAGCGGCCTTCCTTGCACTCGAACGGGTTGTTTGTTGTCTACATAAGTACTGGATGTTTGTATTCCGCGCTCTAGCGGATTCTTCGTGTGCTCGAACGGAACCAAACTTTGTGTCTGACACTCGAGCGTCAACTTCGCCGCTCGAGCGAACTGCGCGTTTATCAGATTGCGAAGACATCATTCACTACAACAAAAAAGGCCTTTGGTGACAGACTGATTTTGTCTCCAAACATCAAATTTTCGTCACTAAAGTGATCTGCGACGAAAAAAATTTGTCACCATGTTCATGGCCTATATGTCGTCGCTGAAAGTACCTGGTGACGACAACTAGTTTCGTCGCCTATTTTTGGTTTTTGGCGACGAATTGTTTCGTCTCCGAATGGTGAATTTTTCATCCTCTATAACATCAATTTCGTCACCAAAACTAAATAATATTTTATTTTAATTATTTTTCGTGACGTAATATTTCGTCACCAAATAGATTTTAGTGACGAAAGTTTTCCTCACCAACGATATGGATTAAGGTGACAAAAAAATTCGTCACTAAAATGAGCAGAAAAGAAAATTCTTCAATGACAAAAAACATTTTGTCACCAAATATTTCAAATTAGCGGCGAAATATTCAGCAAATGTGACGAAATTATTTGTTTGGTATTGTATCATTAGTGACCAAATTATTCGTCATGTTTTTTGCAAACTAATAGCGACATTTTTTATTTCGTCACTAATAAAAATTAAAAATTTTGAAAATGGGGGTACTATTTTCTTCCGAAATTTTTTGTTTTCAGTAACAATTCCCTGCGCATTTCAATAACCTGTTCAATAAAATATCTATTAGAAATCAATACAGAAATCTGTTCATTTTCATAAACATCACATTCGAATTTCAGCACTATCCACAAAAATACAATATGAACTGCATGCGGATTATAAATATGTCTCCTAATATCCACAAAAAGCGTCTACTAATATCCACAAAAATATAATATCAACCGCATGCGGATTACCAAACACATCTCCTAATATCCAACAAAAAACATGTCAACTAATATCAACAAAAATAAAATATCAAGGGCGGATTACCCAACATGCCCTGTAATACCAACAAAAATAGACAATTTACAACCAACCAAAATACATGTAAGGTAATATGAAAAAAAACACAAAATGAGCTACCATCTGCCCTCCAAATTACCAAACATGTCCATATCAAATCTCGAATCTGCAAAAAAATGAAACACAAAAAAAAAAATGTAAGTTAGACAATTATTATCTTATCCATAAAATATACAATTTAACATGCATTTTTCGAATTAGTTTTCAAATCGGGAGTCCCGTGCTAGTTCCGTAAGTTTCCACAACTCACATTGGTCCCTCCCGAGGTGTTTGAGGTGTTCCCCGAGCCGTCTCGTGGCTATTGCACGATTTTGGCCCCCGAAGGTCTATTTTCAAGCTTAACTGTGAAAAAGTTCATTTTTGGACTTAGTTTTCTAACTGGGAGTCCCGTGCTAGTTCCATAAGTTCCCACAACTCACATTGGTCCCTCCCGAGGTGTTAGAGGTGTTCCTCGGGCCGTCCCGTGGCTGTTGCATGATTTTGGCCCCCGAAGGTCTATTTTCAAGCTTAAGTGTGAGAAAGTGCATTTTTGGACTTAGTTTTCAAACCGGGAGTCCCGTGCAAGTTCCGTAAGTTTCCACAACTCACATTGGTCCCTCCCAAGGTGTTTGAGGTGATCCCCGGGCCGTCTTGTGGCTGTTGCACGATTTTGGCCCCCGAATGTCTATTTTCAAGCTTAAGTGTGAAAAAGTGTATTTTTGGACTTAGTTTTCAAACCGGGAGTCCCGTGCTAGTTCCATAAGTTTCCACAACTCACATTGGTCCCTCCCAAGGTGTTTGAGGTGGTCCCCGGGCCGTCTTGTGGCTATTGCACGATTTTGGCCCCCGAATGTCTATTTTCAAGCTTAAATGTGAAAAAGTGCATTTTTGGACTTAGTTTTCAAACCGGGAGTCCCGTGCAAGTTACGTAAGTTTCCATAACTCACATTGGTCCCTCCCGAGGTGTTTGAGGTGGTCCCCGGGCCGTCTCGTGGCTGTTGCACGATTTTGGCCCCCAAAGGTCTATTTTCAAGCTTAAGTATGAAAAAGTGCATTTTTGGACTTAGTTTTCAAACCGGGAGTCTTGTGCTAGTTCCGTAAGTTTCCACAACTCACATTGGTCCCTCCCGAGGTGTTTGAGGTGGTCCCCGGGCAGTCCCGTGGCTGTTGCACGATTTTGGCCCTCGGTGGCCTATTTTCAAGCTTATGTGTGAAAAAGTGCATTTTTGGACTTAGTTTTCAAACCGGAAGTCCCGTGCTAGTTTCGTAAGTTTTTAAAACTCACATTGGTCCCTCCTGAGGTGTTTGAGGTGGTCCCCAGGCCGTCTCGTGGCTGTTGCACCATTTTGGCCCCCGAAGGTCTATTTTCAAGCTTAAATGTGAAAAAGTGCATTTTTGGACTAAGTTTTCAAACCGGGAGTCCCGTGCAAGTTCCATAACTTTCCACAACTCACATTGGTCCCTCTTGAGGTGTTTGAGGTGGTCCCCGGGCAGTCCCGTGGCTGTTGCACGATTTTGGCCCCCGAAGGCCTATTTTCAAGCTTATGTGTGAAAAAATGCATTTTTGGACTAAATTTTCAAACCGGGAGTCCCGTGCTAGTTCCGTAACTTTCCACAACTCACATTGGTCCCTTCCGAGGTGTTTGAGGTGGTCCCCGGGTAGTCCCGTGGCTGTTGCACGATTTTGGCCCCTGAATGTCTATTTTCAAGCTTAAGTGTGAAAAAGTGTATTTTTGGACTTAGTTTTCAAATCGGGAGTCCTGTGCTAGTTCCATAAGTTTCCACAACTCACATTGGTCCCTCCCGAGGTGTTTGAGGTGGTCCCTGGGCCGTCTTGTGGCTATTGCACGATTTTGGCCCCCGGTGGCCTATTTTCAAGCTTATGTGTGAAAAAGTGCATTTTTGGACTTAGTTTTCAAACTGGGAGTCCCGTGCTGGTTCCGTAAGTTTCCACAACTCACATTGGTCCCTCCCGAGGTGTTTGAGGTGGTCCCCAAGCCGTCTCGTGGCTGTTGCATGATTTTGGCCCCCGAAGGTCTATTTTCAAGCTTAAGTGTGAAAAAGTGCATTTTTGGACTTAGTTTTCAAACCGGGAGTCCCGTGCAAGTTCCGTAAGTTCCCACAACTCACATTGGTCCCTCCCGAGGTGTTTGAGGTGGTCCTCGGGCTGTCCCGTGGCTGTTGCACGATTTTGGCCTCCGGTGGCCTATTTTTCGACTAGTTCCATGCCTACATGTTGGAATAGTTTTCGACTTAGTTCTCGACTTAGTTTCATGCCTACATGTTGGAATAGTGCAAATTTTCAAAGTAGTTTCCTAATTGGGAGCCACATGCATATTTCAGTGTTTGTGATGTTTCTCGGGTTTTTACATGCATAGTTCACTATCTTAGTTGAAGAAAAAAATTCTACTAAATTAACATAGAAACATAATGTACTAACCAAGAAGCTTGTCCATCAGAATCTGAACTTTCCCCACTCTCAAAATTTCCCGTGATACCTTTCTGCCTCAAACACTCGATGATACTTTCTATCTTCTTGCTTTGTTTCTTCTCTGACTTTTCAAACCTTGCAATTTGTTCATTTTGGTGTGCTATTTGCAGCTCGAGGGGTTGAACATAGTCACTATTTTCAGCACGTACAACTTCAGCAAATATATGTCCAGTTCTTTAATAAAGATTCTTATACAAGTTGCACCTACTAACCTAGGCCCCTTCTAAAAACATACTAGCTAGTGCAAGAGCATACTTGATACTACCTAAACATAACATTACTACTACTACTACTACTACAGAGACCAAAGAGGCATGTCTTCTAATATATGTAATGCACTGCCACTGTCAAAAAGCCTAAAATATGCAGCCTATATATATGCAGCAAATGGGATTGAAATTGAAGTATCAACAGGTTGTATATATATAACAGCCAGATGGGATTGAAACATAACAGCCTATATATATAACAGGTTGTATATATATATTTTATATGTAAAAAAATCTGCAACCAGTGAGAGGGAAATTGAGGAATGAAAGGTGGGGATCAACCAAAAAAGAAAAAATTGAGACTAACAGCGGTGGTGTTCTCCAATTATAGTTATATTTTTAGGGCCATAAAGCCTCACTAGTGGTCCGATAAAAAAAAAAAACCATAGGAATCTATGTAAGAAACAAATCTCTTTTCTCAATAAACAATTTAACTGCTTTTAGTAAACTTTTTTTTTTTTTTTTTTAATTATGATTTCACAATAATCAAGTGGACTATATTTCTTATTTATTGCAAGTTTTTTTAACATATAGTCACCAATGGCGTTTTAATAGGAAATCGGATTAAATTTTAGGGAGGCCATCACATGAGTAATCAAA
Organism: Camellia japonica; assembly: GCA_030407325.1. NCBI lineage: Eukaryota > Viridiplantae > Streptophyta > Magnoliopsida > Ericales > Theaceae > Camellia > Camellia japonica. The sequence goes on along the minus strand of JAPPVO010000032.1, from coordinate 5,451,349 downwards.
TTTTGAAGGGCAACCCTCACACAGAGTGAGCTTTCCAAAAAAATTGGCAGCACTGGAATGAGTTTGCAGGAACCATTACATGGTATACAAAAAAAAGCATTAACATACTCTTCAGGTTAAATTGATTGTGCAAGAACTAAACCAAGACACCGAAGTAGCCAAAACTGACAAGTCATTAGAGAAGCTACTCCCCTCTTTTAGATAACAAAAACAAAATCCAATACCCCAATGATCAATATTGGCTGCAAAAGACTTCTCAAGGTTCATTGAATGTTAACCAAGAAATATATGTTTAATAATGTGACAACCCTCACCATTGTTTACTGATTAACCACTGATTACTGCTAAACTGAGACTAAACATGTTAATTGACTGACTGACTGAAATCTGGAACTGATTGATTGTCTGTATCTGTTTAAGTACATCTCTATCTGTTCGACTGTTAAACTATTTGTTCATGTTTTATGTTTTAAACTGCAAATTGAAGGCCTTATCGGCGGCCGAATCTGAAATTGATTAGTGATATGTGTTAATCATAATTTATGTGATTTTATGGCATATTAATTAAAATGTGATTTGGTATGATTAAATTAGATCAAATGTTGATAAATTACAAGAGTTGGCCTTATTTGCAACTTTGCCACTTAGTGGCCCACTTCCTTACACATATTGAGGCTTGAATACACTTAGGCAAAACATTTCCTCAGCCTTTTCCTTAGACTCAACCGACTAGAGAGAGAGGAAGCTAGGAGAAACTTGTCTTCATCTTGCATTGCTTGGAAACTTAGTAGTTTTGAAGAGAATTTGGCAAATTGAGCTTCCCTTCTTATAATTCAAGACTCAAGGTAGAGTCTTCACCTTCTTGTTCATGTAATTGAGTTAGTTCTTGCATGGCTCTTGTCATATTGGAGTTTAAAGTCAAGATTTGGTTCAAGATTGTTGAATTGAAGCTTAATCCATGCATGCATGCTCTTATATTGAAGTTTTGGAGTTGTTCTTCATGAAATAGCTTCATGCATGTCCATCTTTTGACCATAGTTCATGAATTCATCTTGTTTTTGAAAGAATTGGCCCTTTGGAGCATGCATTAGAAGCTTTGAGTGTATTAGAACACTTGCATGTTGCATGTACATCATGATCATGAAAGTTGGTTTGAAATTGGTATTTAATTGACTCACCTTTGGGCTTTGATTTTACAAATTGAGCTTTGAATCATGTAATACTATGAGTTTACAAGTGTTTTCCAGAAAATTAGCCCAAGAGGATCGAATTTGATGCATTAAAACTTGGTTTTGAGCTTGAGGTTCAAATCTGGAATTTCCAAAATTTGGACTCACGCTCGAGCGGGGAGATTGGCGCTCGAGCGTGAAATACGTGCTTCCAGCACTTTGTATTGTTTTACAGTCCGCTCGAGCGGGGAAATGCACGCTCGAGCGGGGACTTGTGTCACATGCTCAAGTGAGTGTCGAGCGCCCATCGAGCGTGATTTTTACACATCCAGTACTTTTGCCATGTTTTGCAGTCCGCTCGAGCGTGGGAAGTGACGCTCGAGCAGGGAACCTTTGTCTGCATGTCCGCTCGAGCGTATAAAGCCACGTTCGAGTGTGACCCCTGTTTTCTGAAAATTTTGTAAAGTGGTTAAAAATGCATCCTTGCATCCTCATTCCATCCTAGGCATTTTTAGGCCTAATTTAAGGCATCTTAATGAGGATATTGATGTAGAACCACACCGAGGCATATTAGGGATTAAGTTGTTACTTTCCTAACTGTGTAGCTTAGTGTGTGTTCGTTCTGTAACTGTGTAGGGTTGGCATCCGGAGACGCTCTAGCTTATCTGTAGCCCAGAACTCCGTGAGTAACAATGTTGTAAAGATATGTTCAATAATGATTATCTTCTGAACAATTGAACTGTACTATTTTCTGAAATGATATTGTTACTGATTGAATGATGTCCTAATTGTGAACTGTATTGTGGCATCCTTAGCAACCTACTGTTACTGTACTATAGTGCTACTGTCACAGAGATCTCTATCGGTTCCCACATTGGAACCACTACTGTTTACTAATATGATGGCCATCAACTGACTGTTCGGTCTATTCAAACCTACTTTACTGTTTTGCTATTGGATGTACCACATATGACTGCTATGACTGAATAACTGATATACTGATTGAAATGATTGTTTTCAATACTGAAAGGACATTCATTTTTAACCTCTTTACGCATTATGTTATTCACTGGGCTTTAGCTCACTGCTCATATATATATGTAGGTGTACAGGCACCGGACCGTTGCTAGGAGCGCCAGGGTAACTCCAGTTTTGTCAAGCCAACCTTTGTGCCTCACTTTGAGGTTCCTGAACTGTTCAAGCTAAAGCTGCTTGGGGTGTTTTAGTTTTTCCCCTTTTTGTATATGTCCTGTATAGACTGAATGTTTTTGTACTGTACTGTCTTAATAGGGATCAAGTCCCTGATCTGGATAATTGTAAATGTTGTGTACACTGTTTTGGTACTAACTGTATATATGTATGAAAAGTGTTTTTACATACAGACTGTCACAGCTCATTGGACATCTTTTAATTACTATATTGGCTTCCGCCAGCCCCTGTACTCTGAATTACTGTTTTACTGTTAAGCAGGCCTTTGGTAATCTCGGATTACTGGCCGGTTACGGTGCTAAACCCATAGGGGCGGGTTTGGGTCGTGACAGAGTGGTATCAGAGCGATACTTAACCACGAGTTATACCGCACACACGTGTCCAAATGAGCTATAGGGTGTCCTAGGAAAGCAATTAGGTCATCACATGAGCATGAAAAGTGTGTGTGGACATGACATGAATATTTGTTAATGTGTTTAAACATATAACTGCTTATGTTTATACTTGCTATAACTGCTTATAGTGAAATGGACAACGCAAGAAATGTTGATGAATCTGAATCCTCTGAGGCAAGAATGGCAAGGCTGGAGAGAATGGTGGAACTATTAACTGAAAGACTAGGGCAACAATAGAACCAACAGCCCCCACCTCCTCCAGTACAACCAGAGCCACCTGTTAATGATGATATAATAGCTCTGACACAGAAGTTTAGCAAGATGAAACCGCCATCCTTTCAGGGAGGCCTTGAACCCTTGAAAGCTGAAGCATGGGTTCTTGAGACAGAAAAATTGTTCGAAGTGTTTCCGTGCTCTGAAGCACATAAAGTGTTGCTAGCTACCTTCACCTTACAAGAAGAAGCTAGAAGGTGGTGGGTGCTAGTCCGTGACACCAACACCGTTATGACTTGGGCTCAATTCAAAGGAGCCTTCTTCGAAAAGTACTTCCCTCAGTGTGCCAGGGACAGAAAAGTGACTGAGTTTGAACAGCTGAGACAAGGCACCATGTTGGTAGCCAAGTATGAAACAAAGTTCACCGAACTTGCTAGATATGCACCACATATGATGGACACTGACTACAAGAAGGCCAGAAAATTTGAAGGCGGCCTTAATGTTGAAATCCTCGACAGAATCAATGTTCTAAAACTACTAAAGTATGTAGATGTTCTTGACCGAGCAATCATGGCTGAGTCAAACATCGAGGCATTGAAACAGACTAACACACCATCGACCGAGTGGCGTGGTAAGAGACGGGGTTTTAGGTTCAAGAAAGGCAAGAATAACCCATTGAACAAAAAGCAGAATACAGGGTCAACAACTAGTTCTAGCCAAGGGAACCGTTCTATACCGCCCTGTTTTGAATGTGGTAAGAATCATAAGAGGGTTTGTTATAAAATCTCTGGTGCTTGTTACAAGTGTGGTAAGGTGGGCCACATGGTCAAAGATTGCCCTTCTACTTCACAAGGCAATAGTAAAGCTGCATCTAGCACAGCAGCATCAACTGTTGCACCAAAACCTAACCTTAAAGCTACCGGGAAAGAGCCTATGAGGCAAGGCCGAGTGTTCGCACTCGTACCGGGAGATGTACAAAATACCGAGACCGTTGTGTCAGGTATACTCTCAATTTGTACTCAAAATGCATATGTACTGATTGATTCGGGGTCTACACATTCATATGTATCGCATGCTTTTTCGCAAAAATTGAATAGACCATTGGAACCCATGAATTACTTGTTAGCTGTGTCTTCACCTGTTGGGGGATCTATGACTTGTGCTTATATGTACCCTGCATGTGAAATTATTGTTGGGGATATGCATCTGTATATTGATTTACTGTCATTAAATATTGACCATTTTGATGTAATATTGGGGATGGACTGGCTACAAAAATATCATGCTAGTATTGACTGTGTAACGAAACAAGTGATTTTCCATCCACCTGGTTTACCCGAATTTGTGTTTGACGGGATTGGTGTAGTACCTCCCCCATATCTGATTTCATCTATGAAAGCCTGTAAATTGATTAAGAAAGGGTGTAAAGGGTACCTGTGTTCTGTATGGACTGTACCTACTGATGTTAACGCTAATGTGAACAGTATTCCTATAGTCAGAGAATTCTCAGATGTTTTTCCAGATGATCTGCCAGGGGATTTGATTGATAGGGAGATTGAGTTCACCATTGATGTGATTCCGGGTACACAGCCAGTATCTAAAGCTCCTTACCGAATGGCTCCGACTGAACTAAAAGAATTGAAAGTGCAACTGCAAGAACTGTTAGATAAGAAGTTCATCAGGCCCAGTACTTCACCGTGGGGCGCACCTGTCTTGTTTGTGAAAAAGAAAGACGGCTCACTGAGACTCTGTATCGACTACCGTGAACTGAACAAGGTAACTGTGAAAAATAAATATCCATTACCGCGTATTGATGACTTATTTGATCAGTTACAGGGTGCTCAAGTATTCTCTAAGATTGATCTCAGATCCGGATATCATCAGCTGAAAGTTAAACCAGAGGACATTGATAAAACTGTTTTTCGAACGAGGTATGGACATTACGAATTTTTAGTTATGCCTTTTGGAGTTACCAATGCACCTGCTGCATTTATGGACCTTATGAACAGAATTTTTAAACCATTCCTCGATGACTTTATTGTTGTATTTATAGACGACATTTTGATTTATTCTAAAAGTAGAGAAGAACATGAACATCATCGGAGACTTGCCTTACAGACCCTAAGAGAACAGAAACTGTATGCGAAATTGAGTAAATGTGAATTTTGGCTTGATCATGTTATGTTTTTGGGACATGTTATTAGTAGAGATGGCATTTCAGTTGACCCATAGAAAGTTGAAGTTGTGGTAAATTGGCCTAGACCAACAAATGTTACAGAAGTCCGAAGCTTTTTGGGGTTAGCCAGGTATTACAGAAGATTTGTCAAAGACTTCTCAAAAATTGCCTTACCACTGACACAGTTGACTCAGAAGGGGATATCATTTGACTGGACTGACCAAAGAGAATCAGCATTCCAAGAGTTGAAAACTCGACTTGTGACTGCAACGGTTCTTACCCTACCTTCAGGTACGGATGGTTTTACCATTTTTAGTGATGCTTCTCATAAGGGTTTGGGATGTGTTTTAATGTAGAATGGGAGAGTTATTGCCTATGCTTCCCGACAACTGAGACTGCATGAAAAGAACTACCCGACCCATGATTTAGAACTTGTTGCAATAGTGTTTGCACTGAAAATTTGGCGTCACTACCTTTATGGGGCGACGTGTGAAGTGTATACCGACCACAAGAGCTTGAAATACTTCTTCACACAGAAAGAACTGAACATGAGGCAGCGGAGATGGTTAGAATTGATTAAGGACTATGACTTATCTTTTTCTGTTTACTTTTTCTATAAATTATTTTCTATTTATTCACGTACCTGTCCCTGATCGAGGCTCCTCCTTTTATACTGCTTGTGGACCCATGGTTGGGCCTACATCAGACCTATTGTTTGGCTTCCAGTTGGCTTTTATCATGGCCGAGTTGTATAGGTTGCTGCGTGGATTTCTGGATAGGGCCGACCTGTATTCGGCCTCATTCTCTAATGGGCCTCATCACCTTGATGAAATTCGGCCCCCACAATTGCCCCTCCAACATTCGATTAGTCCCGTTTAATCAGCGTGTTCAATTTGTGCGGACGTTTCGTTCGGCTTGATGACGGAACAGTTGCTGGAAATAAAAATACAGCGCTCGCGCTCCTTTCGATACTGAATCGTTAGAATGAACGTGATCAGGAATCATTACAACTTCCCGCCTCTTGTTACTTGACATTCATTTAATGTGATTTGAAAATGCATTGTTCCTTCGAGTTTTTTGAGATTTTGTACCATCCAGGGAAAGCTAATACCGTTGTCGATGCTTTGAGTCGGAAGTTGATTGGAAACTTAGCCTGTTTACTCAACGGACAGAAAGAGTTGCTATGTGACCTTGAAGGACTTGATATGGAGATTGTTTTGCGTGAACAAGGTGGAACATTAGCTGGTATTTTTGCTCAACCAGCACTGATTGAAGAGATTAAAGAGAAACAGCAACAGGATGACTTCTTGAAGAAGATCGTCGAAGAACGAGAATCCAAACCGAGGCCAGATTTCAAATTTGAAAACAATGTACTGAAGTTCCAGGGGAGATCGTGTGTACCGAATGATTCTGATTTGAAAAGGAGAATTCTGCAAGAAGGCCACAATTCTAAGCTGTCTATCTGTCTAGGAAACACGAAAATGTATCAAGACTTGAAACTGAATTTCTGGTGGCCGGGAATGAAGAAAGAAATTGCTGACTTTGTGTCGAAATGTCTTCATTGCCAACAAGTTAAAGCCGAACATCAACGACCCGCAGGCTTACTGCAACCTTTACCGATACAGGAGTGGAAATGGGAACATATCACTATGGATTTCATTATTGGTTTACCTCGCTCCAGTAAAGGTATGGATTCAATTTGGGTTATTGTTGATAGACTGACTAAATCTGCTCATTTCTTACCTGTCAAAACAATTTATAATGCGGACAAATTGGCTGTAATCTATATTGATGAGATTGTTAGATTGTATGGAGTGCCTGTGTCCATTGTTTCTGATAGGGACTCGAAGTTTACATCAAGATTTTGGCAAAGCCTACAGACAGCATTGGGTACGGAACTGAGACTGAGTAGTGCATACCATCCTCAGACAGATGGTCAGTCAGAAAGAACCATCCAGACTCTAGAGGATTTACTGAGAATGTGTGTCCTTGATTTCCAGGGAAATTGGGAAAGCCATTTGCCTTTAGCCGAATTTGCTTACAACAACAGCTTTCATTCAAGCATCGGTATGGCGCCTTTCAAGGCTTTGTATGGCAGAAAATGTCGATCTCCGATTTGCTGGGCAGAAGTTGGAGATGGGCCTTTGCTTGGACCCGAGATTGTCTATGAAACTACTGAAAAAGTAAAACTGATTCAACAGAGACTGAAAACTGCACAAAGCCGACAGAAAAGTTATGCGGACGTCTGAAGGCGAGACAGAGAATATGAAGTAGGTGATCACGTTTTTGTTATAGTGACACTGATGAAAGGCCAGACTCGTTTTGGGATTAAGGGCAAGTTAGCGCCGAGGTATGTCGGACCGTATGAGATTATTGAGAAAATCAATCCGGTGGCGTATCAAGTAGCGCTTCCTCCTGAAATGGAGCATATGCATAACGTCTTCCACATTTCTATGTTGAGGGATTACCTCCGGGATCTTTTTCATGTGATTGAGCCTACTCGTGTAGTGCTAAGTGATGACTACACTTACGAGGAACGGCCTATTCAGATTGTAAACAGACGGATCAAGAAGTTGAGAAACAAAGAGATTCCGTTAGTGAAAGTTGACTGGCAAAATCATGGTGGCGTCTATGCCACTTGGGAAAGGGAAGATGACATGCTGAAGAGATATCCTAAACTGTTTCCACTTAATCCTGTTTTCTTAGAATGAAGGTAATTCGAGTTTGGAGGACCAAACTCTTTATAAGGAGGGGAGACTGTGACAACCCTCACCACTGTTTACTGATTAACCACTGATTACTGCTAAACTGAGACTAAACATGTTAATTGACTGACTGACTGAAATCTGGAACTGATTGATTGTCTGTATCTGTTTAAGTGCATCTCTATCTGTTCGACTATTAAACTATCTGTTCATGTTTTATGTTTTAAACTGCAAATTGAAGGCCTTATCGGCGGCCGAATCTGAAATTGATTAGTGATATGTGTTAATCATAATTTATGTGATTTTATGGCATATTTAATTAAAATGTGATTTGGTATGATTAAATTAGATCAAATGTTGATAAATTACAAAAGTTGGCCTTATTTGCAACTTTGCCACTTAGTGGCCCACTTCCTTACACATATTGAGGCTTGAATACACTTAGGCAAAACATTTCCTCAGCCTTTTCCTTAGACTCAACCGACTAGAGAGAGAGGGAGCTAGGAGAAACTTGTCTTCATCTTGCATTGCTTGGAAACTTAGTAGTTTTGAAGAGAATTTGGCAAATTGAGCTTCCCTTCTTATAATTCAAGACTCAAGGTAGAGTCTTCACCTTCTTGTTCATGTAATTGAGTTAGTTCTTGCATGGCTCTTGTCATATTGGAGTTTAAAGTCAAGATTTGGTTCAAGATTGTTGAATTGAAGCTTAATACATGCATGCATGCTCTTATATTGAAGTTTTGGAGTTGTTCTTCATGAAATAGCTTCATGCATGCCTATCTTTTGACCATAGTTCATGAATTCATCTTGTTTTTGAAAGAATTGGCCCTTTGGAGCATGCATTAGAAGCTTTGAGTGTATTAGAACACTTGCATGTTGCATGTACATCATGATCATGAAAGTTGGTTTGAAATTGGTATTTAATTGACTCACCTTTGGGCTTTGATTTTACAAATTGAGCTTTGAATTATGTAATACTATGAGTTTACAAGTGGTTTCCAGAAAATTAGCCCAAGAGGATCGAATTTGATACATTAAAACTTGGTTTTGAGCTTGAGGTTCAAATCTGGAATTTCCAGAATTTGGACTCACGCTCGAGCGGGGAGATTGGCGCTCGAGCGTGAAATACGTGCTCCCAGCACTTTGCATTGTTTTACAGTCCGCTCGAGCGGGGAAATGCACGCTCGAGCGGGGACTTGTGTCACACGCTCGAGCGAGTGTCGAGCGCCCATCGAGCGTGATTTTCACACATCCAGTACTTTTGCCATGTTTTGCAGTCCGCTCGAGCGTGGGAAGTGACGCTCGAGCGGGGAACCTTTGTCTGCATGTCCACTCGAGTGTATAAAGCCACGCTCAAGTGTGACCCCTGTTTTCTGAAAATTTTGTAAAGTGTTTAAAAATGCATCCTTGCATCCTCATTCCATCCTAGGCATTCTTAGGCCTAGTTTAAGGCATCTTAATGAGGATATTGATGTAGAACCACACCGAGGCATATTAGGGATTAAGTTGTTACTTTCCCAACTGTGTAGCTTAGTGTGTGTTCGTTCTGTAACTGTGTAAGGTTGGCGTCCGGAGACGCTCTAGCTTATCTGTAGCCCAGAACTCCGTGAGTAACAATGTTGTAAAGATATGTTCAATAATGATTATCTTCTGAACAATTGAACTGTACTGTTTTCTGAAATGATATTGTTACTGATTGAATGATGTCCTAATTGTGAACTGTATTGTGGCATCCTTAGCAACCTACTGTTACTGTACTATAGTGCTACTGTCACAGAGATCTCTATCGGTTCCCACATTGGAACCACTACTGTTTACTGATATGATGGCCCTCAACTGACTGTTCGGTCTATTCAGACCTACTGTACTGTTTTGCTATTGGATGTACCACATATGACTGCTATGACTGAATAACTGATATACTGATTGAAATGATTGTTTTCAATACTGAAAGGACATTCATTCTTAACCTCTTTACGCATTATGTTATTCACTGGTTTTAGCTCACTGCTCATATATATATATGTAGGTGTACAAGCACCGGACCGTTGCTAGGAGCGCCAGGGTAACTCCAGTTTTGTCAAGCCAACCTTTGTGCCTCACTTTGAGGTTCCTGAACTGTTCAAGCTGAGGCTGCTTGGGGTGTTTTAGTTTTTCCCCTTTTTGTATATGTCCTGTATAGACTGAATGTTTTTGTACTATACTGTCTTAATAGGGATCAAGTCCCTGATCTGGATAATTGTAAATGTTGTGTACACTGTTTTGGTACTAACTGTATATATGCATGAAAAGTCTTTTTGCATACAGGCTGTCACAACTCATTGGACATCTTTTAATTACTGTATTGGCTTCCGCCAGCCCCTGTACTCTGAATTACTGTTTTACTGTTAAGCAGGCCTTCGGTAATCTCGGATTACTGGCCGGTTACGGTGCTAAACCCATAGGGGCGGGTTTGGGTCGTGACAAATAAGCATGTGCAAGGACCAAGTTTTTGATCCCTCACTTAGACAAAAGTTCCTTGACATAAAATGAAGCATAATTCAAAATTAGAAATGTAAGAGTTGATTTCCATTTGTTGAAAATTGTTAATCTGACCTGTAAGGGTAAGTCACTGTGCAAAGATTACCTTAGAAAGGCAATCTACATCAGCACATAATATCATTGAACCACAGTGCACTCCTTCCACAAGGTCAAACCTGTAACAAAAGTCTTCACAAAACAACCACCCAAATCCCCCTGACCGACAATTTTATCGTGCCCTTAAGACATTCCATTTCTCTAATTTAAAATGAGGACCATTGCCAACTTGTCCTATTTTGAAAAACTCTCTCAATCATCAATGTGTTCATGTAAAAACCAGAAACAACCAAAGACTTGGCACTCCCATTTCTATCAATGATCCAACATTCATTTAAGATGGTGATACTGGTAAGCATGTATATATATACATACACACATACAATGCAGGTAGACATAATTATATTCAAATCAATGAAAAAGAATAGGGCATAGCATATTTTCATCCATTTATAAATATGTAATAATATTATCTAAAAACATGGATAGAGAGGACCATTATAAACTCAACTTATGGGAAAACTCCACTTATATTCTTTAAGCATCGAGAGAGAGAGAGAGAGAGAGAGACTAACAGCGGTGTTCTCCGATCGACACATAGCGGCGGTAAGGAAATGAGGGGCTAACGGCGGCGGTGGTGAGGGCTGTCAGCGGTGAGAGCTGTCAGAAATGGTAGAGCGGCGGTGGGTTGATCCAATGTGAGCAGCGGCGGTGAGGGCCCTGTGTAGTATAACGTCTGTGTGTGTGTGTATGTGTGTGTGTGTGTGAAATAGGTTTGAACCGAGAAATGATTGTGTGTGATTGAGAAAAGGAACCGATTGTAACAAAACATTTTTATTTCCCCCTAAAATAATTAGTGACTAAATTATATTTTTGTGACAAAATTATTTCTTCACCAAAGATAAAAATATTGGCCACAAAAATAGTTTTGTCACTAAATGATATTAAAATATCACCAAATTATTGGTGACAAAAATATATTTGTCATTAATAATTTTATAATTGGTGACAAATTTTTTCGTTACCAAAAGTCTATTAATTTTGGCGCCCTCCGAAAATATTAGCGGGAAAATATTTGATGACAAAAAAAATATAAATAATGACGAAATATAATTTCGTCACCTATTTTTTTTATTATGATTTAGATTGGTGACGAAATTTTATTTTTGTCTCTAAAAATGATACATTTGGAGACGAAATATGATTTTCGTCATTAAAAGATACATATTTCGTGACAAAAAAAAAAATTTCATCATTAGTTTTCGTCTCTAAAGACTATTTTTGTTGTAGTGATTTTATATCACTTTTTCATATCCATTCTTCAAAAAAGCCCTAAAGTGAGACCCTCTCTGTCTAAAACTTACATTCTCTCTAGATTTCCACCTAGATCTAGTGATCTATCCACCCTACTTCCTTTGATAAAAATGTAGAGCTTCTCAAGATCTTCATTTTGAACGGATTGAAGTTGGATTTTGACATTTTTGAAGTTCCATCCTTGCTTGGCTCATTTTCTCTTTTTGAGGTTGGGATTTTCTACATTTTGTTATGGGTTTTAACTTAGTTATTTGTAATTGTGTAACAATGGTGGTATTTGGGAGTAACTTGGGCAAACCTAGGGTTTGAGTGAGATGTAAAAGAGAGGTTTTTGGCGGAAATGAAATAAATGAAGTTGGGGTTTGAAAATGAAGTTTTGTTGTGTCAAAATGGACCATTTTGGTACTTGGATTGATGTTTTGATAAGGGAGATTTTTGCCCTAAAATCATTATCATATCTATTTTGTATAAATAGTTGGAATTGGTGTTGTAAATGTGAAATTGAGCGAGTATTGGAATGGATGGTGGAATTGAATATGAAATGCTTCATAGCCTTGGAAATTTTGATTAAATTATCTGTCTTGAGATTGTATATCTGTTTAGAAATATCTATATTGGACTATCGATGGAGGATAACTTTGATTGTTGTAGAAATTACATGTGGATTAGGTGAATTAAAACTAGTCTATGGTTGATTATCATTGAATATGATCATGTTGTGAATACATTGTATATGTATGATTATTTGGGAGAAGAAATAAGATGTACTCCATGTGTGATTATGAGTTTATATACATTGCATATGTATGATTGTTTAGGAGAAAAAAGAGGATGAACTCTATTATAATTAAGTTGGCCGGAGTATCTTGGGTGAAAGTCCCGAAATTTATACATGGGTGCCGATCCAAAGGACGAAATATCCGTAAAATAGCAAGTTGAAATTATACATGGGTGTCGATCCCGCAAACGAAATATCCGTAAAATGACAATTGAGAGTGTTTGTATATTAAATGTGAAATTGTTAAACTATTGAGTTGTAGTCTCATTTGGACTGTTAAAAAGTAATGAAATTGGCTCATGTATTGAAATGTATAAAAGGGAAATAAAACGGAATATGGACTTGATATATATTATGACTATATAAAACGTGAATGTTTTATCACTAGTATTGTACATGTACATTGCACTTATATCTTTGTTAAACCTCATATACTCTATTAGATTGTTCCTACTGGGCTGTGACTCACCCTATTTGGGAAAAACTATTTTCAGGTAATGATGGCATGCCTCCACCAAGGCAATAACATTGGAGGGACTTCTTTTGCGAAGCAAGGGCTTCTATGTTTTGTTTCATTACTTGTATAGCCTAGGGCTTAAATTGTAAGAGCTAGTCTTATTTTTGTTGTAACAAAACCAAGACTTGGAAAGGTGTAAGCCAATAGGGCATTTAATTATGTTAAACTTCCTTTGTATCATCAACTCTATGTTATGAAAAGACTATTTACTCTAATTTATGCAGTTATTAATGTATGTTTGGAGTTGTATTTCCATATTATTTTTGGGGGTGTGACAGGAAACCGGCGACCAGGAAGACATACGCGGACTCCGACATCTACAAGAGAGAAATGGACAGTGAGGGGCTACGATGATGGTGGCGAGGGGTTGTGCAGGTGGTGGTAAGAGGCTCACCAGAGAGGAAAATAAAAAATGTGGATTGGTCGTTGGGCGTCGCTGGGAGTGGAAGTGGTACTGAGATTAGGGTTAGGGTTAAGGTTAGACTTAGGAGAATGGGGATAGGGATAAAATTGAAATTTGATGTTAGGACAAAATTGTAATAAAAAAAATGAAAGGTCCAAAGTAAAAAAGTAAAAGCATTTAGCAACCCTCATAAAAAATTAACTCTACAAAAGTATCACAATTAAATTTCATTATATTCTTACATTCCCCATGCAAGTCGAGGAAGTTACAATTCATTTATTGTTTTCTTAACATGTACTGCACATGTTAAAAAAACCCATTGTTTATTAATATAAATGTTTTTCATGTTCTAAAAAAAAAACATAATTCTAAGTGTCTTTTTTTTTTTTTGAATAAAAAAATTTGTTTTCATATATATATTGAAACAATTTGTCAAATAGTAAAAGTTTTTTTTTTTTTTTTTTTTTGTGGGGGGTGGGAGGGGAATGGGTAAATCTGTCTAGTGGCAAGAAGAGATGATGATGGGGATGATTTTTATTGCATTGCATTTTTATTTATTATTGTGCAAGGAATGTGAGAAAGCTAGCAAAGCAGTGAAAGTACTGCAATTTCAACTTGGGTGCTCGTGATTCGGTTTTGGACAGTTTAATTTGCGGTTTGGATCCATCTATGTATGATTTGGAGAAAATTGAATTTGTAATCGCCCGCAGTGCAGATTGCAGTTTGTGCGGCTAGGATTCGCGGATGTGCGGGCGGTTGCGAACGGTTTGCGGTTTTGATTTTTTTTTAAAAAAAATTATTTTTGAGCTTTTTTTTTTCTTCCTGTTTTGTAAATATTTATTTTGACCCATTTTCTCTATATTTTTTAAAATGTTCAACATTAATAATTAATGAATTAAAACTTATAAAATTAAAAACACAAAAAAATCAATTTCTAATACAACCAAACAATTCAAAAGCTTAAACTTTTAAATAAAATCATAAATTAACACAAGTACATTTTTCAAAATTTTAAATTAAATCATCAAAATCATTCAGTATCGAACAATATAATTAAAATAAAAACATTCAAAATTTAAAAATATTTAGGATAGGATGAACGAAATCAATGGTCCAAGTTTTTAAAAAAAGAAAAAAAAAAAAGTCTAAGTGCGGGTGAGTTTTTATGGGTGCGAGTAAAACTCGTAATCTGCAATAATGTTATATTTCAAATCGCATCGTATTTGCGAAACCGTCAATTTGTATGCAAATCAATTCAAGTTGAGTGATTTAGATAACCCTATATCCAATCATAATTTCAACAGTTTATGTTTAAATAATTATTTTTTATTTTTAAATTTATGCCCGAACAACATGGTATGTAGTGTGCGTATAGAATAAGCCAGCTTAAAACAAAGTTATGTGAAATACCACTATTGCCTTCTAAATTTATTTTAATATTTTTATTATAAAAAAAAAATCCGTTACAGGGGGATTGAACCCGACGTGAATCGAACACGCAACCTTCTGATCTGGAGTCAGACGCGCTACCATTGCGCCACGGATCCTAGATGTTAAGTGTTTCGACGAATTTATTAATTATATCCAAAAATAAAAATACATTTTGATTTTAGGGCCAAAAATTACTTTTCTATTGCAAATAATTAAAATAAATGGGAAATAAAAAAAAATTATAAATGGGTGTAATTAAAAAAATGAAAGGCAACAAAATTTCCCTGAAATAAATTTATACACTTAAAAATTTGAATATATTTTTTTAGTTAACTTTTGGTGGAGAGAATTAAAATGCTCTCCTTTTTTGGGGATAAACAAGGTTGATCCATATATCTTGGTATATGCACAATAGTAGATAGATAGATAGATTTTAGTAATTCCTTGTTTTAACCTGTGATTAAAAATGTCGACCCATTCTTCCAATGAGCCAAGCACCATCACTGAAACAGCCACAGTTTATCATCCATCACATGGACATGGAGAGAGCACAGATGGCCAATCCCACACTAACCATCACCACCACCACTCCAACAAGTCTTATCCTCCACCTGAGGCCCTGTATGATCAAATTGTTCAAAACCCAGATGTTTTCTTGGCTAAGCTCAAGGGTTTTCATGACTCCTTCGGTACCAGATTTAAGTAAGTTTTGTTTTTATTTTTTGTGGGTTGTTCAAGTTTTAAGTAATTTGTTTGTGGGTTTTCTAATTTGCTCTCATATCTGGGTTTTTTTTTTTTTTTTTGGGGGGGGGGGGGGGGTATATATTTCTTGGATGTGATTTCATGTAGATATTTGTTTTATAAAATGTTTCTATATCATCACACCATCTTCAATAAATTAGTAATCAGTGTGTGCAATGCATTTTGTGCATTTGTGCGTGTGTGTGTTTTTTTGGGATAGATTTGTCATTTTGTTACAACATAATACCCTGATGGAAAGTGCTATATATAAATGGATTTGTTTCCTGATTTTATTACCACGAGAGAAATCTTGTGAGAAACTAGTTTATGTGTACCATTCTAATAATTTCTAATGCTCAAATATACCTTTCTCAGTGAAACAATGGAATGGCTGATGGTTTGATGAAGTTAAATACTTTTAACTGAGGAATTAATCATGACATCCCAACAAGATGTTAGGTTAAAAAAATTGACAGTGGTGCTACATACACCAATTACTATACCAATTAGTGTACTAACACATGCTATAATATTACAACTTCAAAACTATAGAACCCCACTCATTATATAAGCACAAAGCCTTGAAGGCAATAAAACTATGTCACATCATCTGTTAGTACATTAATTGGTGTACCTATTGGTGCATATAACTTTATTCAAAAAATAAATTCTAATTGCAATGTTATTAGCATATTTAGGATGATTTTGATTTCAATCTCTTTGGACCATAAATTATGACATTATTCCTCCTGCAAAAGTAGATTCTCAAAATTTGAGTGGGGAAATATATTCTTTTACTAATAGCTTTCACAATGGAAGTTTTGGAAATAAGGAATCATTTGGTTGTGTTCAAAATTGAAGTTGTGGAAATATGGAATCTTTTTGGTTTTGGAAATATGGAATCCTTTTGGTTGCATAACCTTATAATTCATATTGTGCTGCGTATAATTTAATTTAACTTAGCTTAAAATTCATAGAATGAGTGATTTTGATATTTAGGAATTGGAATGAATATTTTGGTTTATTTTCTTCATGGGTTATTTCTGGCAGGGTTCCTACTATGGGAGGAAAGACTCTAGATCTACACCGCTTGTTTCTAGAAGTCACATCTCGAGGTGGCATTGAAAAGGCAAGAAATCACTTTGATTTCAGCCTGTGTTTTGGGGACTTTTTAAGATGTATAGGTATAGCTTATGTGGTTGTGTCCAATGCAGTAAGAAAAGAAGAAACATATCTTCATCCCCTAAAAAATTAACATACGATTCAATTGCAATTTGTTCCTTTTTTGCACTAATATTTCAAAGAAGGGACTTAACTTATATTGGGGATGCTTTATCACAAAACTATGATTTTACTCTTCAATATTTGGGAGGAAAATTGAAACTTAAGCATTTAGACGCAGACATGTGTTCTAAAATTTTTGAGTTAGCTAAATTTATTGATGACTGATGACACACATTCCTACCCTAGGCATGGTACCTGCTGAGGCAATGTAACATAGAGTTTGCTTTTGGGTTGCTATGTACTGTGGATTTTCAGTTCACTTATATTGAGAGCAGAAAAGGAATATTCAATCCGAGTAACGTAAGCACAGACATGACACACTAGCTTTGTTATAAAACTTGCCTTTAGATATTACTGGGCCTATTAATAAGTAAAACACAGTGGTGAAGTTTTCATGGGATTTTCTATACCATGCCAAATCCATTTATCAGCATCAAGCTGTCAAGTGTCTTGAACTTTCTAGTTTGGTTTTGTGGACAGTCTAGTGCTTGAGAATAGTTACCGTGTGAGCTGCCTTTAAGCCATGTATCTATGCTGAAAGCATGTGAACCAAAGACCAAACCAAATATCTCTATTTTCCGTATGTTTGTTTGTTTTACTGTTTTTTTTATATTATTAATTGATGTCTATGTTTGCATTGGGAAACGATCTTCTTACCATGAACTGATTTCAGGTTATCAAAGATCGCAGATGGAAGGAAGTGATTTCGGTCTTCAATTTCCCATCAACAATAACTAGTGCATCATTTGTTTTACGAAAGTACTATCTATCGCTGCTTTATCACTTTGAGCAGGTTTATTACTTCCGGAAAGAAGTCCCTTCCATTTCACTGGATGGTATGCCAAAATAGGAGCCTCACAAGGAACACAATTTTGTTTCTTTTCTATCGAAACGGTCCGAATGAAACATTAGTGTAATACCAAAATGCTACAATGAACCACATAGAAACACACCGTAATACTGCCAAACATACTGAAAGTACGAGTTGTTTCTACATCTATTAGGAATATCCAACAATAGTCATTTCCATTATCCTTTTTTGCCAAAAGATAAGATTTGAGAGCAAAAAAAACCTTATATTTATTAGAAAATCTAAGAAGCTAGAAAGGAGAATAGGAGAGAGATAGAGAAGAAGACAAAACAAGCATGATTATTAAGTCACTTATTCTATATCTTTATTACCACAAAGTAAATTTAAAAAAAAAAAAGTTTGTTACCTCTTTTTATTTTCATCCATAATACTACTAGAATTTTGTATTTTTTAATTTTTTTTCCCCATAAATCCTCCTTCCTCAGCTAGGCCTTTAAACTTTTTATGTTACGAGTGTCTAATATTCATAGGTCTCCTTATGAATTTTTAGAGTAAGAACCGGAATTACATTAGCATGTTCAATTATTTAATTATTAAGAATGTATTAACATTTATATAGATTTTAGTTTTTATTTCCATACACTTCCGTCTTTTGTCATTTCCCTTATGTTTCTGAAATATTTTTGAAATGTTTCCATTTCCAAGCTAACTGAAACGATATTTTGATCCTTGGAGCCTCATGATATGTTTATGTTGTTTTAAGTTTTCTTCTAGACTAAAATAGACATGTTTCTATTATTCTATTCTACAGATCCTGCAAGCAGGACCCCTGTGAATGGATCAGCAGCCCCATATGTTCTTGAGGATGGTGCTACAAAAAATCGACGGCCAGGTCAGGGTATGTGTTACTACCATTTCGATATTATGACTCTCCATATAGGAGCAGATTTAATATTTCACCTATTTGATATCTGCATTTATCATTCTGCTTGTATTTAATGTAATATTTGTAGTTATTGGGTCTAACAATAGAGGATGAGATAGTTTTGTTGTTTTCAAAAGGATCTCCTTATCACATTTATGTTTGAAATGGCCATCCGAGTACTCAAATCTCTCTATGAGCACTGTAAACCTTGTCCACTGGACTCCCAAATTAGAATTTGGAATTTGAATATAGAAGGGGCCTGCCTGAGATGCCTACATGATGAATTATTTGGACTCCTACGACTTTGTGAATTTGTGAATGTATGAACTCCCTGATATTGGACAATCTAGAATTACCAGAAATTTCAAATTTCTTAAAGTTGCCTAACTATTTTCATCTTTTTTTCCCAGTACAAGTAAATAGATTATTTTATTTTGTGATTTGATTGTCTAATGTTCTATTTTCCTTCATTCCAAATCAACAATAATGAGAAATTTGGCTTTGTATACCACCTAATATTCTGTATCAAAATTTCCCTTTCTCCTACTTGTGCATGTGACAGCCGGTATACCTGTAGTTTGATAGGCTTACATGTTTAAATTGTAACAAGTATTTCTTGTCTGTGATGTACAGTGAATTTAATCTTGGAGCCTGGCAATACAGTCAGTGGAACCATTGATGCAAAATTTGACAATGGCTACCTGATTACTGTCAAATTGGGTTCTGAAAAGCTGAAAGGTGTCCTTTACCATACTCCTTCATCGTTACACACATCTCAGAGTTCTAATACTTCAACTGTACCTCCTCACCGGAACCGCCAGGCTAAAGCCTTTATGCCATGGGTAGGAAAAAGCCATCAGCCACAAAATTGGAGTTTCATGGAGCAGACTCACAGATGTTGAAAAGCAGGTGCCCTATACATTTAAAAAAAAAAAATTTAAATTATTCTATCCTAATTTTATGATTGGAATTTTCTTTAATTATCAGGCTTACTGAATACTGTAAAATTCCTGTTAGATTGGAGATTGCTATTGTTAGATCACAACTAGCCCCAAACGCTTAAGCTGTTAGAAAAGGAGGCCAACAATACATATCAAGCTCTACAACACTATCCCTCACATGTAACTGTGTCTTGCATGTGGAGATGCAAACATCCAAACATGTAGAGAAACTAAATGACGGAAAGACTTGAACCGCATACCTTTTCTAACTCTGAAACCGTGTTAGATCACGACACTAGTTCCAAAAGCTTAAGCTGTTAAGAAAGGAGTCCAACAATAGTGCATGTCAAGCTCTCTAACAACTATATTCATAGCCTTAATGGCTGTATTCACAGCTCCTGCTCTCACATGGGCGGCAGGTGTGTCCCATGTTGTGAGAGAGGGGTTTGTGGATATAACCTGAGAGGCTGAGGGTTGTCGTAGCTTTAGCAATATCCTATTAGATGTACTTGATGTGTTTTATTTATTTATTTATTTATAATATGTCAAATTTTGGATGATGTGATATGAGATAGGCATTACAACTTGCATGGCTGTAACGTGCAGCAAATCACCGCCACATGTGGTTCACCCTATAGTAATTGAAACAATTATGGGCTGCATTTTGTGTTTTTACTTTCCTCTGTTCAAAATTTTCCACAATGGTTAGCATTTTAATTTACTTCTTTTTGCGTTGCTTCCTTTTTGTTTACAAGAAACATTACGACTATTGCAAATAATTTCAAAATGACAAATATTAATAAACATGTCTTTTTTGGCCATGCATCTAGTTCTTTTAAAACCCTTCCCCTGCTCCCTTTTTTTCTTTACTTGCCAAATATACCACCTTGTTTGGTTTAGTTTTCAAAAACTGTTTTCTATTTTTTTTTTTTTTCTTTTTTTGTTTGGTTTTCATTTTTTTATTTAAAAAGAAAAAAAGGAAAAACTTTTTGGATGCACTTAATCTAATTTCATCTAAAAAGTAAAGTATAGGCAAAGAAATCTAAAAAAGTTCACTAAAGATGAATAACAAAAATAAAAAAGCCAAACACAAATCAGTGTACTAAGATGTTACACACGGATAGTTTGCTTCTTTACAAATGTTATTTTTGTGAAGGGTTTCTTTCAAAAGTTTTTATCCAAAAAGGAAGTTGCTACTATGATACAAAACAAACATTTCCCCCAGTTGTGTGATAATTGTTATGTTGTGGGGATAAATGTTTATCGACATTTCTGGTGATGCATTGCAGGTTTATGAGGACAAAAGGTTGAGACAATGAGAGATACAGGAGTGAAACGTTGGTGTACCAATCTTCCATCAATCCAAAAGCTCAATAGATTCCGTGTTTAAGGTTATTTTGGGCAATCATATCTCTGGACAATCATCCTTCCTCTCATCTTCCTTGCTTGTCCTGTGCTGTGTTTGTATCTTTTCTTTGTTGTTTTGTTGTGTTGTAGTTTTATGATTTTTTTTTTTCCCTTTTTTTTTTTTGTCTTTTAAAAAGCTTATTTTCTTCAAGAAATGACTAGACAAAGTTGATGTAAAACATCTGGTGAATTTACAGACATGAGATTTTTAGTGGCAATGAGCTCTAAACATGTATGTTGTCTTGGTGTCGTTCATGTACTCTTTAGCTTGCCCGACAGTTAGACCATGTTGTAGCTGGGTATTGGTGGGTCTCGGATGAGGCTGTATTGTTGCTCTTTGTTCGTCTCTGGTCTCTCTATCTCCTCGAATACTTTAGTAAGGTGATCTCATAAATTAGGTTGGCAAACCACATTTGAGATGTGTTATCTGGAGCAGAATTTCTTTTTCTCTTCCTGCGGGGTCATATTAAAGTGATTAATATCTCTGCCCTCCTCCACGAATCGCTTAAGGCCTTGTTTGGTTATGCAGAAACTGGAGAAAGACTTTTTCCTCTATTTTCTCAAACCATTTTGTTAATATTTTCCTCTTTATTCTACAAGTGATCCAAGGCAGAAAAGTGGGAAAGAATTTCACTGTCTGGGAAATGCCTCTTTGTATTTTATATATGCACGCTAGGGTTGTGTTTGAATCTTTTTTTTTTTTTTTTTTTTTTTGAGGAAATGTTTTGAATTTTGTGATCTATGAAAAAGATTTGTGCAAGAAACAAAAAGGAAGAGAAAAATGAAAGTTGGAACCTTTTTTTTTTATATACATATTTATAATTTAAACACAACATGAAAAAACATTTCGCATATCATTATTTGAATTGGGTGTGCTATAGATGTATTGATTTTGATTTTGGAGTTATCATGTAAAAAATAGTCACATTATTTCATCTTACTTATTTTGAAATAAATAGATAAGTACGATTTTAATAATATATTATTTATTTTTTAAAAAATAAATATAATCAAATTATGTGATTATAATAGATGATTTACACACTAGAATTTGAACATGTTGGATTATTAAGATGAACCTATAATGTGCTAAGTGGGCCTAACTAGATAGATTTAGTTTTTTTACGAGTCGGATAAACTGCACCAAACCATTCCGTAGATCATGTTGTACAATTTTCCCTGTTTGGTTGAATTTTTAAAATTTATTTTTTGAATTTTTTTCAAAAAATAATTTGATGAAAAAAATAAATCAATCAATAAACACTCATTATTTTCAAATGACTTTTCTCCTTTTTGGGACATAAATAAATTTATAAAAAACAGTAATATATTTTTTAGAAGTTATTTTAGTCAAACTAATTTTTAGTTTTTTCAAAAAAAAAAAAAGTTTTAAAAATTGTACCAAAATATAACATGTTTGAATACTGAAATTCAAGAAAAATGAAACCCATCTCAACTTAGAAATTTGAACAAGCTTACTCTCAACTCAACCCCAATGCTTAAAAGCGATATTATCTACAATTAAAAAAGAAAAAAAAAAAAAAAAAGGAAAAGAAAAAGAAAATCCATAGTTTGGGTCATGCACCATATGTCCCTTAATCTACATTAATGTCATGCTTATCAAGACATGCATGTCAAAAGATTATGAGGATTGACATGTGGAATATTATTATTGAATTTCATTAATAAAATGCAAATTTTAAAGTAAATGATATTTAATTAATGGGGTCAAGAAGCATTGCCATTGCAATTAAGCATGTAATTATATCATACCGCATTGTTTTAGTAAATTTTCTTAGATTTGGTTTTGGTATTGGCTTTTAAGCCAGTTTTTTCTTCCATTTTATTTTATTATTTGGAAATTTTAATTTAAATTCAAATTTTCTTATTTTGACTTGTTGGCACATGGAGTATAATTATTGGATTTCATAAATTAAATGTGAATTTTAAAGGAACGGAAAAGTTTCCATTGCGATTACGCTTGTAATTATATCGTATTTATTTCAGTAAATTTTCTTAGCTCCCGTTTTGATGTGACCTTTAAGTCAGTTTTTCTTTTATTTTTTATTATAAATTTTCAATTTAAATTCAGTTATTATTTTTACTTCTCAAAGAAGAGTTCCCATTGCAATTAGGCAAGTAATTATATCACATTGTATTTTTTTAGGTCCCATTTTAGTAAGTACAAATTTCGTGAATAGTTCGAAGGAAGGAATTTCTTTCCTAATTCGGGAAACTTTTCAATGGGTCACATTGGCTTGATATGCATAGGTATTTTAAATTATTGTTGGAGGGTCATAGAAACCTATTACTACTATATTATTGTAATTATTATACAGATTGAGGATATCTTGTGAATTTTTCAAATCATAATAATAAAAATTAATATAATAGTAGGATACAATTAGATGAATGGTGTATTTAAGAAGTCAGTTGTTGTGATTTGATGCCAGAGATTTTGGTAACCCATTCCACATAATCGACACCACATGAATGATGCATTTCATTCATAGGATATGGATTCATAGGATATGGACCCCCTTACACCTTAAGGATTAGTTTGGCAATTGCATTTAATTCCTTTTTTTTTTTAATTTTTTTTAAGGATTTTGTCTTTTCACACATTGTTTAAAATAATATATATATATATATATATACTTATGGACTTCTTAGTAAAGCAAATTAAAAAGAAAAATGAAAAAAAAAAAAGTTATCTAAAACATTGCACAAAAAAAGTCAGTCAAGAAAACCCAAAAATGCAGATTTCGGATTGGCCCAGATATTCTTTCACATTAGGATAGTAAAACGAGCTCGTATTTGATGTATTAAAATTTATTACGTAAATAAGTGAGTCAATATTGCAATTTGAAACTAGTCAAGTTTGACATAATCTAAATAATATAAAAAGTTAAAAAGTCACTATCCTATTTAAGTCACATCATCTTATTTAAATCACATCACCTCTCTAACACATCACAGCAAACCCAACCCAAACCCAACCCATATAAGCCAATAAGTCAAAAAGTACACTTTTTTAGAACATCCCAAACCAACGTAAGTTTTTAAATTTTAAAGTTGTGTTACATGTACTAATTAGTGTACCAACACTAGTATAATATTACAACAATGATTCATCCCCCCTTTCCCCCCACCCCCTTTGACCCCCTCTCTCTCTTATTGGTTACATTTTCTTTTTCTTTTTCTTTTTTTTCCTGTTCCTCCAATCACCACCCGCCACGTGGCAAAGGGGGGTGAGGGGGTGACCCCCAAAAGGGGGTCCCATTCATAATATTATTACTAACTCTACTCATTATACAAATTATAAATACCAAAAATATCTTAAATTATATCACACCATCAATTGATATACTAGTTAGTGCACTAATTAGTACATATAACATTATTCTTATTCTTAAATTAAACTTGATCACCAACATACTATTTGACTTGACTTGGTTTTATGGACTATCAAATATATATATATATATATATTTGAGTTCAACTTATAATCAACTCACATCATCAATTGGTACACTAATTAGTACACTAATTGATATATATAACATTATTTTTATTTTTAAATTAAACTTGAACCAACATACTATTTCACTTGACTTGGTTTTATGGACCATCAAAAAAAAATATATATATATATATATATATGAGTTCAACTTATAATTACCTCTTGAAAAGTAAAAAGTCAAACTTAAACATAATTTTAAAACTGTTTAAATTTTCAAATCAAACTTAAATAACTTACCACTCAAATTGTTTACGGCCCTATTGTCATTTAAGCTTAAATTAAAAACTTAATGAATTTAAAAATGTGTTTAAATTTGATTTATCACTCAAATGAGTTTTTTTGTATTGAATCCGAATTGAGTTTGAGTAGTCATAGTAAATTATTCAAGTTTGACTCAAAAACTTGCAAGCTTTAAACTTATTTCTATAACTAGTTGATCTCATATTAAATTTTTAATAAGTAGTATACGAGTCAAACTCAAATAGTTTAATTTGTTTCGCAATTCTAACTTTGTTGCCTGGGTAAAATAGGGAATGACTAGAGAAGCAAAGTTCAAAACCGCGTGGAAGAAAAATAGAGTAGTAATTGACAATTTTAATAAGCAATTAATTTTGGGTGTTAAAAAGAAATTAATGCACCACTAAATACCAGGCAAGCTCTCTATTGGCCTCTCTGATGATGATGAAGTTTCAGCTCAAATCGTGACCGTTCAATTCACAAGACCTCACTGATTAAGCACTTTTTGATATGTACATAATTAAAATTAAAAAAGAAAAAAAAACCACCTTGGACCCAGAAAATAAGATAGAAAAAGAGAGAATAAAATAGTTACGATCTAGATAGAGAGATAAGTATTAATTCAAAAGTTTTAAGAGTTTACATTCTAGAGGTTTCTTTTCTATTAGTAAATAAGATTTTCAATTGGTGAAATTTTTTGGGTATAAATCTTTTTATTATTATTATTATTATTATTATGATTATTATTATTATTTTAGGAAAATATTTTGTAATCGTAATGCTCAATTAGCGTGAGAGATTTTAGGCAGGTGATGAGAGCTATCCAAGAAAGTCACCCTTCTTACCCACAAACATTTATGGAAAAATATTAGCAATTATGTTATGCGTACAAAAAAATAAAAATTTATGTTTTAATTACATTAAAATTTCTTAATTATTAACGAATATCATTTTATCTCATCCCCTAGAGCTACAAACGAGCTAAACTTTAAGATATTTGAACTTAGTTTGCTAAGATTTAATCGAGTTGAGCTTGAGCTGAGCTCAAATTGAGTTAAAAAAATCAAACTCAAGCCCAGTTTGTCAAATATTTGAGAAACTTGATTACATAAACAAGTGAAACTCATGAGTTCGGAAAAAAATGATTAAAATATAACAAAAAATCCTATTAATAATAAAGTTCACTAATCAAATATTTAAATTTGCTCAGATACCAAACATAACTAGAAAATAAAAATAAAATAATTAAAATATATGTGATATATTATTAAAAATAAATGATATTCTTTATGTTAACGAACTTTATTAAGTCGAGTTTAAATCTATTCAAGCTCGGCTCAATACTAAAAAGAGCCTAAAATCTAAGCTCAATCAGCTAACAAGCTCTAAATGAATTAGAGTTCAAGTTATTTATAAACAGCTCAATTTATTTGCAGTCCTATATTAATTCATTAATACAAGTTGAATAGTCAAAACCTCACTTATAAAATAATATTAACTAATGGTTATAAAATAATATTAATGTAACTAACTCAGAATTGATTTTTCAATATATATATTTAATTTATTAAAAAAGATGTGGTAGAAAAATCTTTTCCTTTTCAAATTTTTTTTTTTCCATTCCAAACATTATATTATATTTTGTGGGAGGGGAGAAAATCTTTTCCACAGTACTTCCTTAGTTGGCACTACTAGGACTCTACTAGCATAAGTTTTTTTGTTTGTTATGTGTGTGTGTTGTCATTGAAAGAATTGAATTCAAAAGTTTGGGTCGGAGTATGTTTTTGGGAGTTGAAGAGAGAGAGAGAAACAGAAGATTCTGAAAAACCGGAATAAGAGGCAAAGAGACGAAGAACGTGACAGTCAATTTCCACACACCACCAGCAGCAGTTAAGAATCACGACCTTCCCTCACCCCTTCATCTTCCCTCTCCTCTTCTTATTCTTCTTCATTCTCTCTTCAGTTTTCGTTTCTTTTCTTTTCTTTTTCTCTGGTCCGTGCTTGTGTTGGCTTCATACATACGTGAATATATATATATATATATATCTTATTTAGGAGCTGATTTTTCGAGCTGGGTTTGTGAATATTTTTTTTTTTTTTTTTTTTGATTTCTTTGGAGCTAAGCAACTCTACCTTCTTGATCTGACTAATCTTCTCTTTAATTCTCTTTCTAAGCGATTTTTCCAGTCTTGTTTTTCTGTTATTTTTTAGTATTCGATCAAAATCTCACTCTTTTGGGTTGTCCTTTTAGGTCTCAAATACCTACCCATCTCGCTCACTTGTTCAATCTGAGCCATCACTGTCATTCACACAAATACCCACATACATACACAACTTCAGCTGTGTTTCTTGTTCTTGGCGTTTCTTTCTTCTACGACGACAATGGAATATGATCAAGAAAATCAATCTCATCCTCCGATACCAAAACCCAGTTCCGGCGAAGGAAAGCTCTGTATAAAGCTCAAAATTCCGAGCTTTGAAGAAGGGGTTGTTGTTGTTGATCATGATCAGACTGGGCGATCTCAGAAAAACGATCAGCCTCGTGTATGCAACGTGTGTAACAAATGGTTTAGCTCTGGAAAAGCTCTTGGGGGTCACATGAGAGTTCATGTTCAACCCAACAAAGAGCTCTCTGTCAAAAAGCTCAAACCCAAGAAAATTCATCGCCAAGAGCTCCTTGATCTTCCGGAGAAGACAGACACAGACAATGCTATCGATTCACCGACTTGTTCGCTTTGTGGGAAAAATTTTCCTTCTATGAAATCGTTGTTTGGGCACATGAGGTGTCATCCGGAGAGAGAATGGAGGGGAATTCAACCTCCTCCTCCTCCGGCCGCCGCCAAGAACAGCTCATCGTCGTCTTCTCTATCCAATTTCGCCACCACCTCCGAGCCTCGAAAAGTCTTTGATGATGAGATTGATTTAGATGGAGCTATGGCGATTCCAATCCGAGAAACTGATTTGACTAAGGCTTTGCCGGGTTGGTCGGTGAAAGCGAGGAGAGGCCGGAGAGCCCTCACTGCCTCCGCCGTGGTCCGCCCCACCCTGGAGGAGGAGGAGGAGAAGTTACAAGACGCTGTTCAAGATCTCATGATGCTAGCTCATGGAGATTCATTGGATTCTGAACCTTCTGGGTTAACCCATAACAAGCATAGAGTTGATGTATCTGAGGCTACGAACAGTAATTCGTTGACAAACAAGGCTGAAATTGAGGACATGAATTGCGTTCTTGAATCGAAAAAACACCCGATGAAGCCAAGAATTGATTCGCCGCAGCCGGTGGTTCGATACCCGGTGAAGAAGCTGAGAATCGATGAAAGAAGACCCATTGATGGTGGTTCGAATTCGAATGGTATGTTAGTGAAGATTTTGAACAAAGGGAAACGAAAGGCTGTGTTTGAAGCTAAGTATGATCCAGGAAAAACAGTTGGGTTGGGACATGAATGGGTTAATGTGGATTGGCTCGGACAAGAAGACGATGAATCGGATTGCAAAACCTCCGATGGGAATACGAAGCCATTGATGATGATGAAGAGCAAGAAGAGGAGGAAGAAGCTGAAGCTGAGGGATTTGGAATCGGTACAAGATGCCGCTCCGGCTGATCAAGTTAGTATTCCGATCGAGACAGCGACTCCGCCACCACCGCCTCCGCCATCGGATAAATACAAATGCAGCACTTGTGATAAGTGCTTCCCAACCCACCAAGCATTGGGTGGACATAGGTCTAGTCACAACAAAGTCAAGAACAGTCTCACCATTGATGAGCCTTTAGATGATCAATATCAGTACCCTCCTGATGCTACCAATCCGATAGGCCAAGTCGATGAAACGAAGGTGGAGGAAGGTGGTGGAAGCTCATCGAAGGTGGCAGTTGCAGTGGCGGAGAGCCCCAACCACCAGTGCAAGATTTGCGGGAAGATTTTTTCTACAGGCCAGGCTCTTGGGGGTCACCAGAGGTGCCACTGGTACGGGACCACCGGTCCAGCTGAAGCTCCTCAACCAAGCCAAGCAACCTCGCCGGGGGAGGCAAGCGAGACGGGTCGGAAATTTCTAGGGTTTGATCTCAATGAGCTCCCTTCCATAGAAGATGAAGAAGATGGTGTTGAGTTTGGAGGACAGGCAGGTGGATATGACTATGCATCTTCCTCACACAATTCAGCTGAGCATGGTTTTTAAGTAACCGTACCAATAAAGTTAGTAAATATCAATATCAGAAGTTCAAAATTCCGATATTGACTGCAGCTTGTGGAAATTAAGCTTGAAGTTACTGGTGAGTAACTCAATTTTTTGGCTTGTGGGTAGTTTTAGTTCAAGTGTGGAAACAGATAAGATACAGTTTGATTGAGGAACCATCTTGGTTCTTTCTTGTTTTCTCTAATGGGGGAACTTTAGGGTCTTTTTGTCATTTTGTGCTTATTTTTCTTCATGGAAAGCATGATGGACCAACAAGCTTGCTGTGAAGGAAAGCTCCAAAAGGGCTTTTGTTGGTTTCTTTGGTAGGATTTGATGATGTAAAGAAGCTGCACATACAATATGGTTCTTTTTAGTTAAGGCCTTTTGTGAAATTTTATTTCAATTTCTTTCTCAATTTACCTTTTTTAAATGCTATATACTCTCAAAAATACTTAGAATTTAAAATTTATGCTAAAATTCACTTTACTCTATGTGATTTTGCCTTGAAACAAATATAGATAGGGAATCCATAATGATGAAACCATAGAGCATGTTTGATTGAATAGATTAGAGTATGGGATTGGGATTATTAATCCATTGGTCCAATTATCTTATGTTTGTTTTAACATTTTGGTTTAGGATTACTAATCCAATAGATAATTAGTCCAACAAATTTGTAGCATTATTAGTAATGGAGTAGAGGTGGGATTATTAATCTAATAGATAATTTATTCTATTAATCCAATTGAATAGTGAATATCACACTAATTTGATAGAATTAATAATACCTCAGTATTAGCCTTGTGAATCAAATATGACCATAGTGTACTATCGATTCAAAATTATTTTTAAGAGAATCACAAATATTTTTCTGAATATCTATAATATTGTCGGGAGCATGTATTTTTTATTCAACTCTTATATAGTGAATCTTATAGCAAAAATGAATTTGAGGCAAATGTTGATCTTTTTAGGTAAAATTATGGACATATACTTTTGTTGGTGATAAATTGTTGATATTAAATTTGAAATGTGAGACCAAGAAAACAGCACTAAAAAAGTGGGTAGTGGAGGTCAAGAACAGAGGTTGTCAGTTGGCTAGGAAGGAAAAGAAGGATGAGAAAAAAAAGTCAAGAAACCCCTCCATCAGCAACCAACCATCTCACCTCTTAACTTTCCACGCAAGAATCAACTCCTTTTCTTAATAATTTAAAATTTTATTACTATTTTTACTAATATGATACTCAAAAACAAAAAATAATATATTTAAAACATGAAACTCCATCAAAAGCTACTCGTGAAGAGATCAGGAACTTGGTTCAATATTCCAAAAAGAACTACATGATACCGTGGATTGTGGGGTCATTTGAAAAGGTCTAGTGTATAGACAAGGATATAGAATTATCTTCAAAAGCTCATTATTATATGATGGAGAAAGAATTGGAAGTTCAAGAAATCATATCATAGGTAACATTAAAACAAATAATTATATGAACTGCTAACTGAGTCTTTCTTGTTTTTTTTTTAATAATATTTTGTTGGGTTAGAAATGAAAAATTGTTGGTTTTCAGGGTTTTGTCTAGTTCAAGTGCAGTCTCTACACTTCTTGACTTATGACCAAGTCAGAAGAAGAAAAACTTACAAAACCCCATCTTGCCTCCCCAAGTCTTCAAGCCTAATTCATTGTGAGGTCCACTATTGGGAGCTCTTTTGTTATTGTTGAGTAGTTTGGATTCTAATAAGTATTAAACATTGATCACTCGACTGTTGATTTAAATTGGGGTAGGCTCGGGAGATTGCTCTTTGACCCAAATTTTGAAAAAAAAAAAAAAGTTGTGACATGCAATTCTTATAGATGTAGTAGAGGAGGGAGCGACTATCTGTTTATTTTATTTGTAAATCTTTCCGATGATGGTGGAAGACCATGCACATAGCTTTAGTTTTTAGGTGAATCATGTAATTTGTATTTTGTGTGTGCCTATGATTTATAATTCTTATTTATTGTTCTTTTATGTTTTTGGTACCTCACTGATTTTGATTAAATGTTTCGCAATTTCTAACATTCTTTTATGCCACGATACTTATCTATACATGACAAGTCTCTATGCTATAGTCGTGTGTTGAGTCCTTACTCTATGTCTCTTCTATGTACTTCATGTATATTTTTTTCACTGTCCCTCAGTTTCCTCTTTATTGAAGTTAGAAAAACTGCACAAAACTGGCAGAGTAGTTATTGTAGTAGTGTTCTTATAAGGAGTAGTAGGGCAACATGTAAGAAGTAGTACAAACACATTCTTCTTTTTTTTTTTTGATCGGCAAAAAAGGGACTTCATTGATATAAGGATGAAGTACAAGGTACGAAACATAACACATCAATAAAGAAAAGGGAAATGCAAGAGCATCACAATGATCTAAATGATCCCAATTAGGTTAGCACTAAGAAGTTCATCCTATCATTTACTAGCACCCCCAAAGTTGGCGAGAAACCAACAAGAATAGAAAAAAAAAAAGGACCAAAACACCACAGAGCTGAGCATACCAATTCTGCTGATAGCTGAACCAGTCAACAGAGCTGAGCAGGACAGACCAGCAAAATAGACTAACACATACCTGAGACAAAACACCCTACCCATACCAGATCAAGCATAGCAGATATCATCACATCAGCAGCAATCAAAACACCCAAACTCAACACAACACATTCTTCTTATTGTTGATGTGAAAAAAGGAAACCTCCAACTGTTTTCTTTACTCATTCTCGTGACCAAATGAAAGCCACTCTTTACACATACGAATTACTACAATTTCACAAACTTGGAATTTTGCACAGAAAATTCAACGGATGGTTGAGATTTTGGTTGAGATTATTTTAGATGTATGCTTACTTTTCAAGACTGAATCTCGATTATACATTGACACTCTGGATAAAATTTTAAATTTTTTTTTCCCCCTGATTCCTTAGCTTTGTTGTATGGAATTATTTTTGGCTTTACAGTTATCACTTTTCTTAGTCTGAAGCCAATTTGCTTGACTTCCAACTAGTTCCAGATCATTGAGATAGTCTGTTGCCACTTAACTTTTATCAGTCTTATGCTTTTACATTCTTGTAATCTGAAATCTCCATATATATATATATATATATATGCCATTTAATATCACCTAATTATACAATATTTTTTATGATAGGAGTGTCCTTGATTGTCATAGATCGCATCATTTTTTTTTAGTTTGCATTGCACTAGTCATGCCCAATACCAATATATATATACGGCAATGCTACGTAGCTCAAATTTTGTGACTCAAAAGTGGCTCAAATGGCCAAAACGACGTCGTTTTGAGTACAGAACAACATAAAAATGGCCAAAACGACGTCGTTTTGGCCATTTGAGCCACTTTTGAGCCACAAAATTTGAGCTACGAGACATTTTTCATATATATAACTGTTTCCAAGACACGTTGCATTAGACTCACTGTAGTAGAATCTCGGATAATTATAATCACTCACAAATCACATATGTCAATGAAAATTGAAGGTAGTTCTAACCTTGATGAGAGGCCATTGGGCCTCCAGATTTCGAGAGGAAAACCAAAAAATAGGATCCCAAATCATATAAACTTGGTGTCACTGTTAAGAGCTAGAATCAATATTCAAGGAGTATAATTTGATTGTTCAATGAATGAGCTTTATATTTTGTTAGGTGTCTTTGATATATATATATACTCGCCTATCACTCGTGCTATGCACTGGATAATTATAGATATTTATATTTGTTTTAATTTTTTTTAATATATAAATTATGTTTTTTAAGATTTTTTATAAATTTAATTTAACAATCTTATCACTAACCATAGTGTACAGGAGAAATTAGAAAGGCTACTGCAGTAACTATGCACGGGCTGTATCTATAATTATTTGTATGAGGGGATTTTGAATGCTAATCAGAGATTTTGACCAAATCAATAAATGCAGGCATATGGATTGAAAAAAGTTAATAAATGCTGATCAAAGGATTTTGACCAAATCAATAAATGTTGAGTTTTTTTTTTTTTTTTAATCAAAAATTTAGAAAATTAAGATTGAGAGATTGGAGCTCCCACAAGGCGTGGGGTTCAGAAACCTCTTTTTTTCTTAATATATTTACAATTATCTATATATGTGAATTGTGATTTTTAAATGTCTTTTTTTTTTTTTTTTAAATGTCTTCTTTTTTTCCTTTTTTATATTATATTAAAGTTTAATATTTTGATAATAATCATATGTGTTGGACTTTTTAAGAAATTTTTTTTATGCTTGTTCTTAATGCATTAAAGTGTTATTAGGAGGGATAATAATCATATGTGTTGGGACTTTTCAAGAAATTCATATGTGTTGGATTTCAAAGAATTTTTTTTATACTTGTTCTTAATGCATTAAAATGTTATTATGAGAGTAAGACTTAGGGGCTGGGAGAAGTTAATAAATGCTAAGGTTTTTTTTTTTTTTTAAATCAAAAAATCAGGAAATTTAGATTGGGAGAGTGGAGCTCCCACAAGACTTGGGGTTAAAAACCCCCTTTTGCTTAATATATAGTATAGATATATATATATATATATATATTGGGCTTTTCTTAATATAAATTGAAATTTGCTAAACTAGGAAGTTACAAGGCCTTTTTTTTTTTTAATTTAATGATTTTTTTCTATTTAAATAAGTAAATTTTAGTTATTGTGCCTGTTTGGTGCAGCTTAAAAGTTGCTTATTTCAGTTTTCAGCTTAATTTAAGCTATTTTGATGTGTTTGGTTTAACTTATAGCTTTTTGGAAGTCAGAAATCAGCTTATTCTTTGAGTGGGGCGAGATGTTTAATTTATAAGTCAGAAATCAGCTTATGTTCATAGTTATAAGTTATAAGCTGTTTAGGCATAAGTTATAAGCACTTTCCCACAATTCTACCAAACAAGGCCATAAGAATTTAGAAGTAAATTTTGTGGGGTACTAACAAATAAATTTTTTTATAGGTATTTATTATTTTCCTTTGGTGAGGCCCTATTCTGAGTTTACCTCCATAATTCAAACCGTTAATTTTATAGAGTTTTTTTAGTAGATCATATATCTATTTGAAAATTAAGCTAATTGGACATAAGTAAATAGTCATATGATCGAAAATTAAGTAATATTTCATTTTAAATTGTTTATATTATTCCATTCCAAGTTTGCTTATTTTCCCTAAAAATGCCACCAAAAAAAAAACAAGAAGTATATTTGACAATGCTTTGAACTAGGAGTGTTTGTAGTTCGATTGCTTTCGAAAAACATCCAATCCATCATCTATCTACCAGATTGGCAGATTGAAGAAAATCAATTCGCATCCGTTTGCCGGATTGATGGATTAGCGGATAGATGCGAATCGGTTTGATGGTTTAAACTTTTACAAATTTTGAACATAATACAACTTATCAACATTTTTTTTTAGCTAACAATCCAACCCAACATAACTAAAAGATTATCAATTAAATTTCCAAATACCAATAATAAATACATATAAGAAAATTATGCATTATCAAAACTATTTTATTATTTTTTTTTATTCAAAAATTATTTAATTTGATTTTTTTTTAAAAATGACAAAATTAAACCTTATATTTTCTACACAAAAATACCAAATATCAACACTTGCCATTTGATAAAAGGATTTCCAAATTGAAAACACAATAGAATATCTAAACTATTTTTCAATTGAAAATACAAATAGAATAACTAAATAAATTGAAAACACAAAATCTTACAAATTATTAGGGATGCTCACGATTTGACGGTTTGGTTGCCCAAATAAATTTCAAATCCTCCATCCTTCCAAAACTAGGCGGATTGGAAAAAATCAATTCGTAACTGTCCACTCGTCATCACACATACATCCAAAATGCGACAAATTGATTCAATTCGATCAATTTAAACGAATCAAAACATCCACTCCTCACCCCACTTTGAACATAGGTATGTTGTGGCGGTTTCGAAAAGTTTTCCTTTATAATCACACGATCCAGTTAAATTTTCAGTTGACTAACACCTTCGAAGAAAGTAAGAACAATACTATACCCAGTGTTGCTCACTTTCTTAATCAATTAGTAAATCATTTATTTCATTGTAATTTGTCTTTCTTTTGTTGACCCATTTATCATCTCATCAAAATTTACATTACCCAAAAAACACTTTCTTTCTTTCTTTCTTTTATTAAAAAAAACCCCCTGTTATAATACTCTAATGAGCCTCAAAATATATAATTTGTTACGCTTGTTATCGTACCATTTGTGGCTCCGGAATTTTTATCTCATGAAATCATCCAAAACACAAAAAACTGAGTTTGGGTCTATTCAAGCTCTATTTGATCACTAAATGATCCAAAAAATTAATTGGAATTCATGCATTTAGTAAATTAACTAAGCTTGAGCTCAATTTACTCGGTTTGAATTGAGATTGGATTTACCTAACTTGTGTCAAAGAAATTTAATTGTAATCTCATTCTTAGTTGTGAAAATCATGACAAGCTCTTTCAAAAGAGTAATTATTCAATATTCGTAATACTATACCTGGTCAATAATAAGAACTAATGTTTATATAATTAAAATAAATAAATAAATATAACGATTTTGATTGGGACCTCGAGGGGGAGTCCCCCGAATCCCCACAATTCCCACTTTTAGTAAAAAAAAAAAAAAAAAAAAAAAAAAAAAAAAAAAAAAGAAAACAGTTTTCCAAAAAAAGGAAATTAGGGGGATTAGGGGGAAGAAAATTAGGGGGACAAATCATTTTTGTAAATATAATTAATAAATTACAAAAATCATTAAATGAGCACGTCAACACGTAATGCTTTGAAGGCTATGTGATATTTCTGCTTTCAAAGGATATCCATTAAAAGGTAGTGATGCCTTTAGCAGTACCATGCCCTACTATGTTTGACAAATTGGGATTAGTTTTTATATGAATCAAGGATTGGTTCCCCCTATTGAACTCAATAGGACCATTTATTTTGACATAATAGCTAAGTCAACATCCATTATTATCTAAAGTCGTCTTTTTTCTTTTTCTTTTTTCACTTTTTAGTTATTTTGAAAAAATTACACCCACAAAAAGTTATATAAAAAAATGATCAGAAAACAAATCGTAAAATAAATTTAAATTTCACATTTAAAAAATAAACAACGTTTTCTTCACAAATCAACTCATTAAATGTAAAAAATATAACAAATCTTTCTTCCAAAACGAATGAAGTGTTAACATGGATTTTCTTGGATAGAAAACTTGGGTTTGCAAATATTATTTTTACAATAATTTGTGAGCAATTCTAGAATTCCTGATGAAAAAATGCAAGCATATGCAATCAAAAAAATTTGTAAATTATTTTGAACTACTGGAATTTCTACATCTTTATTTCATCTGAGCACAAAAAAATGTGAAATTTAGAAGGGAAAAAAAATTTCTTTAAGGTAAATGGAAGATCTCGAATATTGTTTTATAATTGAATTTTTATTATTTTAATTTCCAAATAAATTGGGTTTCTACTTTAAACTATAATGTTAGGTGGCCCGAATTTTCATAGCTCGAATGGCTTAAATATCTTAAAACGATGTTGTTTTTGGTGTAAAACAACATTATTTTGACACATTCGAATCATTCGAGCCACGTAAATTCGGATCATCAAGCATTTTCTTACTTTAAATATAGGATGTAAATGATATCATCCTTATGTGTAAATGAGATCATCATTCGTCACTGGTAGATTCTTGAGCTTTATTAAAAATACAATTTTTAAGGAAAATAGAACCTTATTACTCTAACCTTTTATAAGACTTATTTATTGTACTTTTTTCTGACGTCGCGCAAGTTGTAACTACCGTTACAGATAGTCAGTTGGAATCGGTAGTTGGCGACTTTTGGGAAATCTGTCTGGTCGTCCTCCTGATGCAATAGATGGGCCCGGCCTTTGAGAAATTATTTTGGCATGGTTTAGGGCATACTTTTTTTATTTTAAAAAAATATTAAATATGTTAAACAAAAAATTAAATATAAATAAAAATTATGTTTACTAATTTATTTCTAAAATTAGTAAAAAGAGATAATTAGAGATGATATAATCGAAGGTAAGTTGTCAATATTGGTTGTTAAAGGTAATTTTCAATAAGAGGTAGTGATCAAAGATGACATATGGTAAAAATGGGCAATTTGACATGATTTTTGGTAAAAATAAATTAATTAGTTTTTTAGACAAATATAGATAAATATATTATTATTATTGAATCAACTTAATTTTTTTGATGAATAATATATACAAAAAATTCTACAAAATGAACGGGTGAAATGAATCCAACGGTGAACTCTACAAATCTCTCAAATTCGCTGGAGTTCAAACAAAAAAAACCCAACAGGCATATGTTCACACTAAAATTTTTAAACCACTTCATAATTTTCCTTGGGCCTTGCTTTTTCTTGAATATTCATGAAATTTTATGTTTTTAAAATTCATGTTCTCTTATACTAATACACTCTCAATCGAGATTTTCCTACTACATCATCTAGATAGAAGTAGACTAAGAAGTTGAGAGCAAGAGAGAAAATAATATATAAATTTTATATATTTTTTTTTAACTAATACTAGTGGAAAATAAAATCCACTTCAATGATATAAATTGAATGTTATATAAATTTTTTTAAAAAATTATAAATTTATTATTTTGGATAAAAATCTTGAGGACAAAGCCATTCCAATCATGACTTCCTCGTACTCACATGTCACAACCCAACACATGATTCATTATGGACATGAAAGAGAGATTGGTGGCGTTGATGGTGGTGGTGGTGGGAGTTGCTTTTTCCGTCAAGGACACACAGAAGAAAAAAGGACAAATAACAACAGACTAGTATAGTGAAAAAAAATTATAAAATCATGAAAAAAAGTAGACATTTTAATTATTAAAATAGATAAACTTTATTATTAATTTATAAAAGAAATTTTCTGTCCCACTGATATTATTTTCTCAAGAAAAAACCATCTCTTTGAGTTATCATGTTATGGTGCACTTTGTGGCTAACATGAATTCATGTCTTTGCCATTTTATTAATTTGAATATCATTCTTCTTTTTTCAATTAAGCACATATTCTACCAAAATTAATCGATAAAGCTAGGATTTCAAACTCCAACCTTGAAGATATATCTAAGAACTTAATATGCGATTCAAATTTAACTATTATATGTATATGACAGTTTATAATTAGAATAATAAATCATCACATAAATTTTCCTATCATTACTATCTGCATAAAACCTAGATGCTAGAGAGAGAGCCTTTACCACCAGAAGAGGGAATGGAAGGCATTGGAATTTACTCATCCTTCCTATATTATGAGGTTCATATGGTGGTTGGACTTTTTAGTCCAGTCTCAGTCAAGTGTACCACCAAAAAAACTCCTATATCATTATTACTCATTAGCATAAAAATACTAATATAAAGTGGTGGGACCCTCCTCTCAAAGCTTATTCCAATATTGAAAAAATATATCAATTTTTATAAAACCATGAAGATAATAGATAATGGAAATTACAAGGAAAAAGTGAAAATTTCACATTATCTTCTGATTGAACAAAGCAGCTCTACCCCACACCAACATTTTCTATGGTGTGCCCTAGTGCTGATTTTGGGGCACCATGCCCTAATCAATCCGTGGATTTGGATTTAGAGAAAACCTAGCTATTAATTGGTAATGAGTAAAATTGAGCGAAAAAAATAGGGTAGCTTTCCTAGAAAACGACTCTTTTTCTTTCCTATTTCTTTAGACAAGAGTACTAACTTGCAACCTGCAATTCAATTTTTTCTTTTTCAATTCAGTCAGAATCATTCACCAGGTCAAATTCTATCCTTATGCTGTAAACAGTAACCGCTACAAATTCACAACACAAAAATCATAAACTATAATGAATTATAACAAATTAATAAACATAGATATGCAACTGGTGTGTCTGATCTATCTATCAACTTCTAAAACAAACTAAATGTAACATTCAAACATTTGCCTTGAGAGATGGAATAATACAAAAAAGAAAAAACTAACCGCTCTCAAAATCAGGTGGGTACAACCCCTACGTAATGGGGAGGTAACTGCAAGAAAAACAACGTGGAGACTACAAACAACAGTATCAACTGTATGAAAAAACACGAAGTAACTTTACATACCCTTTTTTGCAGCTTCAAAACTTGATCAGTTGCTACAATATCTTCACAATAGGTGGTCTCCAACTTCTCAGCTCGTCGCTTCAGCATTCCAGCCTTGCTTTCTGCATCACCAAGCTCGTTAAACATCTGAACTTGAGTTTTTCGTTCTTCAAAGAGTGCAACTTGATCCACTGCAGCGACTCTCAACTTTTGAATTGTTCTTGATATTGCCAGATACTCAACCTCGGCTTCAATTTTTTGCTTGAAAAGACCCTCAAGCTCAGCCTCCATCTCTCTATATTTTTTCTGTTGTGACTCGATGGTGCTCGACATTTCTTCCTTTGGTGACCCGTTAATCTTCAGAGCATATTCAAGTTCAATTACCTTGGCTTCCTTAGCTTTGAGCACAGCATTTGCCTCTTCAAACTTGCTTTCCAAGAGATTTACATTCTGTTTTAGGCTTATCACCTGTGTTTCCAAGAAATCAGAAGAAATTTGTGTGATCCCTCCAGAGTGCAACAGGTCAGATGAGCTTGCTTCATGGGTTGTTGGATCCTTCGAAGCTAACTCTGAAGGTAAACTATTCCCCTGGGCTGAACGGTCAAAAAGTGGAATTTCTTCATTCCTATTCCCTATCTCCTTCAGTTTCTGAATTTCTGCAACCATAATAGCTCTATTAATCACATATCTTATTTAAGAAAATGCGGCACCTAAACAAAAACATCATATATTCTCAGCTTATGACATTTCCACCAACTATTGCACTGCAAATTCGGCACCTCAACAAAATAACTATGATACCCCCCCACCACCACACCCCCTTCTTTGACAAACAAAATTGAGGAATTTTACCTCAAAAAATACTCACCACTTGCAGGCTTAATCTTTCAGGCAGGTAAGAGTTTAAAAAAATGTGTTGGCACAGGTGTTACATTATTTGACTCCCCCAAGAGTCCCAACCAATTGGTATCAAAGACGGTGGCAGACAATATATGGGTGGATTCTTCAGGCTATGAACACCGTTGTTGGTTGGCTGCTAAAGTAACTCTCGATGGAACAATAAAATTCATGAAAAACTCCCGACTCTCAATGGTTCAAGAAAAATACACATGCACACGATAAGGTGGCTCTCAATGGAGTGGGTGACTTTTGATGGAGCAAGAAAAATCCATGTGTCTGCGGAATGGTGGTTCTTGATGGAGAGTGGGTGCAGTGACTAATAGCCCAGGTTTGAACACAGTATTGGAGAGTAATAGATCAGAATTAAGGGGGTTCTTAAACTATTTTTCGTGAACTCTTTAGAATCCCAAAGAGTGGTAGAGTAGAGCAGACCATCCCAACACCTTTCAGTGGTTCGAATAGGAAAAACAAATGGCAATACCAAAATAAAATAAAATAAAAATTTTACGTCACTAGTCAACCCCAACTCCAAAATCACCATAAAAAAAAATCACTTGGTGACGAAAATAATTATAGTGGTGAAAAATAATAATGTTTTCTAGTAGCATCACACAACCACCCGACTACATTTCCAAGAGGTTCTATATTGTTGGAGCATGTGTGAATTAGTCAAATTCCACAGCAAAAACACAGTAAAAGGTGTAAATCTTAATATATATTCTAATCAATGTGTGCTAGGCCCTGGTGTTTTGCATGTGAGTTCCTCAGTCACCCCCCCGATGATTGAGTTCTGTTGTTATTGTGCATTCGTGTGCCCTTTCTTTTTACGGAGGGTTGAGGTCCAGACTAA
The DNA here is from genome assembly GCA_030407325.1 of Camellia japonica. Classification (NCBI taxonomy): domain Eukaryota; kingdom Viridiplantae; phylum Streptophyta; class Magnoliopsida; order Ericales; family Theaceae; genus Camellia; species Camellia japonica. The sequence continues at coordinate 5,410,485 of JAPPVO010000032.1, read as the reverse complement.
AAGGCCAATCATGCCAATCCTTTGTCCACAAGGGAATCTGGGTGGCCCGATTTTTCGAGACCTATTTATTATATTTTCAGGTACAGTTTCTATGCAATAGTGTGATAATATTGTTGAGCAGCAGAAACCCATGTCCTAAAAAACAAAATAGCTCTCCAACACCATTATTCTGACAAATCCAGCAGGTTTACAGCAATAAACTCCAGATACATATATGTTGAGACTTTAAAAATTATTCATACTACTTGCATAAACACGATTATAATCCATGTTCCCATATATGGAACTCAACATGCCTTCGTATGTTTTAAACTAACTAGCTATAAAATGATGATCAAACTAGAACTTTGGTATATTTGATCTCAAAGTGTTTTGGAAAAGAATACTAATTCTCCAAGCTTCCATAATTCTTCAACATCCTTAACTACAGAAGTTTCGAAACAAAAATAACGAAATTATGTGACCTTCACAACAGATATACTATAATGTCATAGACAATGTCAATTCAAAAGAAATGACAAGGCAAGAGAAATCCACATTTTTAGAGACTGTGTAATTGAAATGCAGCAATTAGTGTTATGAAACCCATGGCTCCATATAAACCAATAACAAAAGCAAAACATATTAAAAGCTAGCAATGGAGGAAGGTATGCCCACCTTTTTCCAGTGCATCCTGTGCAGACTGCAATGTGAAGGTAGACTCAACTAGAGAATCTAGATCTGTTGATGACCTATGGTTCTCAATTTTTTCTTCTTTAACCTCCCAAGACAAATCAGCAGCTAAATCTTCTTGAGAGAGACCTTCGAATTCTCCAACATTTTCTTCACTGTAAGCAGTTCGAAGTTCCTCACCACCCTGAGCTTCATCACTGTTTTCTCCATCGTAATTCATTGACCTTCCACTCTGTCTCCCATTACTAGTCACTGAATTGGTGCCCTGCATAAACACAAAATTGGAGCTTCGTGAGTCAGATTCCATGCTGGAATGAGAGTTTTCCTTCTCGATTTTGACCCGTTCTCCTCTAGGCTTCTTACTAGTCTCAATCTGATTCTTTCCTTTCTGACTCCGTTGAACCACATTAACCACATTCTTCCCACTCAAACTCCTCATCCTATTCTCATAACTCGATTTTGGAACACTAGCCGCTGTGGAAGACTTGCTACTCTGATCCTCACTGTTTTCCAAATCTGTCCCGGCAGCAAAATTGGGTCCAATTTCCAACCTAGAATCCAAGCTGATTAAGGAAAAATCATCATCAGCAACACCAGGACTTTTCACCATTGCATTCGTGGACGATACAGACCCGTCACTCTTTCGCCTCATATCAACAGACAAACCCTGATGTCTAGTTGAATTTGCAACCGGTGCTGAAAAACCCCGCTTCAATATCTTTCCAGTATCTAAATTACTACACCCATCATTACTAAATTCCCTCCTGATTCGTCTCCATTTCTTCAATCCATACCCTTTTTTTGTTCCCCCTGGCGACGATCCTACAGAATTTGCCGGAGAATTAACGGCCAAAGGAGATGCAACAACCGACTCTGTAACCCTAATAACCCCTGTTTTCATATCACCCAATAACCCATCATCATCATCATGATGTTCACCACCACAAGACCCATTATTTTGAATCTTGTTTCCATCAACATGTTCCAATCTTTCAGGGTTTATTATTACTTCATTGTCTTCAACAGATTCAAGAACAGAGCACTCGCTTTCCAAATCCATTAAAGAAAGTGATTTTGAGGCCTCCCCGAATTCAGATCAAGATCGAGAACGATCAACCATCATGGGAGAGGAAAGAATCTGATAAAAATCAATTACACCAAATCAATTGAAATTGAATTCAATAATTTAAAATTTCGACAATTTAAAGTGGAAAAGTGTGGCAAATAGGAGAATTAAAAACAAAATCGAGCGTAAAGATTAAAGCGAAATGAATAGTAAATAACGTACCTTTTTCGCCATAAATGAAAGAAGGAAGTGATCTTTTTTGGGTGGATGAAGAGAAGATGAAATAAAGGGGATGAAAACTCTAGTATTGGGTCGAATGTGGAGTGTTTTTGGGAGGTGGGTTTTTATGTTTTTTTAGATGTTGGATATTATTGAAGAAAAAATTTTTGTGTTTGGGAAGATAGTTGAGTTTTTTTTGTGGTTGGATGTGATGTTTGTGAAAGAAAAAGTGAAATGATTATAAAATTGGATGTGATATTTTATTTGGATGTGTTTTTTTTATTTTGCAAAATTTTTGTCTTTCAGTGAAAAAAATGAAAAAAAATCCAACTACAATTCTTTCCAAATACCAAGTTGATTTTTCAAGTTGATTTTTCACAAATTAGAAAATGAATAATGCTTGGGACCCCCTTTTGGGGGTCACCCCTCACCCCCCTTTGCCACGTGGCAGGTGGTGATTGGAGGAGCTGAAAAAAAAAAGAAAAAGAAAAAGAAAATGTAACCAATGAGAGAGAGAGGGGGTCAAAGGGGTGGAGGAAAAGGGAGATGAATCATTGTTGTTATAAAATATAATGTTATATGTAACTATTAAAATATTAATCTATTAATTGATGGTGTGGTATAATTTTTTAAAAAAATTATATTTATAATTTATATAATAAATAAAATTAATAATATATTAAATAAAATTAATAATATATTAACAAATTAATTAATACATATAATATCATCGAATTATAAATTATAAATTCGGTGGAACTTGGAGAGAAGATGGGGCCACGTCACGTCCTTGGTGGGGCCTACATAACAAGAAAGCCAGCCAGTAGCGATTGGACAACTGGAACGCACGTGACGTGTGACAACTGACCAGGTCGGCAATTGCTGAGAAAGCGATAGGAAAACTACTTATCTTATCTCTACAAAATTTTACAAGGGCCTACCATGCTTTTTCTTATGTTTTTGTATTTTATCTAAAAATATTTAGATTTTTGTAAGTTGGTCATTTAAGTTGTCATTTGCCAAAAAATAAATAAATAAAATAATTGATTGTTTAGAGTTGGAATTTTTTTAGTTGAAGATTAAAAAATTCATTTGAATTGATTTTTTTTTTTTTTTTTTATAAAATAAAAAGTGAAATGATTATGGTTTGAATGTGACATTTTATCTTATTGACTTTTTAATTTATTTTGTCTTTTGGCCTTGTTTGGGAGTATGTTGTTTTAGTAATTTTTATGCTTTTTACGAAAAAATATATAGAAAAGTAAAGAGATTGATGTAACAACTTATAGTGATTTTTTAACTTTTTGACTAAAATATATAATTGATAAACAAGACCTTAGTGACTAGTTTAGTCCCAACCCAACCGAATCTACATAGCCAAACAAAGCCTAATTTTGTTAAATAGAATATTTATGCAAAAAATTAAAATGATCACTCAATAAATTATATATTTGAATCACATTTGTATTATAAAAAATTTATAATTATTCTTAAAATTATATTTGTCATTTATTTTTTTAAATAAATGTGATTCAAATATATATATTTATTAATGTTCGATTATCTTAATTTTTTATATAAATATTTTACTTATCCAGTTTTAAAAAGTAAATAATTTCAATTATCGATATCCGCACAAAATGAATGCACCAAGCCAAATGAAAAGGGAATGTGACGGGTAATATATTAATCTTATTATATTTATAAACATAAATTGTCTATGCTATTATATATGTAAAGACTCTTGATAGTGTTTGTTGAGGTCTTATATTTTGAATTTTTTCAAAATGTTTCTATAGTTAGTGAGAGGGTAATTTATAAAAGAATTGGGCCGAGCTGAATAGAGGGTCATTTTGGGCCGCATTGCGAAGGGCCAAGTAAAATAGCCATAAAAGTTACCTCGGTCCGAAGAAGAAGCCTTGGAGTTAGACCAGTCGCACAGCCGTGGTGATTGGTCCGGTCCCGGAAGGCCTGATTTCTAGTCCGGTCGGAAGGAGAACTATGGATGATTCGGTGCTCTGAATTAGTCCGGTCAAGGCATGGTGCAGCTAGCTCGACCTCGGCGTGCGAAGCCGAGGTAGGAACGTGGGAACGCGAATTCCGAGCTATGGGTTAGCTCGGTCATACAGCCGGTCTGACGAGGAAATGCTATTTCGGTTGTATGACATCTTGCCGAAGTAAAACCATATCACTTGGTTTAAGCAGTGAGGGGGTGTTGAAGGATAAGCATTATCTTTCAGGAGTATGAATCCCGGTAGGACTCTGCATGGAGAAGTAAAAGTCCTACTAGGATTGTGCCACATAGAACCTATAAAAGCTCACAAACATCACCTATGGAAAGATAACACAACTTTGTTTTCTGAATACACAGAGCCTCTGTCTACTTGTCAAGCTTACTGACTTAGGCATCGGAGAGGTTTCCGGCACACACCCGCCGGCTAGCTCACGTTTGTGTTTTCAGGTGATAAAGCGACGTCGTACGGAGGAGCGCAGACTTGATCAACAGGATTATACGAGAAGGTTTATTTCTTTCCCGTACAATTGGCGCCGTCTGTGGGAATTACAGACAAGAACAAACCTCTTGATCAAGCTTTTCCTTTTAAAGCATCAATGGCGCACAACGAAGAATTACCACAGTCCGCCATTGACGGACTAACTCCAGAAGGGGGTGCGAGGCGCGAAGGTCTACCTCTTATCCCTCCTATGGGGGATTTGGAGCCACAGAGACAGAATCCCAGGAGGGATACAAGAGGGAGAAGGCGGACTAACAGCCCTCGTCACTCTCGTTCGCAGAGCCCAGAAAGACAAAGGCGGAGGATTGATCCTCAAGCTTTGGAAGATCGCGTCAGAGAACAAGACGAATTGATACGTCGGATGGCGGCGGACATGGAATCTCTAAAACGCTAGGTGAAAGGAAAAGGAGTGGCGACAGGAGAGGGCGCACAAACAAGACGCCCCCTCGCCACTCGGAAAGTCGTAGTCGGAATACTACACCCTCTCAAGCAGAGAGCAGAAGCCTCAGGACGGGCGATACGCAATCTAGATCCTCCAGAACTCGTCACTCCAGGTCGAACACTAAGGGAAGCACATTGTAGACACCCCATTTTTGACCGTCCTCAAGACTTGGACGTCACCGTTTGAACACTCGGTGATTATCCATGTTTGTGTTCGTTTGGAGTTCCCGGAGTTCTCGGCTACGCGCCTTGTCTCAGGATCTCCGAACTCGACCGTTTTGTGTCTGGTTTTGCACCAAACACTTGTGTTTTGCCTTGGAGGGACAGGGAATGCCTTGTGAGGCATCCCCACACACCACCGGCAGTGGCTAGAGGCCACCGGCTAGTTTTTGTTGCCACCGGCAATATATATTGCCGGTCGGCACTCTTTGTTGCCGGTCGGCACTCAATTTTGTCAAAATGACAATTTTGAGTGGCCAACCACTGTTCATCTACTTTTGGTAGATATTTTGTGCCAGCTGTGATAGCTGGCACCCACTCTATTCCCCTCCATACACATGTATGGAGGGATTTCCCTCTTGAATGGCTTGTTTTGTAAGCTTTACAAGAGGGAATGGCCTATATAGGAGAGGGTCTTCTCTTGGCATGAGGGTTAGACACTTGTTAGACATTTTAGACAGCTTTGGAAAAGCTTGAGTTCTAGGGTTAGAATTAGATATATTTCCTATCTCTATAAGTGTGTGTTTTGTGCCATTTTTGCTCACATACACACACTAACACACTATCTCTTGGACTTGAGACCCTTGGAGGCTTGTTTGAGTGTTTTGGAGGTGGATTCAAGGCAAGAAGGGCTGTTGGAGCATCATTTGTGAAGGTGGTCTTCAAGGGTAAGAAACTTCCCATTTATTCCCCATTTTTGCATCCTATTTCTACCTATCTTAGAACTGTTTTTGTGTTTAGTGTATAACATAAAAAAGTTCTGTTTTTAGGCCCTCTTGATAGTTTATTAAGAGTGTTTTGTGCTTTGGGGAAGTTTGACCCCTCTTAGGCCTTGCAAGGCCCTTGTTTTGTGCCATTTTGTGCAAGTTTCGAGACTTTGGTGTTTGGGCCTCTTCACCACTGAAATCTTGAGGGATTTCAGTGGTGGAGATGGTGCCTTGAAGTCTCCAAAAGGGGAGGGCCACCCCCTCTCCTTGTTGTCCTTGAAAGGGACTATTTTCGGCCTCTTGAGGGAGCCTATGTTCAAGTGTGTGTTGATCATGTCTAGGCTGCATTTCATGCTTATTATGCCATAATATAATCATGTTGTGTGTTGGTTTTGGTACACCATGCATGCTTAGCATATCTACCATGTAATGCCTTGTAATTGCCTTAATATGCCTTAGGTTGTTAGCCTTTGTTCGAGCATGTTTTAGGCTTAGCCTTGTGAATGTTTTGTGCTTATTTTGCCATGCTTTAGGTCTATCCATAGTTGTTTGGATCGATTTTGGCATGCTTAGTATAGCTCCTTTGCATTTGTGGCTTGTCGGGCTTGTATGCCTCAAGTATATGAATGTGTAGCATGTGTTGATTGCATCATCTTGGTGGTTTGGAACCATCCAACATGTAATTTCAGTCCCTTTGGCACGCTCATATGCTTGCCTTAGTTGCCTCTTTGTTGCTTTGAGAGCATGTGTTGTATGCCCTATGTTTTGACCATTGTGCATGCCTTTGAATTTGAGCCACTTAGATGCCATCTAAGTAGCCCTTTGGCCTTGTTTTAATATGCTAAAAATCTGTTTTTAGTTGTTTAATGCATGCCATGTTTGTTATGCTAAATGTGCTTCAAGGCTTCATGACTTGCCTCAAGTACTTAGACCATGCTTGCATGCTCATGCTTGTCTCATTTGGGTTGGTTTGGCACCACATTTTGACATGATTTTAAAGCTTTTCATTCCATGCCAATTGTCCATGTTTAGCCTCTTTCAAGTGTGTTTGAGAGTTGCTTGTTTAATGCTTAGGTTTGTGCCTTAACATGAGCATGCATGTGTGTGTACTTAGCCTTCCTTTTTGGGCACTTTGGCTACTGATTTTAGGCCTATTTGGAGTTGCCTAAGTCATGTTTAAGTCCACCCCTTTGCTTGGTTTGCATGCTTGCCTTGTATGTGTGTTTGCATACTAGCACTCTTGTTTGCATCCCATGTTGCATACTAGTTGACATGTTTTAGGATTGCACACATAGACATGCATGCCTTGTTCCTTGATTTGGTGATAGGAATTGGGCCTCATTTTGTTTGATTGATTTGCATTTCATTTGACATGAAAGTGCACACTTGATCCTTTAGGCCACCATGCATAGAAATGCGTGATTGGTGGCCCGAGAATCGAAGCACATCCTCCCTTGAGTCATTAACATGATAGGGAGTGTGATTGGTGCATAAATAGCTTGAATTGCATTGCCATGCAAGATTTTGCCCTCTGCTGCTGTGAGTTGCAGGTTCTGCAGGAACTTATTGCCGGCCGACAGTATTTAGTGCCGACCGGCAGTCAATCTATGGCCGGTGGGCTCATTTTGTGCCGATGAACACCTCCTAGTGCCGGTGATCATACTACTTAGCCGGTGGGATCCCCCAGCATCCTGAGAGGCATTCCTGAAACTTTGGCAGTTTTCAGATGAGCAAAGCAGGGAAAACAGAGGCAGGCTAGGCATGGCAGTGCAATTCCGAGCGGAATCCGAGCGCACATGCATTGAGCCCTCGCCCCGAGGCGGTTTACTGTTTTTCTTAGCGTGGTTAATTTGTTAATTAATTAGGCAATTTGTAATATTTAATTAGCTTGTGTAGTTAATTAATTTGTATTATTATTTTGGTCCCTCCGAGCGAGGGCAAATCTGTAATAAGCGTGTGTGAGTGGTGTGTATGTCTTTCAACCCCCCACTTCTTTCTTCTCTTTTATTTACCAGCTTACGATGGTAGATTAGGGCACGTTTATTTTTAGCATACCTTATGCAATGCATGCGTGCATCCATGCATTTGTTGACATGCACCGGGCTCGGTACATCATACAAACCGTATTGTATCTTCAAAATCTAACTTGAATACGTGCACCGAATGATCGCATTTCACATGCCATTTTAGGGTTAGCCGAGCCTATCCTAATCACATTCTGTATGCGATGCATTAGTCACTTAACATGAACTAGGACATGCATGTCTGCTAACTGGTTTATTGTTTTGGCACGGAGTACGATGTAAGTATTTATGCTTTAGCATCTCGCATGCGTGTGAATGCTAACATGACAGTATGATTACCATGTGGCTAAATGCTTATATGAGATAAACTGTTTGAATGCCTGTGGGTGGAGGTTGGATTGCTTGAGTTGGAAAAACTCGTTGAAATCCGTATTTTAGCCTACTTGTGAGTAGCAAATTCCAAAGCGCTTTCAAAACAAACGGATATGCAATGCTTATTTCCAAATTAGGCAATCTAGTCTATACTTGTTTGCTGTGCGCATAATATAGTAATTCTAGGCTAATAATTGGTATAAGAACACATAACGTTTTCAAAATCGGATATCATGGTTAGTAGAGGCCGATCTTCGGACCGGGCGAAAGGGGGTGCTCATAGCTGACCTTCCCCGATCGTACCCAAGCTCCCGAGCCAAGACAACTTTGGTGATGACGGACACGTGGCCTTCGGCACCGAGTCAGGGTTTCCTAAATTTCCCCATTAAAAAATATTTAGGTGGCGACTCTGTATCTGGCAAAGCAGTCCATGTTTGGCACTTCTTTTCAAAATCTGTTTTCTCAAAACGATTTGCCGGATTTGGACTCTTTGGTTTAGATTTAGAACCGTGACAATTAGAGTCTGAACTGTAGTAAACCCGATATGAACGGAACGGGACTTAACCCTCCCGGGGCGTTCGGGGGACGTCTACACACATATTGGCCGTCGCATACGCACCAAACGAGATCCAGACAGACAGAGTTGCCCAGATCGTCCGACCTACGAACCGTGCTAGAAGAGAAGGCACGGTGGAAGGAGGACGCCAGGGCGCGCGATCCACACAGAGTTTCTACCTTACAGTGGTTGGCTCCTCGGACGCATGGAAGCGTCGAGGTTGGAATGCCAATACCGCGCCCCGCCTACGAACCAACGGACAAGGCGTTGGCGAGGCTGCAGACCTCACCATTCGTCCCAGCAATCAAGAACGCGCCCCTACCTTCAGGCTTCCTACAGCCCAAATTCACCACGTACGAGGGGAAGACGGACCCTTACACTTAAGCCACTTCCGCCAGGTTATGGCGGTATATCGGCACAATGAGGCCTTGATGTGCATCCTATTCCCCTCAAGCCTTGGTGACCTAGGCTTGACTTGGTTTGAGAAACTTCCAGAAGGCAGCATAGCCTCCTGGGCACAATTGGCGGAAGCGTTTGTAACAAGGTTCCGAACAAACACCAAAACACCAGTGTAGATCGACCAATTACTCTCCATCGACATGGGCGACAAGTAGACCCTAAGATCCTACAACAGTCACTACTGGGAGACCTTCAACCAGATTGGGGACTGTCCCACCAATCTCGCCATTGCACAGTACAAAAGAGGCCTTCCAGTTGGGAACAGATTAAGGGACTCTATCACCATGACACCGCCCCTCACCATAGAAGCCCTGATGGAGAGAGTGCATCAGCACATCAGGGTAGAAGAGGATGGCGCACGTGCCAAAGCAAAATCTGGCGCGACCGCAATACCAGAAAAGAAGGCCTCAGCAAAGGTCAACGCGGTAGACCGTCCGAACAGAAACGGACGTGGCAGAAGAGACAACGGAGAAGACCAGGACAAAAGATGGTTGAGAGTCCGCACTGCCATAACCACGGTCTTCAAGAAACCGATCTACCGAATTCTAAGTGAAATATGAGACGAGCCTTTCGTCAAGTGGCCAACCAAGCTAGGCGAGGCTCAGAAGGATTACGACGACAGATCACGGTGCACCTTCCATAAAGAAAAGGGGCACCGCACTGAGAATTGCACGCCATTGAGACAGGCACCGCTCAGGAGGAGTTAGTGGCAGCGGGTCACCTGGACAAATACATCGAAGGGGGGGCGCAACCAGCCCCCCAGGACCATAATAACCCCAACGGAATGCCGATCGACGCCCCACCTCAAGGCATTATCAACGTGATACATGGAGTCTTTGAACCTGAGCGTGTATGCGAGCTCAGAGGATCAATCAAAAAGGCTGAGCACTTAAGAGAGGTGCTAAGTGCCCAACCTGCAGTCAAGAAGGAGAAGACTGAGGCCACAAACGTCATGACTTTTTCGGATAAAGACTTGGCAAGGATATATTGCCCTCACAATGATGCCCTGGTCGTCACTCTCCGAGTCAAGGATTTTGACGTCAAGCGGATTCTGATAGACTAGGGTAGTTCATGTGAAATCATGTACTACGAAACATTCAAACAACTGAAGCTACAAGACAAAGACTTGGCACCTGTCGTATCTCCCCTGATTGGATTCAACTCCATGCCAGAATGGCCCGTCGGCAAAATAATCCTCCCAGTCAGAGCAGGGAGTGTGACGAAACAAGTGGAGTTCTGGGTATTGAAGGTCCCCTCCACTTACAATATCATCTTGGGCAGAACATGGCTGCATACCATGCGATCGGTGGCGTCATCCTACCACCAAGTAATGCGGTTTCCCAACGACACCGGAGTAATAGAAGAAGTCTATGGAGACCAGATCATGTCGAAGCAGTGCTTTGTCACGGTGAATAGCAGCCGCGCCGCCAAAGGATACGTTCATTCGGTGGAAGAACCTGAGAGTAATGAACTATTCGCAGATGTTGGCAAAGCGGCTAGTCAGAAAGCGGTGGAAGACTTGGTAGAGGTAAGAATAGATGAAAAGAACCCGGATAAGTTCTTTTTGCTCGGTTCGTCGTTATCCAGCACTGAGAGATTAGAGGTCTTGGAATTTTTGACCTCTAACATCGAAGTGTTCGCCTGGACGCCATACGACATGCCAGGCATTGATCCCAACTTCATCTGTCACCAACTCAATGTCCACCCATCCGCCAGACCAATCATTCAGCGCACGCGCAGATCGGCACTCCACCACGCCAAAATAATGGTGGAAGAAGTAGGAAACCTGCTGGAGGCAGGAGCAATCAGAGAAGTACACTACCCAAGATGGATCTCCAACACAGTCGTAGTGCCAAAGAAGAATGGCAAGTGGCGTGTCTGCGTCGACTACAAAACAGTCAACAAAGCGTGCCCAAAAGACAGCTTTCCTCTACCACGGATAGATCAACTGGTAGACCTAACGGCGGGGCACAACCGACTTAGCTTTCTGGATGCATACAGAGGCTACCATCAAATCGCCATGCATGAACCAGATCAGGAAGTGACATCCTTCACAACTCCAAGAGGACTATACTGTTACAAGGTCATGCCCTTCGGCCTAAAGAACGCAGGGGCGACATTCCAGAGAATGGTCACCAAGATGTTTGAGCCGTTGTTAGGCAGAACAATGGAGGCTTACATCGACGATATGGTGGTCAAGAGCAAGAATGAGAATGACCATCTCAAGGACCTAGGTGAGATGTTTGAGATCCTGAAAAAGCACAAGTTACGCCTCAACGCGTCGAAGTGTGCATTCGGAGTAGGATCTGGCAAATTCCTGGGCTTCCTGGTGACCAACCGGGGTATTGAGGCGGACCCATCTCAGATCAAGGCTATTCAGGATCTGGAGAGACCAAACTCAGTAAAAGAAGTGCAGCATCTCACCGGCATGGTGTAGACACCCCATTTTTGACCACCCTTAAGACTTGGGCACCTTCTTTTGAACACCCTATGATGAAAATTGAAATATGCCACTTTATGAATTTCTTAGCTGAAAAATCAAATTGAAGCTTTAGTCCCAAAATTATTTTATAAATATTTTATATACTTTTGTATAATTTTATGTGTGTATATTTGTTTAGGTGTGTTTTATAGAACTTGATAAATGTTTGATATAAAAAAAAAAAAAAAGAAGAAAATAATCAAATAAAAAAAGAAGAAGAAAATAATAAAACAAAAAAAAATAATAATTAAAAAAATATATATCGTGTTTTTGGGTAGAATAATTATGTTTTATGAGTAAGTGGAGAATATTATATTTTTCGAAACAAAAAAAAAGAAAAAAAGAAAAAGAAAAAAAGAAAGGTGGTGGCGAACATGGGATTTTTGCCAAGATGATTATGTTTTATCTTTCGGTGGAAAAATGGGTGGAGTACAGTTCGGCAACAAAGCATGCGTACCCAAGAGAAAGAAATGATAAAAAAAGAAAGAAAAAATGATATATACATGCAGAGCACCTCTTCTCTCGAAAAAAAAAAAGATCTCTCTCTCCTAGCTCTAAACAGACAGAATATACAGAGACAGATCACCATATACCCAAAAAAAAAAAAGACCAAGCTATCTCTCTCTCTCTACTCTCTCCCTCTCGGCATCAACCAACCCAGCTCACCCTCCCCTACGACACACCCAAATATAACCCATCAACCTCTCTCTCGGCACCTCCCTTTCTCACCCCTCATAGCAACCCATACACATAACAAACCCAGCAAACCCAGCATATCTCTCTTCTCACACCAACCCAGCAAACCCAGCACACCCTTTCAATACACCACACCACCCACAGCTCCTCTCGGCACCTCTCTTCTCACTCTAACGAACCACCATTCATCCCACCATTCACCCCTCACAGCAACCCACACACAATATACACACAGCCACACCACATCATCACCACCCTTCACTACTGTAGCCACACCACATCATCACCACCCCTCACTACCGCAGCATACACCCTCCAACCGTGACCCACCAACCTCTCTCTCTCACCCTCTCGGCATCTCTCTCTCTACCATACACGGCAACACACCTCATATAACACACACCCATCCTTCACGGTAGCTTCACAGCAGCATACACCAAACCCATCAACCTCCCTCTCGGCAGCTCTCCTCCCTCTCACCACCACTCTCACAAACCCAGCTACACCACATACACCATCACCACCCTCGGCATCAACCTGCCAAGCCACCTCTCTCACACACCCACTTCTCTTTCTCTCTCTAGAGACCCACGGCAGCTCACCACCCGACCACATACAACACACCCAACACTGATATACACCCAGCAGCTTCACTCACCACCCTCGGCATCAACCTGCCAACCCACCTCTCTCACACACCCACTTCTCTTTCTCTCTCTAGAGACCCACGGCAGCCACCTCTCTCCAGCAGCCCACTGCCACCAAGCACCACCAGCAGCACTACCAGCAGCTTCCAACCACGACTACTCCACTGCCGAGCCACCACTAGCAGCTCACTGCCGAGCCACCACTAGCAGCCCACTACCGAGCTACCACCAGCAGCACCACCAACTACTCCGTTGCTACGCCGCCATTCCGCTAGCCGAGAACTTCGATCCGCTCCGAAATCCACTTCGCGCCAAGTTTGCACCTTCGTATTGAGGTAAAGTTTCTTTTTTTTTATTATTATTTTATTTCAATCTCTGTGCATCTTTTTTTTATTTTTCATTTTGATTTGGGACTGTTTTGGAATTGTTTTTCAACATAGAAACTATGTGATTTGAAGTTGTAAAAGTGAGGAAGGGTTCGCTATCCTTCCTCATAAGCACATTTGTATTTTATTTGGGGGCTGTTTAATTTATTTCAATAAGTTTGTTTTACATATTTTGTTTGTGTTATATTAATCAATGAATCAATTAATCAACATTGCATAACCACCTCTGCAATCTCTCTCCATTCTTTATTTATTTTGATTAAAAAGTTATGAAAAAAAATTAAGATTGTGATTCAAGTATAAGAAAGGAACTCTTCCATGCTTAATGGTTTAAATTCTTTGGAGGTTCACTACCCCAAATGTATACATGTTCTTATACTAAAGCACAATCTTTTATTTTTTTTATTTCTCTTTATTCATCAGTGTGTTTACTTTTAAGGGACTAATTGACCCTTGGAAATCACCAAGGAAAGTGTCATTATCACTTATCATCAAGTTTGGATTTTAAGTCATTATCACTCAAGTTTGGGTTTTCCTAAGTCATTATTACTCTTTTGAGTTTGACTAGTCTTTGTTGCACATCTTGAGTTTGACTTGAAATCCCTAACTTGTAAATAAGTTTGACTCTTCCTTTGTAATTTCCCCCGAATAATTTATCACTTGTTTATTTACTGTTAAGGGATTAATTGACCATTGGAAATCGCCAAGGAAAGTGTCATTATCACTCATCATCAAGTTTGGATTTCAAGTCCTTATCACTCAAGTTTGGGTTTTTCTAAGTCATTATTACTCTTTTGAGTTTGACTAGTCCTTGTTGCACATCTTGAGTTTGACTTGAAATCCCTAACTTGTAAATAAGTTTGACTCTTCCTTTGTGATTTCCTCTGAAGAAAATAATGTTTATTCGGGTTAAGTCAACACTGTTTTTCCTTTATTGCATTTCAGACTTAGTGGATGTAAATATCACTTTTGCACAAACAGGAGAAAAGATAAAGAAATGGACAGGTAATAAAAAAGGCTAATAAAAATTGGTTAAAATTGGAGTACAACCCACCTAAAGAACCAATATGATTAATTGAATTCGGTCGGACGTTATACCGAATGTGTCAAGGCTTGCCTTACAGCAATTATTGTAATAAATTAGACAGCCCCTTTCATTTAGTATTCATTCGGTTTTGTAATAATTATTTATTCGGACACTTGGACATTCGGACCCTCTTGCGTGAGGGCGTATTATTTCATTCGGACCCTCCTGCGCGAGGGCAGACAAATTTGTAATAAGTGTGCGTGTGTGTGTGCATGTCTTCCAACCCCACGTCTTTCTCCCTTTTATTTCCCAGCTTATGATGGTTAGTTTAAGGACATCATGTTTAATTTAGCATACTCATGTGTGCATCCACTTGTATTGCATGCATAAAAGTTCGGCTCATCATAATTGCAAATGTCAAATTCAAACTCTTTACTTGGATACGTGCGCTATTACATGCCTTGAATTGACTCACATGCCATGTTAGTAGCCGAGCTTAGTAATTGCATATTGTATGTGTTGCATTAGTCATAATACATAGTTAGGATCATGCATTTTTCCCTAACTAGTTCTCTTTTTTTTGCTCGGAGTACGAGGTGAGTTTTTATGATTTAGCATATTGCATGTGATTGCTGTCATATCAAGCATACTACCATGAGGCTAATTGCTTAAGTGATAAACTGTTTGAATGCCTGTGGATGAAGGCTATTCACTGACATTGGGATACTTTGATTAATGTATATATGAGATCACTTTTTCAAGTGATACATATTCAAAACACTTTTTCAAAACAAACATCAAATCAAACGTTCCAACTGTTCGTGAAATTAGTCTATACTTGTATGTTAGAGATAAAATAAGAACATATATTGTATATAAGAATCACATCATAATTAGTAGAGGCCGATCTTTGATCGGGTGAGTGGGGTGCTCATTATTGACCTTCCCCTCTCATACCTAAGTTCTCGAACCAAGACACTTTGGTAACGACGGACTAATGGCCTTTGGCACGAGTCACGGGTTTCCTAAATTTCCCATAAATATTTAGGTGGCGACTCTGAAATCTGGCAAAGCAGTCCATTTTTGGCATTTGATTCAAACATCGATTTTCCAAAAATAATTGCCGGATTTGGACTCTTTTTGTATTTTCACTGTTTCACATTGCACTTGTGAAATCAGATTCAGAACCAACACACAAGTGGAGTCCGAACTGTAAGGGCTATTTCATTCTTCCGAAAGGGGGCGTGAAAAGCCGAGCTACAGTTTCTGGCGACTCTGCTGGGGATTTAGAGAACTTGACTTGAAATTTATGATGTGAATTTTTATGTACACTTATATGTTCTTTGCATTGCATTTGCATTGGTGCGCTTAAGTCCTTGTGTTTGCCATCTGCTATTCCTAGACGGTTTGCTGGAGGCTTGCCTACAAAGCTTGCCAAAAGGCTGACCGGTCATGGGCTCTGCCATGTTGGGAACACAACCCTTGGATCTGGACTACCGCTGTACTGTTTGATCCTCCTTTCACTTCTCGGTGTTAGGTGTGAGAGGTATATTAGGTAGTCTTGCTGAGGTACCCTTTTTGACCAATCGACCTAGCTGCATATAGTAAAGCCATAGTGACTATTCCATATCAGGACAGGATGCCACCCATTTGTAGGATGTTGTGAAGCCGCTTGTTTGAATAGTGAACTCTAGATCATTTCAAAAGATAGGACAGGATAACCCCACCCTCCATAGGGGTGTTTGTTCTCTTTCCTGCTATGTGTTCTGTGCAGTTTATTGGATCTATACAAGGGTTCTCAAATTCTGAACAGTGGTTCAGGCATTTCAGTTTGTGGGGTTGAGTTCAGTGTGTCAGTATGAGTTAGCAGTAATCAGTGATCAGTTGAGTCGAAACGCTGCTAAAATTCTGATTGGGGGTCCCATTATTGTTTTTAGTTTGCAAACATGGCTTCCAAAAAAAAAAAAAAATAAAAAAGAAAAAAAAAATACTAAGTCAACTCATTTTATTTGTGTTGTTATTTTACAGTTATTTTACACCAAAAAAAAAAAGAAAAAAAAAATCATCATCATTGATTGTTATTTTTAAAAGAGAGAGGGAAAGGGGTTTGTTTTCTTTTATAATGTGTTTTTGTTTTTCTGAGTATATATACTAAAAAAAAAAAATATATCATTGATTGTGTTGTTTGAGTAATTGTTGTTTTTACAAAAAAAGAAAAAAAAAAAAAAAAAAAGGGGAAAGAGGTTTGTGTTCTTTTATAATGTGTTTTTGTTTTTATATAAAAAAAAAAAATCAAATCATTTTGTTTGTGTCGTTTTTGTAATTGTTGTAAAATGGGAATGGGGATTGTTTTCTTTTGTTCATAAATGTGTTTTTGTTTTTTTTTTTTGAGTATATATTTAAAAAAAAAAAAAACTCTAATATCCCACAAGTCTACCAGTGTAAGTAAATAGAACTTGTGGGATATCCGACCATTTCTGTAATTGGGGAGTGACCACCTGTTTTTGAATGTTGTGGATGGCTCATACGTTGACTAGTAATTTGAGAATGGTTTTATATTGAGTTCTGAATTGAGTATTGAGTCTAAGTTTGATTCCACCAAGTTTGTAGAGTTGGGATCAGACTCGAGTCATTCTAGTGAGTCAAAGTCTGTTGATTTCAAGAGTGCTAAATCTAGACATTTATGTCCTGTCTAGATCTTCTTTGTCTTTTTCTTTTGAGTCTGTTGTCATTGTTGTGTTGAGTCATAGTCTCTTTCCAATAAACCCCCAAAAAAAAAAAAAAAAAAAAAAACCAAAAAAAAAAAAAACAAAACAAAATGCCATAGAGTCTGCCTACTTCTCTGTGCCTTTAAATCATTGCATTGACCAAAGTTTTTCAAAACTTTTTCCAAAACTCTGATAAAAACAAAGAGGAAGAATTTCCTCGGGATTTGCATATTTTGATCAACTGAGAGGAAGAGAGGTGTGCTAAGCCTTTGATGAATAAAATCATTTTTGTTAATGTGGGTACTGAGAAGGATCCTGGCTTGGTCCAAATTGGTTCTATCTTGTCTTCGTAAGAGTACGAGTGATTAGTCACTTTGTGAAAAGATTTCAAAAAACTATTTTTGCGTGGTCCTACGAAAACATGCCTGGAATTGATTATACAGCATAGGGTCCCTTTTGACTCAAGGTCCGACCTCCTTAGCTCCTTAGCTTTCAAACCTTGATTCGAAGTATTCAATGATCATTCAAAGTGTAAGGCTTGCATAGCCAAATTGGAAACAGCCCTTGAACTAGGGGCAATGATGTGATTCAAATGGAGACAGCCTTTCAACTAAGGGCAATAAGGTCGACTGTGATCCAGATTGGAAATAGCCCTTGAACTAGGGGCCATGATGTGATTCAAATGAATGCAGCCCTTCAACTAGGGGCAATAAGGTCGAATGTGATTCAGAGTTGAAACAGCCCTTGAACTAGGGGCAAAAGTGTGAGGCTTGCATAGTTGAAATGGAGGCAGCCCTTGGGGCAATAAGGTACCACCCTTGAGAGGCTCGCTGGGCCGAAAACCCGAAAGGGCGACCCAGGCAAAAGTTAGAGCACAAAAACATAAAAAAAAAAAAAAGGAAAAATAAAAAGAAAAATGAAAAGCTCGCAAGGTTGAAAACCCGAAAGGGCGGCTTTGGCAAAAGTTAGAGCGTAAAAGGAGAGTGTCAATACTCGAGTGAACCTTAGCCAAAACTATGTAGGGCCTGTGATTCAGATTGAAAGCAACCCTTGAACTAGGGGCAAGAAGGTTGGATGTGATTTAGATTTGAAGCAGCCCTTGAACTAGGGGCAAAAGGTTGGATGTGATCAAAGAGATAAAACTGAATCGTTTCCTAATAAAGACCACCCAGAAAGGCCAAACCCAGAAGTTGAGAGAATGAATTTTATTATTGAAGGACATCAAGTTCCTATCCACTACACTAGGGGCAAATTCAGTACTGGTCAAGTGTAGCAGTCGTTCTTATAGATGGCCTACAGATTTCACACCCAATCAACATGGACAAAGTAAAATGAAAGTAACCCTTGAGAGGCTCGCTGGGCCGAAAACCCGGAAGGGCGACCCAGGCAAAAGTTAGAGCAGCAAAAACAAAAAAATAAAAAAAAATGATGAAAAAGAAAAACAAAAAAAAAAAATAATAATAATAATAAAAATGAAATGATGAAAATGAAAAGATGATGAAACAAAAAGGAGAGTGTTAATACCCGAGTGAACCTTGGCCGGAACTACGGTGGCCTGATTCCTATCTTGAGGATACGTAGGTAGCTTCATCTTGAAGTTCGGCCCCAATAATTTTGTAACTCATTCATTTCGTCCATGTTTGAGTGGTGTATCTATAGTCGACTTGGTTGTCCTATCCGTATTTGATTAGTGTATCTTCATTCTGCTCAGTTCAAGTGGTTCAATTCAACTTGGTTTAGTTCGGTTCGGTCCGGACCGGTTTTTGCTCAACTTCATTCGATTCGGTTTGGCTCGGTTCGGTTGGCTTGGTTCAGTTGGCTTGGTTCAGATATCACCTTTAATTATCTGGTTTGGGACTATGCACCCTAATGATTGATTCCATGTTATTTGAGTAGTGGCCATTTGTAAAAATAAGTTTTGATTAATTTGAATGAAATTGACTAATTTTTTTCGAAAATTGTTCCATTTTTGCCAAACTTGGACCATTCTTTGGGTGTGAAAAAGGAAAATTTTCAGTGCTCACAGTTTAGCTTACATGATTTGAAACAGAAAATGGAATAAGTATGCCAATCCAACCCTCTTGTTGATCAAAACATTTTACAAAAAAAAAAAAAATTCAAGGTAATGAATTAGGGGCATAGTTGAGTCAGTGATTCTGTCTTCTCCACCACTCGAGTCAACTCCTTAGTGTATATGAGTGTGTATTCGTACTAGTCAGTGTATTTATACCAGTCAGTGTGTATCAATGTGTCTTCATACCAGGTATTTATACCAGTCAGGGTATTCATACCAGTCAATGTATATCAGTGTGTATTTATACCAATCAGTGTATTTATACCAGTCAGTGTGTACTCATACTAGTCAGCGTATTTATATCAATCAAGGTATTCATACCAGTCCAGTCAGTGTGTATAAGTATGTTTTTTTCATACCAGTCAGTGTATTTTATACCAGTCTGTGTTTGGATTGTTTTATTTGTTGTCTTACGTTTTTATTCAGGTCAGTATGGATCAATGTCCAATTCAGAGTTCAAATTTAATCACTCTCAAATTCAATCAAACAAAAATGTTTTCAAACTCAAAGTGATATGCCAGTCATGCCATCGATGTACAAAAACCAAACTGATTTTATTGAAGTTAGGGGAGGACATCCCCGATTACAGAGACTCCAAAAAAAAAAAACAGAAATACAGAAACACAAAAAAACAGAAAAAAAAGAAATACAAAAAAAAAATACAGAAATACAGAAACACAAAAAAAAAAAAAAAAAAAAAAAAAACCAGAAATACAGAAGAAAAAAAAAAAGAGAAGAAAACCAGAAATATAGAAACAAAAAAAAAAAAAAAGGAGGATCTTGTTCTTCTTTCTTCTCCGGCCGGCCGGCCACGCACCAACTTCACTTACTCGGCTCTTCCGTCGCCGAGCTCTTCCGCTTTTTGTCGCTCTTTTTATCGTCAACCTTCGAAGGTCCTTCTCCAGTACTTCCACCAAGGACGACCACAGTGTTTCCACCGACAGAGTCGGCTCCCCGCCGACCATCAAAGGCGATGTACGAAGATGCCCCAAATCGGGCCATAGAGGTGGAGTGCCTTTTCAACTCCTTGTTTTCAGCCTTCAGCTCCTTGTTTTCAACCTTCAAGGCACAAATCTCTACCCGTGCATCTCTGTACATGCACTGGAGAAGAGACAGTTGGGCGTTGACCTGGTATACCTCACACGCCTTGTTTTGCAGACAGTGAGACAGGTTAGTCACCGCGGCCACTGTCTCCATACACGACTTCAGCGTGAGGTGGTTAGCATCAATATCAGTTTGAGCAGCCATCACTTGCTCAACTGTTAGGGTGGGAAGACTGGGATGAGTAAGAGCAGGGGCACTTGGCCCAGAAGAGCTCGATGGAGTATTAAGATCTGGAAAGAGAGAGAAGGGGCGAGACGAAGCCATGTATAATAAGAGAAGAGAAGGCAGAAATGGCAGAAGAGTCACAGAAGACTGGTAGAAAATAGAAGAGGAAAGGAAGAAGGAGGAGGAAGCTGGAAGAGTAATGGAGAAGGAGAAGAAGAAAAGAATGGTTAAGAAGAAGAAGAGATACGAAGGAGAAGAAGAAGATGAGAGAGAAAGACAAAGGAGGGAGAGAGCCGAGGAGAGCCTGCAAATCGAGGCCTGCTTTTGTCGGCCAGTTGACGCAAAAGCTGGGCCTCGTGTCAAACGCGTGTATCAAAAGAAGAGAGAGACGCGGGAGAGTTGTGTATGCATATATGTATATATATTGTATAGCTATGTAATATAGGTATTGTTTTGAACATTTGTGTCACAAGTATGGCTTGGGTTCAGTGGTTTGGCCCTAATGGGTTCAGGGTTTGGAAAGGCTGAGCCCGAGGTCAGGGGTTCGAAACCCACATTGAGTGTTTCTTTTGTTTTGTTTTCATTTTATGTATAAATATGTTTTATATATTTGTTTGAACATTTGAGTCACAGGTGTGGCTTGGATTCAGTGGTTTGGCCTAATGGATTAAGGATTGAGAGGCTGAGCCTGAGGTCAGGGGTTCGAACCCCACATCGAGTGTTTCTTTTGTTTTGATTTTGGTTTTATGTATATATATGTCTTGTATAGTATATTTATATATTTGTTTGTATATTTTGTCACAAGAGTGACGTGGTTCAGTGGTCGAAGACTTGAAGACCAGGCCTGAGGTCAGGGGTTCGAAACCCCGTATCCCATGTCCATCCATTTTGTGATTTTCCTTTCTTTCTTTTTTTTTTTTTTGTGTGTTTTGCATACGTGTCTCATATATGTATATATATTTCTTTGCCTATCTTGTCACAAGAGTGATATGGCTCAGTGGCTAAGGACTCGAAGACCAGGCTTGAGGTCAGGAGTTCGAAACCCCGCATTCCATGTCCATCCATTTTGTGATTTTCTTTTCTTTTTTTTGTGTGTTTTGCATACGTGTCGTGTCTTATATATGTCTTTGCCCAGCCCATCTAGTCATAAGAGTGGAGTGGCTCAGTAGTTGAGTACTCAGAGGCCAAGCTTGAGGTCAGGGGTTCGACACCCCGTATCTATGCATTTTGTGATTTTCTTTTCTTTTTGCGTGTTTTGCATGCGTGTGCTGACGTCAGCAAACGGAATATGCCTTCTCAGTAACAGCATCTTCCAACTGACGGTTGCAAACAGAATATTCCCCACCTGTGTATATCTCCGTATATATATCTGTGTATATATCTGTATATGTCTGTATATAGGTCCGTATATACTTATATCTGTATATTTCTGTGTATATACCATATGTAAATATCTGTGTATATATCCGCCTCTGTCTGTGTATACGTTTGTATATGAATATATATATATATTGTATGTACATTCTGTGCATCTATCACGTAATAATCTCACTTCGTTCACCTACCACACAAATTTCAAATTCAATTCCATCACACTATTTTGTGAAATCCCTGGTCTAGGAGACCTTAAATCCCCGGTCTAGGAGACCTCAAAATCCCTGGTCTAGGAGACCTTAAATCCCCGGTCTAGGAGACCTCAAAATCCCCGGTCTAGGAGACCTCAAAATCCCTGGTCTAGGAGACCTTAAATCCCCGGTCTAGGAGACCTCAAAATCCCTGGTCTAGGAGACCTTAAATCCCCAGTCTAGGAGACCTCAAAATCCCCGGTCTAGGAGACCTTAAATCCCCGGTCTAGGAGACCTCAAAATCCCCGGTCTAGGAGACCTCAAAATCCCTGGTCTAGGAGACCTTAAATCCCCGGTCTAGGAGACCTCAAAATCCTGGTCTAGGAGACCTTAAATCCCCGGTCTAGGAGACCTCAAAATCCCCGGTCTAGGAGACTTCAAAATCCCTAGTCTAGGAGACCTTAAATCCCCGGTCTAGGAGACCTCAAAATCCCTGGTCTAGGAGACCTTAAATCCCTGGTCTAGGAGACCTTAAATCCCCGGTCTAGGAGACCTCAAAATCCCTGGTCTAGGAGACCTTAAATCCCCGGTCTAGGAGACCTCAAAATCCCTGGTCTAGGAGACCTCAAAATCCCTGGTCTAGGAGACCTTAAATCCCCGGTCTAGGAGACCTCAAAATCCCTGGTCTAGGAGACCTTAAGTCCCCGGTCTAGGAGACCTCAAAATCCCCGGTCTAGGAGACCTTAAATCCCTAGTCTAGGAGACCTGAAATCCGCGGTCTAGGAGACCTCAAAATCCCCGGTCTAGGAGACCTAAAAATCCCTGGTCTAGGAGACCTTAAATCCCCGGTCTAGGAGACCTCAAAATCCCCCGGTCTAGGAGACCTCAAAATCCCTGGTCTAGGAGACCTGAAATCCCCGGTCTAGGAGACCTCAAAATCCCCGGTCTAGGAGACCTCAAAATCCCCGGTCTAGGAGACCTCAAAATCCCTGGTCTAGGAGACCTTAAATCCCCGGTCTAGGAGACCTCAAAATCCATCTCAAAATCCTCGGTCTAGGAGACCTCAAAATCCCCGGTCTAGGAGACCTCAAAATCCCCGGTCTAGGAGACCTTAAATCCCCGGTCTAGGAGACCTCAAAATCCCTGGTCTAGGAGACCTTAAAACCACCTCAAAATCCTCGGCCTAGGAGACCTCAAAATCCCTGGTCTAGGAGACCTTAAATCCCCGGTCTAGGAGACCTCAAAATCCCTGGTCTAGGAGACCTCAAAATCCCCGGTCTAGGAGACCTCAAAATCCTTGGTCTAGGAGACCTTAAATCCCCGGTCTAGGAGACCTCAAAATCCCTGGTCTAGGAGACCTTAAATCCCCGGTCTAGGAGACCTCAAAATCCCGGTCTAGGAGACCTCAAAATCCCCGGTCTAGGAGACCTCAAAATCCCCGGATCTAGGAGACCTCAAAATCCCCGGTCTAGGAGACCTCAAAATCCACCTCAAAATCCCTGGTCTAGGAGACCTCAAAATCCCCGGTCTAGGAGACCTCAAAATCCCTGGTCTAGGAGACCTTAAATCCCCAGTCTAGGAGACCTCAAAATCCCTGGTCTAGGAGACCTTAAATCCCCGGTCTAGGAGACCTCAAAATCCCTTGGTGTTTGTCGTGCCCGAACGACTTCAATGGTCTAGGAGACCTTAAATCCTATAAAGGTGCAATTCCTTTGGTGTTTGTCGTGCCCGAACGACTTTAGGTGGTCTGGTATAGCCGCCTGCCTGTGATTGCAATGAGTTCCTAGGAGACCAACTGCGACGGTGGAAACTAGAGTTCGAATGGCGATGCCTAGAACGCAAAAGGTTCGGGATTTCCGAGACTAAAGTCTGGTTTAAATACCCAGAGGTGCACCCAGGAGTGCATTCTCGGCTTGAAATCTGTATGGTAGCCCCATAGGTTGAGATAACTTATATGCGTCTCAGTTCTGGATACTGAACCAACCTAGTCTGTCACCCCGTTGGAGAATAGGGAAAGTTGTAAATATGATCAGAAAAGCGGCATCCATGGCCACCCAATCGGTTAAAAACATCAGGTGCGCCTGTTGTTTACACCATCTTTCCTCCTTTCGCGTGACACGTATTAGGATGGTGATTTCTCATCTCTTGGTTGAGGTCTTCCCTCTCTTGCATGATCATAAGGTTTTCAAAAATAATTGGCTTCGCGTAGCGTATAAGTCCAGCTCTCAAAATCATTCTGCATATCATTAGCATCTTGCCCCTGAACTACGCCGGTTTGATTCCTTGCAAAGGGATACGTAGGCAACCTTCTGGTTCAACCACTGCATCTGCATTTTGTTTAATTGCCCAAGTCTTACGGCTTTGTCCAAAAGGGTCGTCTTCGGGCTTTGACATTCACTTACGTCATTTTATGACTTCAAGCTCTGTCAAAGAGGGGCAACTGTAGACACCCCATTTTTGACCACCCTTAAGACTTGGGCACCTTCTTTTGAACACCCTATGATGAAAATTGAAATATGCCACTTTATGAATTTCTTAGCTGAAAAATCAAATTGAAGCTTTAGTCCCAAAATTATTTTATAAATATTTTATATACTTTTGTATAATTTTATGTGTGTGTATTTGTTTAGGTGTGTTTTATAGAACTTGATAAATGTTTGATATAAAAAAAAAAAAAAAAAAAAAGAAGAAAATAATCAAATAAAAAAAGAAGAAGAAAATAATAAAACAAAAAAAAATAATAATTAAAAAAATATATATCGTGTTTTTGGGTAGAATAATTATGTTTTATGAGTAAGTGGAGAATATTATATTTTTCGAAACAAAAAAAGAAAAAAAGAAAGGTGGTGGCGAACATGGGATTTTTGCCAAGATGATTATGTTTTATTTTTCGGTGGAAAAATGGGTGGAGTACAGTTCGGCAACAAAGCATGCGTACCCAAGAGAAAGAAATGATAAAAAAAGAAAGAAAAAATAATATATACATGCAGAGCACCTCTTCTCTCGAAAAAAAAAAAGATCTCTCTCTCCTAGCTCTAAACAGACAGAATATACAGAGACAGATCACCATATACCCAAAAAAAAAAAAGACCAAGCTATCTCTCTCTCTCTACTCTCTCCCTCTCGGCATCAACCAACCCAGCTCACCCTCCCCTACGACACACCCAAATATAACCCATCAACCTCCCTCTCGGCACCTCCCTTTCTCACCCCTCACAGCAACCCATACACATAACAAACCCAGCAAACCCAGCATATCTCTCTTCTCACACCAACCCAGCAAACCCAGCACACCTTTCAATACACCACACCACCCACAGCTCCTCTCGGCACCACTCTTCTCACTCTAACGAACCACCATTCATCCCACCATTCACCCCTCACAGCAACCCACACACAATATACACACAGCCACACCACATCATCACCACCCTTCACTACCGTAGCCACACCACATCATAACCAACCCTCACTACCGCAGCATACACCCTCCAACCGTGACCCACCAACCTCTCTCTCTCACCCTCTCGGCATCTCTCTCTCTACCATACACGGCAACACACCTCATATAACACACACCCATCCTTCACGGTAGCTTCACAGCAGCATACACCAAACCCATCAACCTCCCTCTCGGCAGCTCTCCTCCCTCTCACCACCACTCTCACAAACCCAGCTACACCACATACACCATCACCACCCTCGGCATCAACCTGCCAAGCCACCTCTCTCACACACCACTTCTCTTTCTCTCTCTAGAGACCCACGGCAGCTCACCACCCGACCACATACAACACACCCAACACTGATATACACCCAGCAGCTTCACTCACCACCCTCGGCATCAACCTGCCAACCCACCTCTCTCACACACCCACTTCTCTTTCTCTCTCTAGAGACCCACGGCAGCCACCTCTCTCCAGCAGCCCACTGCCACCAAGCACCACCAGCAGCACTACCAGCAGCTTCCAACCACGACTACTCCACTGCCGAGCCACCACTAGCAGCTCACTGCCAAGCCACCACTAGCAGCCCACTACCGAGCTACCACCAGCAGCACCACCAACTACTCCGTTGCTACGCCGCCATTCCGCTAGCCGAGAGCTTCGATCCGCTCCGAAATCCACTTCGCGCCAAGTTTGCACCTTCGTATTGAGGTAAAGTTTCTTTTTTTTATTATTATTTTATTTCAATCTCTGTGCATCTTTTTTTTATTTTTCATTTTGATTTGGGACTGTTTTGGAATTGTTTTTCAACATAGAAACTATGTGATTTGAAGTTGTAAAAGTGAGGAAGGGTTCGCTATCCTTCCTCATAAGCACATTTGTATTTTATTTGGGGGCTGTTTAATTTATTTCAATAAGTTTGTTTTACATATTTTGTTTGTGTTATATTAATCAATGAATCAATTAATCAACATTGCATAACCACCTCTGCAATCTCTCTCCATTCTTTATTTATTTTGATTAAAAAGTTATGAAAAAAATTAAGATTGTGATTCAAGTATAAGAAAAGAACTCTTCCATGCTTAATGGTTTAAATTCTTTGGAGGTTCACTACCCCAAATGTATACATGTTCTTATACTAAAGCACAATCTTTTATTTTTTTTATTTCTCTTTATTCATCAGTGTGTTTACTTTTAAGGGACTAATTGACCCTTGGAAATCACCAAGGAAAGTGTCATTATCACTTATCATCAAGTTTGGATTTTAAGTCATTATCACTCAAGTTTGGGTTTTCCTAAGTCATTATTACTCTTTTGAGTTTGACTAGTCCTTGTTGCACATCTTGAGTTTGACTTGAAATCCCTAACTTGTAAATAAGTTTGACTCTTCCTTTGTAATTTCCCCCGAATAATTTATCACCTGTTTATTTACTGTTAAGGGATTAATTGACCATTGGAAATCGCCAAGGAAAGTGTCATTATCACTCATCATCAAGTTTGGATTTCAAGTCCTTATCACTCAAGTTTGGGTTTTTCTAAGTCATTATTACTCTTTTGAGTTTGACTAGTCCTTGTTGCACATCTTGAGTTTGACTTGAAATCCCTAACTTGTAAATAAGTTTGACTCTTCCTTTGTGATTTCCTCTGAAGAAAATAATGTTTATTCGGGTTAAGTCAACACTGTTTTTCCTTTATTGCATTTCAGACTTAGTGGATGTAAATATCACTTTTGCACAAACAGGAGAAAAGATAAAGAAATGGACAGGTAATAAAAAAGGCTAAAAAAATTGGTTAAAATTGGAGTACAACCCACCTAAAGAACCAATATGATTAATTGAATTCGGTCGGACGTTATACCGAATGTGTCAAGGCTTGCCTTACAGCAATTATTGTAATAAATTAGACAGCCCCTTTCATTTAGTATTCATTCGGTTTTGTAATAATTATTTATTCGGACACTTGGACATTCGGACCCTCTTGCGTGAGGGCGTATTATTTCATTCGGACCCTCCTGCGCGAGGGCAGACAAATTTGTAATAAGTGTGCGTGTGTGTGTGCATGTCTTCCAACCCCACGTCTTTCTCCCTTTTATTTCCCAGCTTATGATGGTTAGTTTAAGGACATCATGTTTAATTTAGCAT